>JANBXA010000734.1:33140000-33460000 GCA_030556225.1 Cricetiscus sungorus
TATTCAGGATGGTTTCTTCAAGTTCCTTCCACTTGACTGTGAATTTGAAGATTTGTCTTTTTTTTTTTTTTTCAGCAGAGTAGTATTCCATTGTGTAGGTGTACCACATTCTTTATCCATTCTTCAGTTGAGGGGCATCTAGGTTGCTTCCAGGTTCTTGCTATTACAAATAATGCTGCTATGAACATAGTTGAGCACATGTCTTTGTTGCATGGAAGTGGGTCATTTGGGTATATACCTAAGAGTGGAATTGCTGGGTCCTGTGGTAAGCTAATTCCCATTTTCCCCAGGAACCGCCATACTGATCTGGAAAATGGCAGTATGAGTTTGCACTCCCACCAGCAGTGAAGGAGTGTTCCCCTTTCTCCACATCCTCTCCAGCATAAGTTGTTATTGGTGTTTCTAATTTTAGCCATTCTGGCAGGAGTAAGATGGCATCTCAGAGTTGTTTTCATTTCCATTTCCCTAATAGCTAAGGATGTTGAACATTTTCTTAAGTGTCTTTCAGCCTCTTTGATTTCCTCTATTGAGAATTCTTTAAGGCTATTTGGTGTTTTGTTGACTTGTTTCTTGAGTTCTTTGTTTATTTTGGAGATCAGCCCTTTGTCAGATGTAAGATTGGTAAAAATTTTTTCCCAGTCTGAGGGCTGCCGTTTGGTCTTGTCAACTGTGTCCTTTGCCTTACAGAAGCTTCTAAGTTTGAGGAAGTCCCACTTATTAATTGTTGATCTCAGTATATGTGCTACTGGAGTTATGGTCAGGAAGCGCTCTCCTATACCAATTTGTTCAAGGGTACCTCCTACTTTCTCTTCTAAGAGGTTCAGTGTGGCTGGATTATGTTGAGGTCTTTGATCCATTTGGATTTGAGTTTTGTGCATGGTGATAGACATGGGTCTATCTGCAGTCTTCTACATACCATCATCCAATTGAGCCAGCACCATTTGTTGAAGATGCTTTCCTCCCCCCATTGTATTTTTTTTAGCTGTTTTGTCAAAAATCAGGTGTTCATAGGTGTGTGGATTTTCGATTCGATTCCATTGGTCTACCTGTCTATTTTTGTGCCAATAGCAGGCTGTTTTCAGAACTATAGCTCTGTAGTAGAGCTATAGTTTCTTAAAGTCAGGGATGGTGATGCCTCCTGAAGTTCTTTTATTGTACAGGGTTGTTATACCGGGTCTTTTGTTTTTCTATACAAAGTGGACTATTATCCTTTCAAGGTCAGTGAAGAATTGTGCTGGGATTTTAATGGGGATTGCATTGAATCTGTAGATTGCTTTTGGCAAGATTGCCATTTTTACTATATTTATCCTTCCAATCCAAGAGCATGGGAGATCTTTCCATTTTCTGGTATCTTCTTTAATTTCTTTCTTTAAAGCCACAAAGTTCTTATTGTATAGGTCTTTCACATGTTTGGTAAGCGTACCCTGAGATATTTTATGTTGTTTGTGGCTATTGTAAAGGGTGATCTCTCTCTGATTTCTTTCTCAGCCTCTTTGTCATCTGAATAAAGTAGGGCTACCGATTTTTTTGAGTTTATCTTGTATCCTGCTAGTTTGCTGAAAGAGTTCCCTGGTAGAGTTTATTGGGTCGCTTATGTAAACTATCATGTCATCTGCAAATAGAGACAGTTTGACTTCCTTTCCAATGTGGATCCCCTTGATCTCCTTTTGTTGTCTTATAGCTGTAGCTAGAACTTCAAGTACACTATTGAAGTGATATGGAGAGAGAGGACAGCCTTGTGTTTTTCCTGATTTGAGAGGAATTGCCTTAAGCTTCTTTCCATTCAGTTTGATGTTGGCTGTTGGTTTACTGTATATTGCTTTTATTATGTTTAGCTATGTTCCTGCTATCTCTGATCTCTCCAACACCTTTATCATGAAAGGGTGTTGCATTTTGTCGAAGGCTTTTTCAGCATCTAGGGAGATGATCATATGGTTTTTTTTTTTTTTTCCAGTTTGTTTATATGGTGGATCATGGTGATAGATTTTCATATGTTAAACCATCCTTGCAATGCAGGGATGAAGCCTACTTGGTCATGGTGGATGATTTCTGTGATGTATTCTTGGATTCGGTTTGCCAGTATTTTATTGAGTATTTTTGCATCCATGTTCATCAGGGATATTGGTTTGTAGTTTTCTTTCTTAGTTGTATCTTTGTGAGGCTCAGGTACCAAGGTGATTGTGGCCTTGTAGAGTTTGGTAATGTGCCTTCTGTCTCTATTGTGTGGAACAATTTGAGGAGTATTAGAATTAGCTCTTCCTTGAATTTCTTGTAGAATTCTGCACTGAAGCCATCTGGCCCTGGGCTTTTTTTGGTTGGAAGGGTTTCAATGATTGTTTCGATTTCATTGGGGGTTATAGGTCTATTTAAGTTGTTTGTCTGTTCTGGGTTTAATTTTGGTAAGTGATAGTTACCCAGAAATTTGTCCATTTCCTTTGAATTTCAAATTTTGTAGAGTACAGATTTTCAAAGTATGACCTGAAAGTTGTCTGGATTTCCTCTGTATCTGTTGTTATGTCCCCCTTTTCATTTCTGATTTTGTTAATGTGCATGATCTCTCTCTGCTTTTTCGTTAGTTTGAATAAAGGTTTGTCTGTCTTGTTGATTTTTCTCAAAAAACCAACTCTTTGTTGCATTGATTTTTTTGTTTGTTTGTTTTTTGTTTTCCTGGTTTCTATTTTATTGATTTCAGCCCTCAAATTGATTATTTCCTGGCATCTACTCCTCTGGGGTGAGTTTGCTTCTTTTCTTCTAAATCTTTCAATTGTGCTGTTAATTCTCTAATGTGACTATCCTCTGTTTTCTTCATATGGGCACTCAGTGCAATGAACTTCCCTCGTAACACTGTTTTCAAGGTGTCCCATAAGTTTGGATATGTCGTGTCCTCATTCTCATTGAATTTTAGGTAGTCCTTAATTTCTTTATTTCTTCTTTGACCCACGTGTGGTGCAATTTCACAGTGTTCAGTTTCCATGAGTTTGTAGGATTTCTGCGATTTGTGTTGTTGTTGAATTCCAATTTTAAATTATGGTGGTCTGATAAGGTACAGGGACTATTCCAATTCTTTTGTATCTGTTGAGGTTTGTTATGCCACCCAGTATTCGGCCGATTTTAGAGAAGGTTCCATGTGCAGCTGAGAAGAAAGTATATTCTTTTGTGTTTGGATGGAATGTTCTACAAATGTCTGTTAAACCCAATTGGGACATAACTTGTTAGTTCTTTTGTTTCTTTGTTAAGTTTCTGTCTGGTAGTCATGTCTAGTGGTGAGAGTAGGGTGTTGAACTCTCCCAGTATGAGTGTGTGAGGTTTTATATGAGCTGTGAGTTTTAGTAGTGTTTCTTTTATGAATGTGGTTGCCTTTGTATTTGGGGCATAAATGTTCAGAATCGAGACTTTTTGTTGATGGGTTTCTCTTGTGATGAATATGAAATGACCATCTTCATCTCTTTTGGTTTGAAGTCTAACTTGTTAGATATTAGGATAGCCACACCTGCTTGCTTCTTGGGTCCATTTGAATGGAAGATCTTTTCCCAGCCCTTTACCCTAGGCTACCTTTGTAGCTTAGGTGTGTTTCTTGTATGCAGCAGAAGGATCAATTCTGTCTTTGAATCCATTCTGTTAGCCTATGTCTTTTTATAGACAAGTTTAGACTATTTTTGTTGCGGGAGAGTAAGGACCATTGATTGTTAATGTTTGTTTGTTTTAGATTTGCTTTTGGCAGTGGCATTGTGAATTTATTTGTCCTTCTTTACCCTTGGGTTCTGGTGAAGTGGGATTATCTGTTGCCTACGTCTATGTGAGCGTAGTTAACTTCCTTGGGTTGGAGTTTTCCTTCCAGAACTTTATGTAGGGCTGGATTTGTAGATACATATTGTGAAAATGTGGCTTTGTCATTAAATGTCTTGTTTTCTCCATCTATTGATTGAGAGTTTTGCTGGATTTAGTAGCCTGGGCTGGCATCTGTGGACTCTTAGTACCTGTAGAATATTTATCCAGGACCTTCTGGCCTTGAGGGTTTCCATGGAGAAGTCCGGCGTAATTTTGATAGGTCTGGCTTTATATGTTACCTGTCCTTTTTTCTTTGCTGCTCTTAATATTCTTTCTTTATTCTGTATGTTAGGTGTTTTGATTATTATATGTCAAGGGATCTTTTTTCTTTGGTCCAGTCTATTTGGTGTTTGGTATGCTTCTTGTACTTTCATAGGTATGTCGTTCTTGAGATTGGGAAAGTTTTCCTAGATCATTTTGTTGTATATGTTTTCGGCCCCTTTGAGCTGGGCTTCCTCACCTTCCTCTATGCCTATTATTCTTAGGTTTGGCCTTTTCACAGTGTTCCACTATCCTGGATGTTTTGTGTTAAGGATTTGTTAGAGT
This sequence comes from Cricetiscus sungorus, assembly GCA_030556225.1. Lineage (NCBI taxonomy): Eukaryota > Metazoa > Chordata > Mammalia > Rodentia > Cricetidae > Cricetiscus > Cricetiscus sungorus. The sequence goes on from JANBXA010000734.1 coordinate 33,144,375, forward strand.
TACGATTTTCATTGGTTGATGAATCTATTTCATCTAGTTTATCTTTAGCACCTGAGATTCTCTTTTCCATTCTTGAATTCTGTTGGTTATGCTTGCCTCTGCAGTTCCTGATTGTTTGCCAGTTTTTCTATTTCCAACATTCCTTCGGTTTGTGTTTTCTTTATTGTCTCCATTTCCATTTTCAAGACTTGAACCTGTTTAATTGTTTTTTCTTGGCTTTCTGTACATTCTTTAAGAATTTTATTCATTTCTTCCAATTTTTTGTTTATCTTCCACTTCTTTAAGGGATTTTCTCACATCATCTTTGAGGGCCTCTATCATTTTTATGACGATAATTTTTAGGTCATTCTCTTCTGATTCATTTGCTTTGTTGTGTTCTGGTCTAGTTGGTGTAGCTTCCCTAGATTCTGGTGGTGTTATGCTTGTCTTTCTGATGTTAGGTGTTTTCTTGTGTTGCGTCTTCCCCTAGCTCCCTCCCAACTTTATGTCCTCCTTTTTCTCCTCTGTTACCCCATTGAATTCAGTTAATGCTGTCTATAAGCACATGGGGCAGGAGCTGATACAGAGGCCTTGGAGGGGTGCTGCCTACTGCCTTGCTCAGCATGGCTTGTTCAATCTACTTTTTTATACATTTACTGTCAGCTACTAGTGGCTCCCCAGCTGGGTGTGGGACCTTGGAAACCCCTGCCCGTTACATGTTAAAGTTTTCACTGGCATGCTCTTGTACAGATATTAAACAGGTAACTGTGTCACTGAGTTTATGTGTGCAACAGCCATGACATGTCCTGAGGATAGCGTTTCACAGCACTCTTCCCCATATGTGCCCTCTTCCATAATGTTCCCTGAGCCTTAACAAGGGGAGTGACAGAGATGTCCTTCTACAGCTGAAGTCACTTAGCACTTCTTAGCACTTTTAACGGTTATAAGGCTTTGTGTAACCACTACCCTTTGCATTAAGAGGCTTCTCTGACCACAGTTTAGAGTAGTACAAGTTTATGTATGTAAGTATATTATTAGACAGACAACATGATGCTATGGCAAACCGCATCAGTGGGTTCTTCAGAGGGCCTGTGACTGTCCTACTCACGAGTTTTGACTAGCTTTCAATACCAGGCATGGGTTCCCTTCAATAGAACAAGCCTCATATCCAGTCAAGAGCATAGCTGATCACGCCTTAGATTGTCTAATCACAGTCTGAGCAGTGGGCACATTTTATCTGGCAGGTCAAAATTAGCATGCAAGGTCCAATGCTGAGTATACTATTGATGTCTTCTATCCTTAAGCAGCCAAGTAACCTGTTTCCAGCACCCTGAAAATTAGCCATTAGGGCGATGTTTTTATTTTTCAAGTTTTTTTCCCGCTCAATATATCATATTGAGAAAATAGCAGAGAAGAAGAAATGGGGAACTAAGAAAGAAAATCAAAGTCAGAAAAATAGATTGAGAGGATTTCAGTAAAAGATAAGTTTGTGATGTTCATTCACAGGACTACCAAAACAAGGAGTAGAATAGATATGCACAGTAACCTGTGTGCACAGAGATGGCAGAATTGTCAGGGACAATACCACCTCGTCTTTAGGGTGCTTCTGCTAGAAAGCTTTTAGATATACAATTTTAAAACCAAAGACAAAACAGATATTACTCATTGGCATTTAGTGCTGAAATTCTTTTAGTCTTGATTATTTCTCCTTTCTGCTAATTTGGAAGCATGTAAATTGGTAAATTTAAAAATTTTAAGTATTGTATGCTCTATTTCTTTATTATAGTTATTTAGTTTCCAGTTCTGTTATGAGGAAACAATAATTAAGAGCTTAAAATACCTTTATAGCTTGGCAGTGGTAGTTCTAGCCTTTAATCCCATCACTTAGAAGCCAGAGGCAGGTGGGTGTCTGTTAGTTCAAGGTCAGACAGGGCTACACAAAGAAACCTCTTAGAAAAACAAAAACAAAGAATTAACAAACCAAAAAACAAAATGTGTGTGTGTTTATATGTTATGAATGTGTGGGCTTTGTGAAATAAAGCCTGTTTGTAATGTTTCTGATTTAGAACATTTTCAGATTTTGTTTTTTACTTCTATTTTCATACTTTTATTATAGGTGGGAACAGAGAAAAGATCCTCATGGTAGAACTTATTATGTGGATCATAATACTAGAACTACCACATGGGAGAGACCACAGCCTTTGCCTCCAGGGTAATACATTGTCCTTATGTGTCTTTAGTTATGTTTTTATTGTGTGTAACTTCTTAATTTATTTTAAATTAAGAATAGATAAGAATGTAAAGATAGTCTCTATAATTTTTTGACAGTGGTTTAGTGAAGTAAACTTTATGTTATGGTTCTCAATTAATGGATTACATGACTGACTATAACATGGTGATCCTATTTATTTAAAATGAGTCTTTACATGTGCTGTATTGAAACACCATATTTACATTTTTTTAGTGATAAGTTCTCAATTAATACTATAGGGCCAAGTACTGAGTTCTTTCCTTCTGGTTGATAAGAAATACAGAACAGGGCCTCCGCTCTTCTGGAATTACAAAAGTGGCATGACAGGAGGACACACAAGGCACACTTAGGAACCAGCAGCTCCTGGTTGGGCTCTCATATGAGGCCTCTGAGGGGACTCTGGGAAATGAAACTGAAAAGGTAGATAAGTTCTTTCTGAAAATGTGCTTGAAAACTGTTTCTCAAGAAGAAGCTAGGAGTAAGCCTGTCTGTGATAGAATAGGAATTTAGCAAAGATAAATACTTCATAGATCCGCATCCTCTTTTGAAGAATAAAAATAGCCAGATATGATGGCTTATTCCTGTAATCTTAGCACTTGGGGAGTTAGGGAGAGGCAAGAGAATGTGAGTTGAAAGCCAACTGGTTCACTAGATTAAGACCAGTGTGGTCTACATAGCTACACCCTGTCTCAAAAGATCAAGACTAGGTTGCAGCTCAGCAGGTAGAGAACTTGCCTAATGTGCTTACTTGCCTGGATCCATCCCTAGCAGTGCCAATAGATAAAGTAAAAATATGTATGTTTTAATTTATTGGGAAATGACTCATTGCTTCATTTTTATTGCTTATTTGTGGTAGTTGGGAAAGAAGAGTTGATGATCGTGGAAGAGTTTATTATGTGGATCATAACACCAGAACAACAACCTGGCAGCGGCCTACCATGGAATCTGTTCGAAATTTTGAACAGTGGCAATCTCAGCGGAATCAATTGCAGGGAGCTATGCAACAATTCAACCAACGATACCTCTATTCGGTAATTAGCAAATTACGAGGTGTTAATGTTACCTTTCCTTTACCTAGGTGGCTTTCTAAAATATGTAGACTGCATTTCAGAGGTTTGTTTGCTTCATTTTATTTTTGGTTAATTTTCAATATCGTTTCTGGTTTGTATAAATGAATAAGCATTCTTGAAATTTTTCTGTCTTTGGAATGATTTAGATTTTGGATTAGGGTGCTCATCCTGAATGTAGTAAATGAGAAAGTTTGTACAAAAAAACCCAAAAGTTTATTTTGTTCTGTGTAGGACTTTCTGTGCATGAAAGTTTGTAAACAGGGCAAAATTAGGTATTTGATATGTGTTAAAATATTTTCTGCTAAGTAACACAATCCTCTTAAATGAATGCTAGTTAAGCTACTTCAATTGAATACCAAGGCTGGGGTAAGAAAGACTCATTCTCTGGCTTACAGTGCTATCAAGCAGCAGAGTTCTGCCTTTTAGGGCATCATCTATTACTATGCATTTTGCCTGCACCTACTATCATATTTCTTGCCTACACTATCTATTGTCATGCACTTTATCTGCACCTTCTGTTGTCATGCAGTTTACCTACAGCGTCAATTGTCACCCACCTTACCTGCACCATTTCTTCATGCATTTTTACTGGTACCATCCATTACCATGCATCTTTCTTTGTACCATCTATTGTCATGCACATTCCCTGCATCATCTACATCAGCTATTGCTATGTATCTTTCCTGCATCTTCTAATATTGCCTTTCATTTTTCCTGCTATTGTGAACATAGGAGCTGCTGCCCTTGGCCTGATTTCTAGAGTCTCTGCCATGAAAGGGAAGGGTAATCTGAAAGGAGTGAACTTTCCTGTAGCAGGGCCTTGTACTTTAGCAGCCCCTGCATATTTGCGTAGCAGCTTAGCAAAGGAAGCCCTTATCAGGGCCTTCTGCTTTTGCGTCATTGGCCAGAATTGATCATTCTACATGGTTACCAATCCAGATTCAGGGGACTATTCCTTATGGGCACTTTGCTACCTCAAACCTAGTGATTAAATTATAAAGAAAGACAAGATAAAGGTGGATAATGAGTACAGTTAGCATTGTCTGTGGCAGTACTATCAATATTCTTCAAGATGTATATATATTACCATTGAATAATTATACTACAATGATTTCTATTTTTGAACAAATAATATCATCTCATTTAAATGGAATAATCTCTATATACTATTTACCATCTCCTCTTACTCCTTGGAAAGGACTAGGAAATTAGCTTGTTGATATTTCTACATTATTTCTAAATTATTTACTAATAATTATATCAGCTGATGGCTGCTCTTCATAATACTTTTGAACTTTTTGCTTGAAATTGTTGTATTCATATTCCTTTTTAACATTTTTTAAAAAATATAAGTTATGATTATTAATTGCTTAGTATATTAGTATATTTCTTATATCTGTCTCCAACCTCTTTTTTAACCAGGCTTCAATGTTAGCTGCAGAAAATGATCCATATGGACCTTTACCTCCAGGCTGGGGTAAGCTGATATGGATATTTATAAAAACTGTGGAAGGTATATAAGTATCAAATTGTTATTGAATGTTATTCATACTTTATGTTTTAGAAAAAAGAGTGGATTCAACAGACAGAGTTTACTTTGTGAATCATAATACAAAAACTACCCAATGGGAAGACCCAAGAACTCAAGGGTATGTGTACACTAAAGTCTTAAGTTATCACTTGTGGGTAGATGAATGGATGGATGGAATCAGTAGACCTGAAGTACCTTCAGTAAGTACCTGAAGCATACCCACCATATGATTGTGATTTTTTTTTTTTTTTTTTTAAATCTTACAGCTTACCAAATGAAGAACCCCTGCCAGAAGGCTGGGAAATCAGGTATACTCGGGAAGGTGTTAGGTACTTTGTTGATCATAACACAAGAACAACAACATTCAAAGATCCTCGCAATGGGAAGTCATCCGTGTAAGTGGAAACCTGAACTTTAAAAATACTACTTAGTGAAGACAAGAGGATTAGTCTCTAATGCAGCTCCAAATTTAGAAACAAGCCATTTTTGGTTCAAGAAAACATACACAAGTAATATCTAACTATAACTGGTTTTGCTCTATATAATTCCAGAATTGGTTTATGGTATGCCATTTCTTAATTTAATGATATATAACATATACACACACATATTTTTATAACAACAGCATATATGTGTGTAATAACTACTATATGTCAAAGATTATTCTAAGCATTTCAGATATAATAGCTCATTTTTATCTTATATTATTATTTTCCTGTTTATTTTTTCTTTTAACACGGCCCCTTTAAGAAGTAATAAGCCATTTATTTCATTAAAACATTCAATATATCATTTACTTTTTCATTTTTGTCTATTTCATTCATTGGTGCATATATACATAAAACAGCCACTTTTCCCCCATGTTACTAGCAAATAATGCTTTCACTGTCTAGAAGAATGCCAGGGCCCTGTCAAGTGTTTGGTAAACTTTCTTGGATGAATTAACTTCCCTGATTGTGACAGCTTAAGACAGTGTTTTAAGTTCACTCTACCATGAAAGTTCCTGTATTTTTTGTTGAGACCGTCTAGGCAGAAGAAGCAGGCCTCCTCATTTGCAGCAGACTCTTGTATCTGCCTCTTTTCTCATTGTCCAGCTGAGCCACATGATCTGCATGTAACTTGCTCCAAGAATTATTTATGCTTTGTGTTTTATTGTTCAGATCAGGTTTAAAATGAGGTTTTTTCCTCATGTTCCCTTTATCTAGAATCCCCGACTTCCTCAGCTTTAGGGATTACCAGAATTCTGCTTGTATTTTTTTCACAAATAAAATAGAAGGAAAAGATTATAAAAGGTTCTTTTAAGTAATCTGATCCCTGTCCCTACTTGGAGTCTTTCTGTGCATGTGGTCTGCTGATGGGACAACCTTCATGACTTATGCCTCCATTGTCCTAGTAAATACACATGTGATTATCGCCAGTAAATAGCTTTCCTTAGTCATATTACGACCTGACACGCACTGTTTCATACTTATATTACAGTTTGATTTGTTATGCTTCTTTGTAGAACAAAAGGTGGTCCACAGATTGCTTATGAACGCAGCTTTAGGTGGAAGCTTGCTCACTTCCGTTACTTGTGCCAGGTACTACAGTGGTAAATAAATCTCATTTATAATCATTTAGTCTGATAAGTATGGACTATATATGCTGTGGCTTACATGCTGTGATATTTTTGTTTTTAGTCTAATGCACTACCCAGTCATGTAAAGATCAATGTGTCCCGACAGACTTTATTTGAAGATTCCTTCCAACAGGTAAGGAAGGTATTATCAAATCGAAACAGTACTTCTTATTTTATTCTGTGCTTCTAAAGGGAGTTAAAAGCATTTGAGTCTTTTAAGTATTTATAATAGGCCTTACTCCTTGAGTGATTACATTAGTATTTACATTAAACTCTATTATGTATGCTGAAGGCATACATGGAGTTAAAGCATCCATATTCATAAAATAAAATTAAACTTCACCATGTAATAAGGCATGAATGTTTGACAATTATTGACAATTTTTAAGTTGCTTTTTCTTCCCTCCTCACAGCATCTCTGTGAGAGAACTCCTAGCATCATCTCCATTTAATAGAGGTGGGAGACTAGAACAATGAAGAATTTAGGTGTAACTGGGCGTAGTATCACATGCCTTCAATCTCAGCATTCTAAAAGCAGAGACAGGTAGATCTTTGTGAATTCCTAGTCATGTAAGGTAACATAGTGAGAGTCTGTCTTAAAAACTAACCAACCAACAAACAAATAAATGGACAAATGAAATAATGTAGGTGTATTCTTACTAAAATAAAGTTTGAACAGCATTTGGAGTAAGTCTGTTTTCACATCTGTAAAATTTGTGAAAATGCTAACAAATCAAATTGATGGGTATTAGTAACTCTTTTATGTTCATTCTGACTTCTAGTCTTTACTGTGTTTCATCTAGCCTGACCATGTTGTTTAAGATAACAGTCCCCTCTGTCTTCATTTTCTAACCATTTCTATTTCATCATTTTTGTAACACTACCCCCTCCCTTTTTCCCTTACTGGAATGTTTGCCTCATGAAGATGTGAACTGTCGGTTTACTTTATCTTTGTCCTTTCATAGTGCCTTTCATAGGACAGTTGTTTAGTAAATACTCATGAATGAGTATAATGAAGAAGTTGAGAACTTTTCATGATCTACTCTCTAAAGCAATGACTGTAACTTTTCTTGTGTACTCAAATATGAATCTCATTAATTTTTCTATTTTATTTTTAAGATTATAATTAAAACATTTTCCCCCTCCATATTCTCCCATATACCCCTTGAGGCTCTTTTTCAAATTTATGGTCTTTTTTTTTTAATAATTGTTGATATGTATTCATTCCTAATCATGTAACACGAAAAATAAATGGCCCAGAGACTGATATTGGGGTTCAAACTTCAAGCTGAATATCAGAAAAGCAAAGCAGCTGGCCACTAGCTCTCACCTCAAGCTCAGGCTAAAAAGGCTGACCCATGCACAAGCTCTTCCCCAGGCCTCAAATTGCTGTCTTTCCTCAGTGTGGCTGGAGAATGAATGCTCCTATCTTCAGTGTGGCTGGGGAATGAATGCCTCTCTGAGACCTTGCTTCTGTCTTACATCCTTCCCTAATTATGGGATTAAAGATGTGAGCTTTAATTCTCTTTTGGATTGATTCACTCTTGTGTAGGTTGGGTGTCCTTGGACTCTCAGAGATTCATCTGTCTCTTAATCCTGAGTCCAAGGATTAAAGGTGTGTGCCTGGCTTCTATAGCTTGTGACTTACTTTGCTTTCTGAATCCTCAGTCAAGCTTGAATCAATCATAAACAATATATCACCTCAAATACATGAATGCAACCTATTTATTTTGTGGAATGTTAATTGGTATATGTAGGCTTTTATGGCTGACTGTGTGGTATCAAATAGCCAATTGGTGTGTTCTTCCCTAGGGAAGACTATTTCTTAGCATTCCTTAGTTTTCTGTAGTTCTGTATATAGTATAGGCCTGAGGCCTTGAGAACCTTCCCCAATCCATATTTAGCACGCCCTTTGGTGTCATCCTTGTTCTCTCTCACTCATGGTTAAGCACTCACGTTTTGAGACTTTATGAGTATAGCTTCTAACATTTCTAGGAGAAAAAATTTCACAACAAACTCCCTGATCCTTTGGCTCTTAAAAGATTTCTGACCCCTTTTCTGCAATCTTCTCTGTGCCTTAGGTATGGGAGTTTTGTAGATATATCAGTTGGGATTGAGTTCCACAACTCTACATTTTAATTGGTTGTGTTCTGTAATAGTCTCTTCTGTTACAAAGAGAACGTTCTTTGATGAAGGGTGAGAACTACATTTATCTGTGGGTATAAGAACAAATATTTAGAATGGAGATAGACATTATACTGGTTTGTGAAGAGGTTCTCTTCCTGGATCTATGACTTCACTAGTGCTGGGTAATTGGCTAGGTTTCCAGTACCAGACATGATATTCCTCTCATTAAAGCAGTCATAGGTCCAATTACAGAGCTGTTGGTTACCATCAAGGTATGTTTGCCACTACTGGCAACCTGTGGCCTGTGGGTTATTGTGCCATGCTGGCTGGTTGCAATTATTGTTCTTTTTTTTTTTTTTTTTTTTTTTTTGTACTGGTTAAATTGGAATAGTAATACTGAAAGAGACTTTTATATCATCCTCATTTTACTAGCTGTTGTTTAAGCTTTAGAAAAGGTAGTCACTGAAGCTATTATCACAGCTGCTTTTGTGTATGAGTGACTAATTCTGAGCCAAGTTTCCAAGTGTGTTTTTACACATGACTTGTTCAGAATTGTATTTGAATTGCTTTTAGCAACTGTGTATCTAAATTCATTTTAGTTATTTTACTTTTCCTGTCTTGAGTCTGTTCAGATATAGGGTTAAGCCCATAATTGCTTCCTAGGGAATCCTATTAGTGAGCTGTGTTTGGACCCAGACCTGCCAATCTTGGCTGCTGTTTTAATAGATGATAATAGATATAAATTTTTATCTCCAAGAAACATAGATTATAAAATTATTTTGACCTTATTTTAAGAAATGCTGTTGTATGTATATAACATATGTATGTATATATACACATATATAAAATATATAATATACACACATATAAATACACACACACATATATGCATATATATGTGTATATATGTAAAATTGTGTAAGAGTTGCAGTTGAATTTCTATCCTCTGAGAGTTAGAAGATGTGGTATAGGTGAGACTCAAAAAGTCCTTTCACCTTACAATATTGCTGCAGAGAAAAACTTACCAGTCACATGTTGAAAGAGTATTAAACTCAAGGAGGGGAAGGACAGAAAATATAATCTAACTTGTCCTCTCCTACCACTAACTCTAAGTAGAACTATTTAACAGTAGAAGGGGGAAGAATATATGAAAGTGAGTCAGAGAAAACTTGAAGTTTTGTCCATTTTTAGCTGGTTTATGGAACAAACCAGATGAACTGCAGAATTAAATATGAGATATTGAAATGTGTACTTTTGAGAATACAGATTAAATTGAGTTATTTTGGAAGTAACATACAGTGTATAATGTCTAAATATTCATATTTTTGTCTTTAATTAGATCATGGCATTAAAACCATATGACTTAAGGAGGCGATTATATGTAATATTTAGAGGAGAAGAGGGCCTTGATTATGGTGGCCTTGCAAGGTAAAGTTAAAAGTTACTGCTTTGTAATAAGTCTGTTTTGTCATCTGTAGTGAATGTATTCTGTAAAAGATATATGAATATATTAATTTACTTTTTTTAGTAGCAACCAGAGTTATTTTGGATAATCATTATTTTCACTTTTTTGTATGTATGTATGGTATGTTTGTATGTGTACTTGCATGAGTATGGTACACATGTGTGTACGTGGGTGAATGTTATCTAGGGGTGTGTGCAATATATGTGGAGGCCTGAGGTTGACATGTGGCTTCCTCTATCCCTTTCTACCTTGTATGTTTAAGCATGGTCTCTTGCTGAATCTAGAGTTCAGCATTTGAGCTGGTATAATTAGCCAGACATTTCTGGGATTTTCTATCTTTACATGCCATGTACTGGGATTACAGGTGGGTCACCATGATGACATTCCCAGAACACATGGGCTCTGGGGATCAGAGAACTCAGAATATTCTGCCTGTATCACAAGTGTTTTATGTACTGAGCTATCCATAGCGTCCAACTGTTAGGATTATTCTTCTGTACATGCTTAAGTTTTTACCAGATGGCTGTATAGTATTCTACATATGGGTATAGCATAATTAATGGGTTTACAGAAGTTTTTTTTAATTAATTTTGCTATTTTAACACTGTATATCACTTTTATTTGTGCTTTTACTCTGATCTGAGTTTATTTGGAAAATGAAATTTTCTGCTTTAACTGAAAAGCTAACAGTATTGTTTAGAGAAACCTGTAGATAATGAAAATCCTTTTTTTCTTTGTTTTCTCTCTTAATTGCTTCACACAAATCTAAATTGGCATTTGTAAAAATTTAACAGTTTCACTAAGTATTCCCCAGAATTCAGATTTTCATAGATTTGCACAGAATTAGAAAAACCACAATTTCAGTGTAATTGACAGAAGTCCAGAACCAAGTCACACCTGGTAGAAGTAGATACGTAGTATTGCTGTGCATTTGTCAGTGTTTCTATTAGCCTCTTTCTTTATTCAAAACATTATTACATGTTTTCAGTAAGCACATATATCCAGCAAATATCCATATTACATGCATTATGAATGAGTTTTTCTCAATTTCAGAAATGCCCAGACATTCAAAAGAATGGTACATCTTAGAAAAGACAGAACACATTTTTTCCTCAGTGTCTGACACGCTAATATTCATATTCTTTTGTGAAGTATTGTTTGTCTTTGTTATTTGGTTCCAGTTCTGTGTTTGAATAGCTTAAATGCATGTAATCAGTTTTTGTGTATCATTGTTTTGTTACTACTAACTTTTGATCATGCATTGGTTGGTTAGACTCATCATGGAGGTGCTTATTCAAGAGTTCATGGGGGATATGGTCGTGTAGTTGTTAGATGTTTGGAAGTTATATAAACAATGACCTCACTAGAAAGATGTGTCTTGCACAGCACTGGGTATCACACCGTCCTTTAAAGTACCTAGTTTCATTGCAAATGTTTCTTTGTTAGTTTCTTCTCTTTTGAGTTTGTTTTGTTTCTAAGACAGGGTTTGTCTGGGTAGCCCTGACAGTCCTAGAACTCACTCTGTAGACCAAGCTGGCCTTGAACTCACAGAGATCCACCTGCTTCTGTCCCCTTTGGAGTGCTGGGATTAAAAATGTGCAACACCACACCTGGCATTTGTTCTTTTTTTAAGGAACATATTAAGAACTTTAATTTCAGGGAAGGTTTCTTCTATTTTATCTTTGAATATTTTTTTTTCTGTTCTATTTGTTCTTTTCTTTCTTCAGGAACATCAATCATGGGTATGTGGAATCTCCTTTGTCAGTCTTATGTGTCTATTATCTTTTTCTATTATGTGTCTGTCATCTTATCATTTGATCCTAGTGCTTTTCCTATTTTGGTTTTCTGAAACCTGTCTTCATGTCACCATTTGCAGAATTGCCCTGTGTTTTGCTGCTTCTCATGTGATTTTTCTTCATTTGCTGTTTTACTGTTTTCTTCATTGTCATTTCTAGGCAATGCTAACTTTTATGTGTTGGGTCATGATTCTTTCAGTCTCATGTGTCTAGTTTGAGAGTGCAGAGCTGAGCTTGTGTTGAGAAAGTCAATTCTGCCTCTTGCTAGTTAGGAAGTCCTCCTTTGTGTTGGTATTAGGGTAAAGATTTTTGTCATTTATCCATTCTTCTTTTGGATCAATATAGTTTTTTCTTGTTTGCTGCTTTCTAAAAGTGATCTGAAGCAGTTAGAAATTTAATTCTGAAGCATTAGAAATTTAATTCTGTGTGTGTGTGTGTGTGTGTGTGTGTGTGTGTGTGTTGTGTGTGTGCGTGCGTGTGTGTATATGGTTCTTACTAGATTTATTTTTCTTCTCTGAGAAAAATGTCATACTTCACCCCAACCACAAAGTGAAGTTACTTGGTTCATGTACTATTTTGAGCCTGAATTTAATTTTATGAGCTGACATTAATTCATAGTTGATTTTGTTTAGCAACTGTCCTCTACCCTTCAGGTACTTTCAGGGAATGTTTGAAAAGCTCTATTAAACATTTAACAAAATAGCAGACCATAGGAACCAGCATAGAGGTGACCTGTTATGACTTAATAACTTTCAAATTTCTTGATAGTATCACACAAATTACAAGATGGATATGAAAAATTTAAATTGTGTCTTTTCTTGAGATAAATGTGGATATAGTTTTAATCCCAGCACTGAGAAGGCAAAGGTGGACAGATTTCATTTGAGGCCAGCCTGGTTTGCCTAGCAAGTTCCAGGCCAATCTTAAGATACCAAACAAAGAACAACAACCATTACAACAACAATAATAATTCTGGCTTTTCTTTAACAAACATGTATTCAAGTTTCTGCTTTTCCTGGCAGTGATTGGCTGAGTCCTTTAGGATAGCATGCACTCATTATGATAGATAGTCCTCACTATTGTATGCTACCACCATTGTATGAAGACTATATTATTGTGTCTAGATGTTTTCTTTTCTTAAAGCAAATAACATTTATTATCAGGTTTATAATGCAGATTGGGTATTGTGGCAAGGCAAAGAAGCCCCATGAACTCACACTGAACATAGTAAATATTTGAGTTTGAAATCCCGCTTTAGAACATTTTGTAAATGTTTATTTTGTGTTAAAAATTATTAAAGTGAAACAAAACAGGCAATTAAAAGTTAGTAAGCACATAGCACAAAGATTACACTTTTTTATCTTTTTATTTGCCATTTTGAATATATTTGTTCTGTAAAAGACAGATATTCCAGCCCTTAGGAACCTGTGGCAGGAAGATGGTTACCAACTCAAAGCCAGTCTCGACTTTGTATCAAGTTCCAGACTAACCTAAACTATGAAGTAAGACCTTAACGAAAAAACAAAAACACTATCTCACTGTTGTATAGCAGCAGTGATATGTGCTGTAATGTCACCATCAGATGTTTACTAGAAACTGTAATGGAGGCTCAGAACATAGCTCAGGACTTTATCCATTGCTTATCATACATGAAGCCCTGAATTCCATTTCCCTCATCTACAAAATTTAAAAAAAAATACCAAAACATAACAAAAAGCTTGTTAAATACTTATTATAGGTGGCCTTTAAGAGTTAAGAATACTGAATATAAATATATATATACATACATATATGTATATATATATAAATGTTAATATGCTTAAAATACATTTTCAGATTGTTTTTGCACTATGAATAAAATGACAGATATGTACTATACTCTGAAATTGTTTCACAGATTGCTGAATTTGGATTGAAATGTGAATTGAGAAAAAGTGTAATCTACATAGGCTGAATTGAAGTTGAGGAAAGATACCCAAATAAAAGTTTGATGTAGAAAAGTTTGAGGATTCATGAGTTTGTAGTTTGAGAGTACAGAACTAGCAATGGCTTTGAAAAGAAAGCCAGCTCATAAAATATAAATGGAGGAGGGCTAAAAAATGAGTAGGTGTGAGTGTGTGTGTAGAGTGTGTGTGTATTTACCTACACGCATGTGTGTGCATGCACACATTTACTTACTGATATATTTAAGACCTTTTAAAAATCCACATATATGTGAATACTAAAAGTAATCTTGACTTATTTTCTTATAGAGAATGGTTTTTCTTGCTTTCCCATGAAGTTTTGAACCCAATGTATTGCTTATTTGAGTATGCAGGCAAGAATAACTATTGTTTACAGATAAATCCAGCATCAACCATAAATCCTGATCATCTTTCATACTTCTGTTTTATTGGTCGCTTTATTGCAATGGTGAGTTCCCAAATTTCAGTTATTTTATTTCTGTATTGCTCATTTCAGAAGTGTTCTAGGGACTAGGGAGATATCTAAATGGGTAAATTTCTTGCCAAGCAGGCTCAAGGACTAGAATTCATACTTCAGTGGCCTGCTTATAATTCCAATACTCAGAAGGCAATATTGGATCCTCAGAGCAAGCTGGCTAGGTAAATTTGCTGAAACTGCAAGTTTCAGGTTTGATTGAGTCTGTGTCAGTATTGTGAATAATTTAGGAAGACTCAACATCAGCCTTGGGACTTTACACTTATGTGTGTACCACATAACCAGAAATGTGCACAAAAGTGTATTATATAAAAATCTTTTGAAAGAGATGTTATAAGTTCCTTGAATACTTACAGGTAATTCTCAGTTGTTGGGTGAACAGTATTTCACTCATGCTCATTCAAGCAACCCAGATTAGATACGATAGGATGTGTATGCTTAAATGTGCACATTCATGTGCGCGCGCGCGCGTGCCCACACACACACACACACACACACACACACACACACACACAAAGGTAGAAGGGGAGGAATTTGTTAGGAAGAAGAAATGTTCATTGGGAGAGGAAAGGGGGTAACATGATAATGGGAATATGATTAAAGATAAACATTATATGTAGGCATGAAATTTAGGAAGAATAAATAAAATTAAGCAAAAAGTAAAAGCCTTATTTGTTATTCACTTTATGTGGGGGGGAAAGGGAGTAGTGTATATAATTATTTAGCCAAAGGAAAACAAGAGTTTCTGAGCAAGTACACTGAATTAGTGCTTTTAGAATTTTCAGAGATTTGCAGTTGCCCTTGTGAATTGTTGTACTTTGAGAGGTGTTTGTAATTTTTACATTACATTATCCACTAATCATTTAGCAAGGATTTACTGAGGTTCTAAAGTAATTCCATGTCCATTCCTGGGCACTGGCTATTAAAGAATGGCAAAACAAAATGGTAGAGTTCCTACTATTGGAAATTAAATTCTGTAAAGCAAGAGCCAGGGGAGGGTGGCATTACTTTTTCTTGTAATGTGTTAAAGGAAACCTTTGCAGGTTGAACATGAATGGAAACATGAAGAAGGCAAGAGACTGGGTCACATGAATCCCTTCAAGAAGAGCACTTAGGCTCATGGCATAGCAGGAAAGGCTACAGAATTTAGAAATGTCTCATTAGTTGAAAAGAACTGGTTGGGGCAATGTATATGGAAGGAAATATGGTGAGGGATGAGATTTAGAAATACCCATGTAAGACTTTTAGGAGAGTCCTATAAAGGTTTTGAGTGGGTCAGTTAGTATCATGAACTAAGGAAAACCAACAAGAAATCCTCTTAACTGCACAGAGGAAAGCAGAGGTAGAGACATACAGAGCACGCATAGAGGTCACATATGAGTGAGGACTCAGTGATTTTGAATCTAAATAGTATAGTAACAGATGTGAAAATTGGTTTGGATTCAAGATATATTCAGAAATTAGAAAGTACTGTTTTCTGGGAGATTAACGGCAAGACATAAGTAAAGTGAGGCACTAAAATGCACTGACCTGTACATTTGCTTGAAATTGCTATTTCCTAAGATAAGGCTTAGGTGGTAGGAACAAATAAATACTGGAAGTAAGGAAAATAAAGAATGTTGGATTTCCTCTTCAGGATGGGTGTGGCATCCAGTGGAGGTGTAGAGCAGATAGGTAGCCAAATCTGGCAATGGGGAGATGTCCAGGTTAGAAAGAGGCATTTGGGGTTCTAAACATGTAGGAAATACCACAAGTTCATTGTGTTAAAGAGTAATATGGATAGAGGAGTTAAGGGTATTTATAAGTTGAGGAGATGAAAAGGAGTGAAAAACATAATCAAACAAACAAAACTACTTGATATTAGAAAATTGAGTAAGTGATTCCTAGAAGAAAATGGAAGGAAGTGTTTTCCAAAGACAGCATGGTTAACCCTTTCATGTGTTAATGATGCATCTTATATCAATCAATTATTAAGGTGAAAAATGCTTATAAGTGGTAGGATAGAAAGATTGGTATATATACAAGCAAAATATAAGCATCAGCTTTAGAAAAGTATTTGGTGCCAGTGAGTAGTATTTTGTTATTGTAGCTTGGGCTGATAACCTGTTGCCCCAACCTCCTGAGTTCTGGGATTATTGCCATGTGCCACCAAGCCCAGCTGAGAACAAAGAATTTGCTGAAGTCAATAATACAAGGAGTATAGGAGCAATGACCTTGAATAAAAAGGAGACGTCTATACTGCCCACAAAAGTAATAGAAAGGTTATTTGCAATAAGAGTATGGGAGTTCAGATGCTAGTGGTGAGCAGATTGGCTGGACTACACAAAAGCTTCCCTGGTTTCTGTTTCCTACGTGCAATAAGGATAATAAGAATTTGAGGACAGAGGCACACTGGTGAATAGTCATCTGAGACAGGGAAACTCAACAATGTAAAGAAATTACGCTTCTTGTGATGTTGCTGGGTACAACTAGCTTGCTTAGTATATGTACTTCTAGCATGTTCTACCATGTTATAGGCAGTGTAAATTTTAAATTGATTTTTATCTAGGTTTGGGATTGTGTTTGAAATACAGTATGTAGGGGGTAGTTGTGTAAGAGGATAATTTCAGTGACTTGGTGACTGAATATAAACTGAGGGGCAATATAATTGATTCAGTGAGTGGTTTCAGATATCCATAGGATCAAAAATCACTGATGCTTCTTCCTGTATTGGTGCTGTACATAGGCATAAAGACATTAAGGTCCTGCAGATAGTAAAGAAATGGAAAGAGGTTCAAGGGGCTTTTCATATTTGTGTCTAATTAATTAAGTTAATTATTAAAAAATATTAAAAAGTAGGGGGAATTGGTAATAAAGTTCCATATTATATATAGTTTTGATTATACATTATATGTTTGACCTGTGAAATAAATTTTCCTTCTAATTTGTTTTCTGTGCTTTGCATTTTGTATTTTGATTTTCACAATTTATACCATTGAGTAATGCTTTTTAAAATATTAAGTATCATGACTTCTGTTTTATCATTGTGCTCAAAAGAATATTTTGTAATTTTAACTAAAATGTATTGTTTTTCTCAACAGGCACTATTCCATGGAAAGTTTATTGACACTGGTTTCTCTTTACCATTCTACAAACGTATGCTAAGTAAAAAACTTACTATTAAGGATTTGGAATCTATAGACACTGAATTTTATAACTCCCTTATCTGGATAAGGTTTGAAGATTTCTTGTATCATTTGAAGTTTTTACTTAAAACCCATTTATATACTTTGTTTATATGCATATCACATGCCTTTTGTTTGTTTGTTTTGTTTTGTTTTTTATCCAGAGACAACAACATTGAAGAATGTGGCTTAGAAATGTATTTTTCTGTCGACATGGAGATTCTGGGAAAAGTTACTTCACATGATCTGAAGTTGGGAGGTTCCAATATCTTGGTGACTGAAGAAAACAAAGATGAATATATCGGGTAGGTTAATACTCCGTCTGTAGAATTTATGGAGTCTAATTGGAAATATATATATCCTTAATTTTGTTAGCTTTTATCCCTTGGGAAATTCTCATCAGGTTCTTGCTTTGCCTAGGGTCTGATCTTTGTGCTCTAAAGCTGATCCACATCTCCCACTCCCAATTTTCTTGAAATTAGAAAATGTGTGTTATCCTTCTCTTTCCCGTTTGCTCTTGCACTAGGCATTTACTTTTGACTAGATCAGAAGACATGAGGACATTGGTACTGAAAAAGGTTTTCATATTCTCCCTCATATGTGGAACCTACTCTTTATATATCTTATATAATATGTATGTGTGAAGTGAACATACAGGCAAGGTATAACATGAAGAGAGAACAGGAAAGGGTACATATATATTACCTACATTCAAATGTAGGTAATTGATACTTGAATCATGAAGCAGAGTATAAACCTTATTGTTTTTCTAGTTCTAATTCTACTAAGGCTTTTCCATTTTTTGATGGTGGATAAATGCATGCAAATATATTCAGTAGTGAAAATGTAAAATCCAGTGTGAAGCTTCACAGCTTCAGAATGGCTACTCTTGCTGTATAGGAAGTTTATATTGTATATAATTTTGGGGTGTGGTTAATTTTGGTATGTGGACATTTTAAAATTTTAAGTTCTTTATAATAAAATATTAATTAAGAAAATATTTTTGCAAAGACTGTGTAGCCTCTTCATTTATAGATGAAGGGACTTAGGCTATTATTCTAGGAATGGGCAAAATCAGGTCTGGAAACTGCCCTTTCATTGTCATTTCATTTCATGCTGCATTCCACTCTAAAAATTTTACTTATTTACTTATTGATTGATTTGCTTGTTTATTTGGTTTTTCTCTGTGTAGCCCTGGTTGTCATGGAACTCTATTTAATTCACTTAATATAATCTCAATTTTATCCATTGTCATCAAATTGAGTTTATAATATAATTACATAGTTTCCCTTTTCCCTCACTTCAAAATCTCTTCCATGTACCTCTGATCTCTTTCAAATTCATGGCCCCCTTTATTCAGTGTTGTTATATGTATATATGTATATACATCTATATTCTTAAATATAATCTGTTCACTCTGTATAATGTTAGTTATATGTGTATTTTCAGAGATGTTTGGTTTTGGCTAAACAATTGGTATGCTCTTCCTTGAGAAAAATTCTATTTTTTTTTTTTTTTTTTTTTTTACTAATTTTCATGTAGCAAGACAGGTTATACTCTCACCAGGAGTATGGAAGGATTCTCTTTTCTCTTTTCTCTGCTTCCTGGCTAGTATTTATTGTTTTTTTGTGTCAGCTATTCTGTATTCTGTATTTCTGTGGTGACTAGTGATGCTGAACTTTTCATGAGGTGTTTTGTTTTTTTTTTGTTTTTTGTTTTTTATTGCTATTTGTACCTCACCTTTTAAAAACTACCCAGTCATTAGACAAAAGTCAAGTGGTATGTAACTCTAGGCCCTGTAGTTTTTTTTATTGATCCACATGTCTATTTTTGAGCCAGGCAATTTATTTTTCTGACTGTGCTTCTGTTTAAATTGCTCTTTTTGTTCCAGATTGACAAGTTGTCTGGGGTATTATATTTCTCTACAAATCTCAGGGTCTTTTTCTATTTTTTTTTTTTTCAGAATGGCATTAGAATTTTGATGAGGTTTTCATTGAGTCTGTGTCTTGCTTTTGATAGTGTACTATTTTCATGATATTAATTCTGCTGCTCCATGAGTGTGGGTGGCTTCCATCTTCTGTCTTCTTTAGATTTCTTCTTTAGTTTTTAATATTTTCACTGCAGCAGTCTTTACTTTCTTGATTAGATTTATTCCTAAGATTTATGTTTTGTCTATCATGACTGTGATTGTTTTTCTGATTTCTTCCTCAACATGTTCATTATTGGTGTATAGAAAAACTACTAACTGGCTTCAAAAATTATTAATAGCTAAAAAAGCCCAAAAAGATTATTAATAGCTGATTTATATATTTGTTTTGATTTTGTCCTGTTACTTTGCTGAATGTTTTTATTAGTTCTAAGAGTTTTCTGTGTATTTGTCATATACAGAATCATATTGCCTGCAAATAGAAATAACATGACTTGTTCTTGCTTCTTGTGCCTTTGTTTCTTTATTACTTTGCCTAAGACTTCATGTTGTTTACTAAGTAAGCACCTAGTCTTGGTCCTGTTCAGAAACACATTGAGGTTTTTCCACATTTACTGCAGTGTTAGATTTGTCAGATACAGCCTTTATTATGTTGGTGAATGATACTAGGTTCTTCAGAGTTTTTTTGTCTTGAAGAGTTGTACTTTGTCAAAGGCCTTTTCTCCATCTTCTGAAATCCCATGTGATTTCTATCCTATAGTTTCAGAGTTTCAGTCTCTCTCTTTCTTGTGTGTGTGTGTGTGTGTGTGTGTGTGTGTGTGTGTGTGTGTGTGGTTAAATAGCTGTCAGTGTGTCCATCCTTGTGAATTTTTGATATCAGGTGATAACTGTCTTTGTAAAATGACTTTGATGGATTTCTTCTATTTTAGACCACTTTGAGGAGGACTGATATTAGTTCTGAAAATTAGTCCATATAGACCTGATGTCATTTTCTTAGAAGATGGTTTATTACTGCTTTGTTCTCAGTGCTTTTTATAGATCTATTTGTTTATATTCTTTTTATATACTTGTAGTAGATCATATGTGTCAAGAAATAAATAATTTCTTATGGATTTTCATTTTACTGGACTATGGGAGGGTTGTATTGGAGGGTTTAGCTAGAGGCAAGGGATGGGGGAGTTGTTACAATTAAATTATAATCTCAAAAATCCAAAAAGAATGAATTTGTTAATGTAAAATCGTGCTAACTCTAGAATCAAAACATACATGCATACATGCTTGTATGCATATATTTGGGGAGCATATATTGAAAAAGAAAAGCAGTTTAATGTTTTCTTAACGTTTTTGTCACTTAGCTTCATATATAAATGACCTATTTTCCAATAATGTCTTTATTTGCAGTTTAATGACAGAATGGCGTTTTTCTCGAGGCGTACAAGAACAGACCAAAGCTTTCCTTGATGGGTTTAATGAAGTTGTTCCCCTTCAGTGGCTACAATACTTTGATGAAAAAGAATTGGAGGTTGGGCTGTTTTTATTATTTGATAACAGGAAATACTGATGTGGGAATTGGTGGACTTTATATCCATGTCTGTTCCCCATAGCCCCCACCCACCCACAAAAAAAAAAAAAAAACCAAAAAACAAAAAAAACTCACCACTCCTCTCCAGGATCATTGTTGTTTGTTTCTTTGTTTAAGACAGGGTCTGCTTCTGCTCAGACTGGTCTTAAAATCCCGATCCCCCTGCTTCAGCCTCCATAGTCTTCATGTGCCAGCACTGCTCTACCAAGTTTGGCTTGCTTTATGCTTTTACACAACATCCACATATTTTGGTATCATATTGATTCCTCTCATTTGTCTAAATGTGTCTTATGTTTTGTGATGTTTTAAGAACAATGGTGTTACAAGGATAATATCATGAATTTGTCATCTGTTAAGGGTCATAAAGATTGATTTGATCACTATTAATGATTTAGGGAAACTTAAGAAATCTTAATTTAGTAGTGACTTATCTTGAAAAATAAGATTCTTAAATGAAGTCTTAGTGATCCTGAGTGCATGTAAGTAAGGTTGGGCATATATCAAAAGGGATTTTGCTTATATAGGTAAAATACATATAAAATTTACCATTATAATGATTTCAAGTGTGCAAATCAATAAAATTAAGTATGACTACATTGTTATGCATCAAGTCTTGAAATTCTTCCATCTTATAAAACTGAAACTCTGCACACATTAAACACAAAGCCTCATGTCTCCCTACTTTATTTTTATGATTTTGACTGTTTATATCTCCTATAAGTGAAATCATGCTATACTTGTGTTTTTATGACTGTTACCATAATATCCTCAATATAGCATATTTTAAATGTACACATTTTGATTTATGGCATCCAAACAAATCTAAGAAACAAATTACAACATGCATTGTCAAATTATTTTCAGTGAAAAAAAGGAAAATCTTTTCAACAAATAATGTCGAAAAAATTGGATGTCCATATGAAAGAAAGTTAACTTTGGTCCCTACCTCTGATTAATTTTAAGTAAATATTAAGTGTAAACATGAAAGCCTAAAATAAAACAAGAGCATAGTAGTGTAAATGAAATTCCACTTTGGATAATGTTGACAATTTCTCAGGTTGTAATGTTAAATGTATGTCTTCCTTCTTCCACATGCTCTAGCAAATCATCCATTGCATATTTACCTATAGAAATGAAATATATCTTTATACAAATACCTGCATGTAAATAAATATAAATGTTTATGATATAGGTAGAAGTTGCCTACAGAGAATTTTTTTAATACTGTAAAGAAAACAGCATGACTTTATCAAAAGTAAAAATTCTGTTCTTTAAAAAATATCATTATTTTTAAGGCTAAGTTTGGTGGCAGATACCCGTAGTCCCAGCACTGGGAGGATTGGCTGAGGATTGCCTTTAGTTTTAGGCCTATATGCTAGCCGGGAATAGGTGGTGAGTTCCAGACCCCCAACCCCACCCCAGACGACTTAGTGAGACCCTGCCTTGGAAAGGAGGGAAAGGAAAACACCAATACACTGACAGAAACTACCATGACCAATAGTTCTAGCCAGAATATATTTCAGAAACTTCTATAAATAATAAAAAGGCACAAAACACCCCTCCCCTTCCTCCTAGTCTTTATTGTGGCTGATGCCATGCTTCTTCCCCAGGTTATGCTGTGTGGCATGCAAGAGGTTGACTTGGCAGACTGGCAGAGAAACACTGTGTACCGACATTATACAAGAAACAGCAAGCAAATCATTTGGTTTTGGCAGGTATTTGCTTTATCTTTTTGAGATAAATCATTTGAAGAAAATGTTTTAAAAGCTGTTTTGAAATCATTTATTATTTTTGATACTGCTTTTAGACCTGTGTTTTAGCCTCCCAACTCTTTCACTGTTTTCTAGATGGAGGTATGATAGTATCACAAGTATTCTACAAATTCTGCATGTCTCTAGAGTATAGAGTTAAAGGGTTTTGTTGGGCTGGTTTTGAATTTGTTGGGACAGTACATTGGGATAGGATCTGCCTAAAAAGCTCAGGCTGGTCTTGAATTTGCTTTCGACTTGTATCAGCTTATTCAATGCTGGGATTCAGTCATCTTCCACCACTTCCAGCCAAGTATATGTTTTTAATGATTAGGTCAATGTGGTCAATGTGTGTATTTAGTTCTCCTAAGTAACTGAAATAATGTAGACAGTAATATACAAGAATAACTATTTTTTCTTACTGTGTTTTGGTTTTAACTGTGATCGGGTAGGTCTCAGAACATCCAAGTACACAACACTAATATTTAAGCTCTTTGTTTTTTTTTTTTTCAAGACAGGATTTTCCTGTGTTGCCCTGGCTGTTTTGGAACTCAGTCTGTAGACCAGGCTGGCCTCGAACTCACAGTGATCCGCCTACCTCCACCTCCTGAGTTCTGGGATTAAAGGCACACACCACCACTACCCAGCTATTTAAACACATTTTTAAGAGACATTTTGCTTTGTTTTGTTCTCTATGTTGAAGATTTTAAATCTCTAATCCTGGGATATTTTTTCCATAAGTATTTTACTAACTACAACTCATCTGAGTTACTTAAAAGTTGGACTTCTGATGATTTTTACACTCAGATGAAAAGCTCAGTTTCATATTATCACGGGGAGATTTTTCAAAAGGTACATATTTTTATAAGAATGATTTCAATTAGTTCTTGCATAATATTTTAAAGTTCCACTGGAAACCTATCTTAGGTATTCATCATGTACAAAATGGCATACAACAAAGTGCTTAATGCAGTAGTTGTTCATATGCTAACAGAACTCAAGTGTCTCCCAGGAGAGGATTGAATGAACTATAAATTTACATTTTGTTTATATATTTTATCGGATATGATTATACCATCTTTGAGAGGTAAGAAGGGAGGGGAAGAGAATAGCACAGAAACTTAGTAGTTGGAGGCCAAGCTGAGAAAGCATTTAAAAATCTAGTGTGGATTTTAAGTGGAATCAGGATGTATTCCTGGTGCACGAAAAGACTTTGGGAGCACATTCCCCATGGAGGGATACTCCCTTAGCCTAGAGGCAGGAGGAAAGGCCTAGACCCTACTCCAAATGACTTGACAGATTTTGATGATCCCTCCTGGAAAGCATCACCTTCCTTGTGGAGCAGGAAGGAGCCATGGGAGGGAGAGGGAACTGGATATGTAAAATAAGAAAAAATTATATATATATATATGTATATATATATGTATATATATGCATACACACACACACACACATATTCTATTGCTCCTGTTTACACAGGAGGCATCTGCTTTCAATCTGGAATACAGAAGTGCATACTGGCAGCGTGCACAAGTATTCCTCTTTACACCCTTTATTATCTCCTTGCAGTTTACAAACCTTCCATTTGGACATGTGGGTCTAGGAACATATAGATCCAAATGAAAATATTAGTATTTCTGAACTGTTTTACCTAGATAAAATGGTGATATTTATGTCAGAGCTGCTAATAAAATGTATTTCCCACATCTTGATGGTTTTGTGGCATTTGAATTCATTAGGAGAAACCACAGACTTAGACTCAGTTCAAATATGGAGATTATTCTTATTGCTAGCAGAATGATAGTAGCCTTAGAACCAAACAGCATGCCATGCAAACGGGGGGGTTAAGGCAGGGTTTTAAGACAAATATCAGAAAGGTGTGTATTACAATTATCCATGGAATCCACAGCTGTGCAAGAAAATTGTTTTACTTCCTCAGTTGTTTCTTCCATTTCCCACTATAAAAAGACCTTTTTATCACATTCCCATAGAAACAAGCAGGTTTTACAGCTGTTAAGACCTCACTGCCCATTATCCTATTCTTATCTCACCTGCAGGCCACTAGGCTCTCCCGGGTGTCCCAGAGTAAAAGGTCAGCAATTCTAAGGGATGTCTGGCTCCATATTAAATTTCTTTAGTCATCACCAGGGATCATTACTCAGGTCTGAGCACTATAGTGACTGGGATAGAGGTGCCTGTCACATCCCCACAATGGACTGTGTGCCTTTGCACAATTCTTAGCAGTTTTTGATCTGGATTAGCTAACTGTCTTATGTTTAACTAAGCTATGACGTTAGCCACTTTTTCATTGCTGTGACAAAATTCTTGACAAGAACTACTTAAGAAGAAGAAAATGTTATTTTGGCTTACTGTTTTCACAGGAAAGCATGATGTTAGAAGCAGCTACATCAGTGACTTTGTGACACAGTTTGCTCATAGCTATAGAGAGCAGGAGGTAGAGAGGGCCTACTCCCATTTCCTTTTATTCAGCCTGTGACTTAACCCATGGCATTATGGTGCCTCCTCCATTCAAGGGAGAGTCTTCATCCTCAAGTTAATCCTCTCTGAAACACCTCAGAGACACACTTAAAGCTTGTGCCTCACAAAGGCTTTAGGCTTTAATTACTCCAGTTAAGTCCACAGTGCAAATTAGCTAACACATGTATATTTTGTAATTTAAAAATGACCTTTTGTTCTCAAACTGCCCTCTTAAGTTGCTAGCTTTCTGTTCTATTCCAATGAACCCACTGATTATTTTACCATATTTGCCATTCACATTCCTCTTAGAAAAGAACTTGTCAGCAAACTTGTTAATTTTGGAGACAACTTTAGTTTTTCAGGTTCTAGTGAAGGGCATAGAAAGATTGGAAAATGCTTAGTAGAAAATACCACAGAGAAAAGCAATGGGAAAGGGTTCCTTTGTTTATGTAGCTTAAAAGGGAGTGGTTGACAGAGCTTAACAGTGGTTTATACTCAGTGGGACAGGAGTTCAAATGGTGTACTTTTTAGCAGTTTGAAGAGACAAATTACTTAAACTCTATAGGCCTCACTTTTCTTGCATGTATGGTAAGATTACTTGTTATTGCAGCTGCCTCATAGATTGTTGTGATGCCTAAGTAAGAAACACATGGCACAGTGCTTAACACTACCCCTCAATAAGAGACGAGTGTACTTCTTAGAGACATTACTGTAGGCAAGTGACTTAAGGTATCTAAGCTTCCTATTTCCCATTTGTAATAGTGGCTTCATGTATTGTAATTGTGAGGGTTAACTTGTGAGATCTACAGTGCACCTAAGTGGTACTACAAACACTTTAAATTGCATTATTGCTTGAACTAGTTTCAGTGTTAATGTTTTTGTTATTTGTTTTTTTAACATTTTTACCTGTTTATTGTTCATTATTGGCAGAATGTTGGCCCTCAATTTATATTAAAGTACATTTGATTTTGTCATACAGTTTGTGAAAGAGACTGATAATGAAGTAAGAATGCGACTCTTGCAGTTTGTCACTGGAACCTGCCGATTACCTCTAGGAGGATTTGCTGAGCTCATGGGTAAATGCACATTCACTGCGGTTTCTCTGAACTTAGTTTTGTGATAATAGCTGTACATACAGTAGACTTAAATGTAAGGACTATTTTTTTTCTGGTTTATATATAAGGTTTCTACAATAGAAAAATTAGTCATCAATACCAAGGGCATTTGTGTCTTGGCCACTGTTCTGTCCTGAAGATACAACATGTAACCTTAGCAATTCTTAAAAGGAAAGCACTTAAGTGGGGTTTGCTGACAGTTTCAGAGGTTTAGTCCATTGTCATAGAAGGGAGCATGGCAATATGTAGGCAGATACAATGCTGGAGCAGTAACTGAGATTTCTAATTTGGATCAACAGGAAGCAGGAAGAGAAAGACTCTGAACTTACCTTGTGCTCTTGAAACCTTAAAGCCCAGCACACTTCCTCCAAAAAAAGCCATTCCCTCTAATCATTGTCAATAGTGCCACCTGCTGGTGACTAGGCATTTGAATCTGTGAGCCTGTGGGAGCCATTCTCATTCAAACTACCACAATTTGTGAGATAAAATGAAAGTGTCATCAAAAAGGAGATAGCTACTACTTTACTCCATAGGGTAATTGCTAGGGAAGCAAGATTGTATAAAAATAGTTACCTTTCTCTCTACAAATGTACTTCTTACTTCAGTATCTCTGCAGCACCAAAAGCTTCTCGGTGTAGAAGTAGGCTATATTATGAAATCTTTAGTTTCCTCTGTATCATCCATATTACATACTTCTGTTAGTTTTAAAGAACCAACCAGATAAACATTATATTCTCTTATGTTCCTGATTTAGGAAGTAATGGGCCTCAAAAGTTTTGTATTGAAAAAGTTGGCAAAGATACCTGGTTACCAAGAAGTCATACGTGGTAAGTTCAAGAATCCTAAACAGGAAGGTGAGGGCCAGAAAGAGTTTGTTTGTTTGCAGCTAAGAGCCATTATGGCTACTTCTTTATTACATTTTGTGAGCAGAGTCATATAGCGTTCTGTAATTAAGTGTTCTAGAATGAGTTAGTATAGCTTTAATAGAAATACTTAAGAATGTTTAATGAGTATTTAGAGTACCCATTATATAGCAAATACAATGGAATTACTCTTTGCATTTTTGTGAAGTCTTTATAGGACAGAAAAGATAAATAGCTAAAAGGACAAAAGAATGCTGCAACAATTTGAGTGCATGTTGTATGGATGTGGATCATGAACCAGATTCCTTGAGAAGTGAAGTATTTAACTTAAGTTTAAGAAATAGCATGTTATGGGGAAAAGAGGAATATTCTTGGGATAAATGCTGAATAAACTAAAACCCCTGAAGCAAGAACTGGAATTTGACTAAAGTGACTGGAATTTAGTGAGTCAGAAAATATGAACATAATTGAAAATACATGATTTAGCCCATAATTGTAATTTGGGCTTTCTTATAAGGAAATTCAGAGGCTTAAAGAATTGTAAATAACAAATAAGGAGATTTAAGAAAAGTTGTGTAGTAAAAGTGTAACAGAAGAGGTAGGTGAAAGAGAATGCGGGGAAATAGTACATTATCCATAGCACAAACGATAAGGGCTTCTTTCAGGAGCTCAAAGCTATTTTCATCCTAAGCCATGATTTGGCTTTTTGTTGCCTTAGTAATTTCTACATGTGCAGAAACAATAGTGCTAAAATTTGGTAGTGCCTTATGATAAATAAAAGCAGGAAGAATGCCAAGCTGTTCCTTAAAACACTTCAACAACATGTACTTGTCAAAATAAACTAAAGCCAGCGCTTTATGAAGCATTGTCTATTAACCCTTGATGTTTGGATGTATGCCTTCTCTAACATTAATACTTTGGTTTATTGACATTTATTCATTGTATATAGTGATGGGTTTGGTATAGACATCTTCATGTAAATATTTCATATATTTAACCAAGTTCTACCTCTTTCCTGCTCTTGTCCCCCTCCCTCATTGTTTCCATTCATTTCCCCCAGTCTTGCTTCTACTTTTATGCCCCATATACATGTATTATAATGTAGGATACATAAATGGAAGGGAATATGTGAAATTTTCTTTCTAAGCCTTATCTTGCTTAGTATGATTATCTGAATATTTTCTTGCAGATGACATAACTTCATTCTTTGTGGCAGAATAAAACTGTTAGTGTTTATATGCACCCCACTTTCTTTGTCCATTCATTTTCAAACCTGTTGGCTAACAGCATAGCTTGCCTCTGTGAATATTGTTGAAACATAGACTATAAGAATCAATGTGGCATGTTTAAAGTCCTTTAGGTGCATACCTAGGGATGGCATAACTGTCATCTTGTGGAAGCTCTACTTCTGGATTTTGAGAACTCTGCATACTTATTTCCATAGCAGATAGACTACTTACATTTTTACCAGTAGTACATAAGGTCCTGTCTTTCTCATATTCTCACCAGCATGTGCTCTCTCTCTCTCTCTCTCTCTCTCTCTCTCTCTCTCTCTCTCTCTCTCTCTCTCTCTCTCTCTCTCTCTCTCTCTCTCTCTCTCCTCTCATGGTAGCCCTTCTGCCTGGGATAACATGAAATCTCAGTGTAGTTTGATTTGTATTTCCCTGATGGCTGAGGACAATGCACATTTCTTTTTCATATTTCTTGGGCATTTCTTTGTTTTAGTCCTCTTGTCATTAGTGATTTGTCAAATTTATAGCTGGCAGATTCTTGCCCTGCTTTCTAGGTTGTCTGCTCATTTATTTGTTCATTTTGCGGTGCTGAAGTTTGTAATCTCATGCTAACCTGCTTATCAGTTGTTTCATTTCCTGTTGTAGAACTCTTTTTAGAGAATCCTGTATATTGGAGTATTTTTCCTGTATTTTTCTAGCTGTTTCAAGTGTTACGATACTTGATATATCTTAAATTGACTGTAGGTAAAGGATGAGAATATCAATCTAGTTTTATTTTTCTACACCTGGACATCCATTTTCCAGCACTATTTGTTGAAGAAGGTATCTTTTTCTCTAGTGTATATTTTTGAAGTCTTTGTCAAAAGTCAGTTGGCTTTAGCTGTTTCAGGGACATTTATTCTATTGCATTGATTTATCTGTTTTATTTCCTTGGCATTGTAGTGTAACTTGAAATTGGGTAAGCATTGTTCTCTTTGTTCAGTATTGCTTTGCTCTTTGGGATCTTTTGAAACAGACTATAACAATCACTGTGGCATGTTACTTAGAGACTTTTAGGTATGTACCTAAGGGATAGTATAACTGTTTTCATGTAAATTTTAACACTTTAGTGTTCTATTTCTATGTAAGATGTCATTGGAATGGTAATAGGGACACTATAGGTGTCTTTCAGTAATATGGTCATATTAATTCTACTAATCCATGAGTGTAAGTGGTCTTTCCCCTTTTGGTGTCATCTGTTTCTATCTTGAGTGTGTTGAATAATTTCAGTATAGAGGTCTATCACTTTTATGGCTAGCTTTATTCATTGGTGGGTTTCTGTTTTGTTTTAAAACTATTGTGAATAAGACTTCTTGCTTAAACTCATTCTTGCCAAGTTCATTTGGTTATAAGAAAGCTACCAATTATTGTATCTTGATTTTGTGTCCTGCTACTTCAAAGGGTTTATTAAGTTCTAAAAGTCTGGTGTTTATAGACTCTGACTATACTATACAAATATAGGTACTTTAACGTCTTCCTTTCTTATTTCCATCGGTTATTGCTCTAGGTGAGACTAAAAGGACTATAGGAAATAGGAGTAGAGAAAATAGACATTCTTTCTCTTCCTGGTTTAGCGAAAATGCTTTGATTTTTTTTTTCCCCCTCACTGCAATATTGATTATAGGTGTCGTGTATGCCCCTTTTGCTACAATTCTTAGGTTCTTCAGGGCTTTTATCTTGAGGGGATGTCCTATATTTCCTATCAAAGGCTTTTTCTACATCTGTTGAAACAAGATGATTTCTGGTCTTTGTATAATATTATG
The DNA here is from genome assembly GCA_030556225.1 of Cricetiscus sungorus. Taxonomy (NCBI): domain Eukaryota; kingdom Metazoa; phylum Chordata; class Mammalia; order Rodentia; family Cricetidae; genus Cricetiscus; species Cricetiscus sungorus. The sequence continues at coordinate 33,174,562 of JANBXA010000734.1, forward strand.
AGGTATTTTTATATATATATATATATTTGCACCATTCTTGAGTTCCTGAAATGAAACTCATTGTGATGAATATTTTTTTCCCTTCCATTCTGTGTACATGAGGTTTTTTGCCTATATGTATGTGTGTGCCATTGGAGGTTAGAAGGCCTTGGATCCGTAGAAACTGGAGTAACAGATGTGCCACTGTGGATGCTAGGACATGAACCTGGGTCCTCTGAAAGACCAAACAGTGCTCTGTACTGTTGAGCCATCTCTCCAGCTTCATGACTGATCTTTTTGGTGTGTTCTTGTATTTGATTCACCAGTATTTTCTTCAACACTGTTACATCAGTGCTCATCAGGGATAAAAGCCTGTAATTTTCTTTTTTGCTTTGTCCACTTTGGGTACTAGGGTAATACTAGCCTAAAATGAATGTGGTAAATTTCTTCCCTTTCCTATTTTATAGAATGTTTTGAGGAGTGCTAGTGTTAGTTTTCTTTAAAAGGCTGGTGGTGCTTATTAATGAGTTCATTTAAACTTTTTTTTTTTTAATTGGGCAACATTAGTTACAGTTTTAATCTACTAAAAGTTGTTTATATCCTCTTGGTATAATTTTGGTATGGTGGTAAAAGAGTATTGGTTTAAACAGGCTTGCGTTTTCATTGAAATAAACTTGAAAGACATAATCAGAAAAAATATTATGTAAGAAATACTTTTCATTGGTGGTGACGATAGTAAAGATCCTGAGGTCAGTAACTGAAGAAAATAGAGCAATAGAACACTCAAGTGAGAAGGGCAAGGAAATGAGAGGCCATGACATTGTTTCTCATCCATGTGAATACTAAGCTGAAGTTTTAAATGAATGAAACACAACCAAGAACGCATAGTAAGAAATTCAGAAAGTTCACATAGCTGAATAGGAAAAGGAACACTTTTACTGATTGGCTTCAGAGGAGATGACATTTTTCCACCTTACTGGATTTCAGTTATATCAAGAGATGAAAAGTTAAAACTATAATGAGAGACAGAAAGCAATGAAGCAGAAGCTCAGGCCAGATCTGAAGAAGTCTGAGATGGGGAAAATCCAAATGAGATTTCTGATGAGAATTTGGATAAAAAAATAGGTGATGGGAAAGTTTTTAGTTTGTAACAACAATGACTAAGTATGGTGATCTCATTAGTAATTCAGTTAGCCTTAATGACTCTCAGTAAGATGGGTCATTATCTACTAGTGTTATCTTCATAGTGAGGTAACAGCTTTAAAGTTTTCTAGTTAGTCAATAAATAACAAGCATATAATTTTTTCAAGTTACATGGAAAATACATGGGCAAGTCTATTCCCCTTTTCAGAGAAGGAGAAGTAGCAAATTTGAATTTGTCTATTTTGAGTACATGAGACTCAAAGCCAGACCTAAAAACCAGTACTTTAATATTTATATACTCAACACCCAATTAAAAATGAGCATGTTTTATTAATATGTCTCTGTCCTTTATGAAGCAGTATAAACATGTTTCTTGAAACAGAGATCTCTTTGGGATATTTGCAAATAATCCATTGCCATCTGTTATTCAACTTAACATTCCCTAAATTAAATACTTACTAATAATTCAGAGATGCCTCTGCACTTAATCTAGTGGGGGAAAACAGTTATGATATAAATGCTAAAATTGAAATAAAGAGCTATGTAAGAGGCTGTAGGTAAACTTCTTAGAAGCTCTAGCATTTAGTCAAATTGTTGTGAGACTTTCACATGCAAGGGTATTCTAGGCCAAAGAGAGACAAAGGACATAGCTATAGAGAAAAGTGTGTAGTATGTTAAAAAGTACAAAGTTAGTTGATACTAGCCTTCCATCTATCATCCTACATCTTATGCAGCTTTAGCAGCAAAGGGTTTCTAAGAGTGGTATAAGCTTGTGTCTTTTTAGCAGAGTGACTCTGGCACAACATAGGGAGTGAAAAAAAAGTGGATGCCAAGTGAGCAGAGCACCAAATACTCACTGGTGAGACAGAAAAGTATACACAAGGGTGTAAAGACAACACAAATGATCAAGGGGAAAAAAATAGGATTTAGTAGAAAGACAAAATGTGGCAAAGGATGTGTACAAGATTGTTTTTGTTGTTGTTATTATTGTTTTCATGAACTCAATTACCATTAAGAGTCTTTTTCTTGGAGCATAGTTTAAAATGAAAGGTAACCAATATAGTCTAAATTTCTGCCGTAAATGTATTTAACTTTTTTAGTATGAAAAAAAATTAGTATGTTAATGATGGTTTTTATAACTTGAAACTTGGCTGCCTTTTCCTAAAGACTCTTAATTATCAGCTTTCCTAACTTGCATATGTGGTGGGGTCAGGACAGATGAGAAGTATTTACAAAAAAAAAAAAAAAATGAAAGTACAGACAGGTTTTGTTTCCTTCCTGGGTGTTTCACTAAGATGCCAAAACCATGGATACTTGAGTCTGGTTAAATTAGTCAATACTATATTTTAGAAATTGAATATTATTCTGTTTTAGTTTTACTATTTTTCTTTTTGTCATTCAGTCTCAGAAAACAATTGATCTTGGAGGGGCTGGGAAATGGTCAGTTTGTAGATTACAATCTAATATGGTGAGATTATTTAAGGAGACAAATGTATGTTATCTATTGATTGTCTCTACTTCCATGAGAGAAGGGACCTAGGATTTTCATCCCCGTGTTGCCAGTTGCTGGAATGTCTTGCCCAAAAAAATTTCTCAGAAAATAATGAATGAATGAATGAATGAATAAATGGATGAAATTAATACTTAACCCAAGAAAAGTTATGGAGATTCATGACCTATCACACAGAAATAGCAAAAGAAAACCCATTTTCTAACTTAGTCTTTCTACATCTTGATATTATTTGTGATTCCGTTATTCTTTGGTAAATATATATTTTATGTCTTAAAGTTGAATAGATTCTTCTATGAAATTTAGATGTGTTATATGCTAATTATTACATTGTTAGGATACCTTTGGCAAATTTTTACACACATAATATTCAGATTTCATATCTATTAAAAGAATACTGTATTAGAAATCTCTTCAGTTTATTTTATTGAAAACGTCTGATTTTGTTTTTGTTTTTGTTCAGTTTTAATCGCTTGGATCTACCACCATATAAGAGTTATGAACAACTAAAGGAAAAACTTCTTTTTGCAATAGAAGAGACAGAGGGATTTGGACAAGAATGAATGTGGCTTCTTGTCTTGGAGGAGCTCTTGCATTTAAATACCCCAGCCAAGAAAAATTGCACAGATAGTGTATATAAGCTGTTCATTCTGTACAGTTAATTTTCTGATTCTCTCAAAGTATAAATGTTTTCCGTTCTTCCACAGAAATATGCAAAACATTTCATCATTTTCTACTTTATTTATTGTTCCCTTGAAATGACTGACCAGGAATAAGACCATTCTTAAATTTTGAAGCAAGAGAATTTATTAAGAAGTATATATCTATATAGGCATATGACAGTGGCTCTAGTTTTATAGAGCGCCAAGTGTATTAAACATAGCAGCCATTCATTCACAAAGCTCTGGATTTGCTTTGCCTTGTTCGTTATCCAGGGGAAAAGTGCAAATGTTCTGTGTTCTCCCTAGGTGACATCTGATTGTTTTTAGTTGCATGGCTGTTCAGGAAGGTATTTAGGATTCAGGCAAACTCTTTAAGTGTATTTTTAAAATGCTGCTGGCTTTTCTGAAGACAAGTACTTCAACTTACTGAGTTCTAAATGAACAGATAAAAAAATTTCCCATCATTGTTATATCAATAAATATGAAAGTCATGTAATAGATCCAGTAGTGTCTTGGAGCAGCTGGAATTGATTTGCTGAGAAGCAGAGGTCTATTTACATGTTACTTTAGGATGCTGGGTATTTGTGGAATTTCAAAGAATCAGGCATTTCTGTACTTAACATTTTTAAACTTGTAATGTGCTTCAAATTTAATTAATAATAGTTTAATACTTAGGGGTATATAAATGGTACTGAACTTTGATGCTTTTGTGCTCAAGGTTTAGTTTTATGAAATTAGAGTTCAATCCAATTAAATGGATTGAAAAGTTGCATAAGTATTTAAACACCCACACTAAGAATTTCTATTAGTGTTTGAATATCCCCTTCCTTTAAAATTGATGAAAATTGTTTCTAAATTTATTAAGTACGTTAAAAAATCCTTTGTGCCCCCTATTTTATATAGTTCAAGTTTTCTCCAAATAACACTGATTTTCATTATAAGGGCATTCATGGTGTATGAAAAAAATTAAAATCTAATGTGAATGATATTGCTACTTTTAGCAAACTGGGCTTCCTAATGAATAAAAAAATATTTCTTTTTATCATTTCAATATTCAGTGCGAAGTTCATATACTTAAAGGTTTGTAACTATAAAATTCACATAGAATTACAACTTCTACTCACTAGTTTTGGCAAGATTTTATTTTTCTACATATTTAGATTATGTTCTTCAGTTTTATTAAAAAAACAATAAAAGCAGTAATTTACTTAATTGGATAAACTACAGAAAATCTGGTTATTTTCAGGCTTAATTTTTTTTTATTCCTAATATATGGCAAATTATATAGTAGAGGATGGCCAGTCTTCAAAAGTACTGCATAAATTATTCTGTAAAATAAACTTGCTATGACCCAAAGTATTGGCTTTCATTCAGTGGAGGTATTTGAGACTATCATTTTGCAGATATGATTCAAGGTGTGTGTCAGATGTTTCAGGAAGGTGGTCCTTTTTATTAAGTTACCTCATATTGGTCACAGCCCACAAGACCAAACTAGTTTTCTCGGGAAGACTAGTTTGCAGACCTCATTAGGCTCTTCTATCTTTCATACCCAGTTATATTTTTAAGACACCCAGGCTTATCTTCTCAGTAGTGAATATAAAAATCAAAGAGATGTGTTCATCTCCTGCCTTCTATCCTTCAGTCCTTCCCATCCCTATTCTGAACGGGGCCCATGACATAGGTATGAGAAAATGGGAGATAAGGGAGACTCAGAGGCAGGTTAATGATACTTTGTAATAGTGACAGTTCCAGTTCCCAACATCACCAATTAATTGAGTCTAGGGAATGGCTTAAAACAATTTTACCAATCATCTCAGCCATCTATCTTTAGGGAAACAAACTACTATTTGGTATTTTGTTTTATCCTTTGTCTTTTTTCCCCCTATACTTCCTAATCAGATGAAAATGTAACTATTTCCTTCAGCTGACTTCAATTATCTACCTAGTTCTCCTAAAAACTAAATAAGATGTTGTATACCTACCATTACATTGTAGACAACCTTGCTTACGTTTGGGGTTGAAAAAGGCCCTAAGTTGCTTCTGAATTTAAGAAGCTCATGATACATAGTTGGAAGCAGTAACTGGGTTTCTCTGAATCTAAAAACTATTCCATTAGAATGCCCTGAGCTGTCACTTTAGGAGACTCTGGTTCTTTTGAAAACCATGTAGATGCTCCTGCTACTGCTATATTACTGCTACATGTTCATTTTATGAAATGAGACCTAACCTTGCCTTGTGGGAAGTCCTATTCCCTCCACTACAGTCAGTATTTTGCGTAAACCGAAACACATGTAGTTTTTGTAGGCTTCTTGAGTTCTAAAATTTAAATAAACCTTAACATGATCTAGCAAATACTGAAGAAGCAAAAACCAATTAGTTGTTGAAACATGAAATAAAAATTCTCATGTAACACGTCCCACTTCTTAATATGCTGAACACAGAAATCAAGTTTAACATCAACTGGGAATTTGACATAAGTCTAAAAGTGCTATTTCCTAAAATCTAAAAGCCCTACTACAAAATTCAACCAAGGAGAATGTATTTAAAATGATGATAGTATTTCTTTTTAACGTACTAATTCTATGCCTTTCCAATGAACTATTCTCTTGGTCCTTGATAAAGACAAGACTAATCTGACAAGCTGTGTTGTACCATCCATTGCCTGTTGATGGTCTACATTGGGAATATTTTGTCATCAAGAAGTGACAAGTTCCCTACCAAATAAGAACGAAAAGGAGACAACCAAATAACCAGCTTTCCCCTGGTGTGCCCAGAGGCCTAGGCTCCCCTACCTACTGCACTACCAATAAACAAATACAGATTCAGTTTTTATATAATCTTAAAGGTAGAAGACACATTTAAAGAGAGGAAAATCACCCATTGCCTGTAACTGTAATATGTTTAGTACATAGAATACTACAAACTGTGTATGGGGAAATTAGCTTTTTCAAATAAAGTGAAGTCTGGAATGCACACAACAAGAGAGTCAGATAAGAATTTTACAGGAAGGTGAATAATGGCATTAAAGCGTGCATTTGCTGAGTAGTGGTCTCACCCTTGGGCACACATCAAGAACCAAGGTGACACCTTATGAATTAGGCTCTTTGAAGTGAAAGAGGACTTAGAAAGTACATAGAAATTGTGTCCTGCTGGTCATTATTCCTATGATGGAAAATAAGTATACATAAAACTTAGGTCACAATAGCTTTAAAATTTTATTAGCATATATTTAGTATTCAAAATAATGGGGTTCACTGTGATATTTTCATATGTACTCTGACATATCCAGCCCACCACTACCTCCTTCATCTTCCCAAGTAATCTGCCTTCTACTTTTATGTCATTTGTTTGTTTGTTTAATTTGGATCCACATGTAGTATCCATCTGAGCGTCTAAAGGCTTTACAAGATCATCTTCAGTTCCATCCTTTTGGCTGCAAATGAGGTAATTTCACTTATGGCTGGACAAAACTGGTTTGTTAATATATATCTTTTCTTTATCTACTTGATAGACATCTACAATGATTTCATAACTTGTCTGTAAACAATGCCACAATAAGCATGAATGTAAAACACCTTTAGTTTTAATAGCCAGAAATTAAAAAAAAGTAAATATCCTCAATAGATGGATAAAATGGTATATCCACATAATAAAATATTAACAATGAAAGGAAAAACTATTGATTGAACCTAGCTCTTATAAGAGATTCTGGCTAAATGAAATGGCACAATTACAAAAGGTTATATTTTAGAAGATTGCATTTGCCTAGGAGTCTTGAAATGACAAATTTATAGCTGATTAGTTGTAGGATGTGTCCGGAATGTTAGAGGTACTGAAAGTGGCTGGGTATGACTATACAGAAAACTAGATGTCTGAGTAAAACAAATCTGTATCTTTCCTGTGGTGGTAGTTATAAAAATTATATAGTAGTTACTAAGAACTAGATATAAAGTGAAGACATCTAAAAGTCATAATATCTGAATTAAGGTCTACAAATACCAGCATGTTTCTTAGTTTGGTACTATACCATAGTTATATGCCACCCAAGGACAAACAGGAAGAAAGGTATTCAAAACCTGCTTGTACTACATTATGTAATTTCTTGTGAATCTTACTTATTTTAAAATAAAGAAGGTCTATAAAGAATCAAAAGATAGATCCTCCAATCCAATAAAGCCTTTGCTGGAAAATACCTCATTTCTTAAAAAGAACTCACAAGAAACAAAATTTTGTGTGTGAAAAAACCCACAGAAGCAGCAGGAATACATATATGGTAAAAGACCTGGATATAATGTAAAAATTTTAAATTCTTTAGCATAATAGACGAATGTGAAGATGAAAAGTAGATAAAGTTCATAACTAGACAACTAATGAAGACATGAAATGGCTGCTAACAAAACAAACAATACAAAAAACAAAAAGTCTGTGGATAAAGACAATTATCATGTTTTTAAACAATACAAATCTCCTAAAGCAAAACAAAGTGTATCAAAAATGAAAATGAACTTAGAAAGTGAAACAGAAGTTAATTTCAAAGTGATGAATATGAAAGCCAAAGAAGATTAAATTAACTGGAGTTCAGAAGACAAGATGGAACATGATTCTTAGAGGTTCATCTGGAATGAAGGACAGTTGATACTAACAACTGGATTGGCCTCTCCAGAAAGTCTGTTGTAAGACTAAAACCAACTGCTGCAAATCAAATTATGTTCTCAGAAAGCACAAGTTTATTTGGACAGTTAAGGAAATCTGAGTATGTCTTGTTAGGAGGTAATATGACAGGTTTGGTAATGTATTTGTTTTGGAAAATGTACTTATTCTGAAGAGCAGCTAAGATTCTTAAGGGTATTACTTAAGGTAATTTCAAAGGTTTAAAAGGCCATTATATATGAATAAATATACACATATAAATAGGATATATAAAATATTAGCTTAAATTCAAGCACAGGATATACTTGTAATGTTTATGTTTGAAAATTTACTTGGTAAAACAGGAACAGCATGAACCTACACATTTTGTTGTGATTTATTAAAACATTACAATTCTCAAGTCTTTTGGGGGAAAAAATATACCTATACAGTCTCACATTCGTTCAGTGTAAGTAACATCCAAGCTTCAGTTTACAAAATTTAAGTTTGCCGTGGTGGCACCACAGACTCAAGTGATAGTACCTTGTGTTAAATAGATCTATTTCCTTCTCACCCTGAAATTGTCGGTGTCCCTCCGTTCTATAAAACATTATAATTTGTCAAGGGACAAGTTCAACCAATCTATGAAGCTATAACATATTTAAAAAGGAAAATCATGCCACAGCATTTTTCCTTACTCAGGTTGGCTTCTAAGACACATTACTTAAGTTCTCTATGCCAGGAACCCCAACATCATAAACACCTAACTCATTTGACCTTTTTTCTAAGATAAAAACTTTCAGTCAATTAGAACATGAAAACCATTCCCTCATATGCCATTTGTTCAAAGCCTTTTTTTGAAAACTTCTGCTGATGTGATCAATACTTAATATATCCCATGCCATTTTTTCCTATTGGTGTTCCAAATAGAAATGTCTGTCTGAACCAGAGAAATGTATTGTTGCCACTCTTAGGGCAATGTGGTAGTTTCTTTCACCCATTTACTTGTGAAGAAACCCAGAAATTTGTACATTTATTCTGTGAAATGGTCACACATAAAAGAACTGGGAAAAAAGCCACAGAATCATGGTTAATATATATCTTTATAAATCAACGAAGTGCAGAGTGTTAGGTACATTGTTGCCTTCTCCAAAAAGTTCTCAGTTCTGTTACAAACCTGTAAGCAACTGGGCAGCTTCTGTTTGTATCTAAAGTGGGAAAAAAAAAAACCAAACAAATTACACATAAATAGAGAAGCCTAACTGATAAGCTGATGTTGATAAAGTAGACTGGTTTCTCAGAGTTTCAACATAAAAAAGACAGGACATGGTAAGGGTAAGGTCTTCTGATAGTGATGATTAGATAATACTCCAAGAGAACTCTAGTTCATACCCCTTAACCTTCTATATCCTGCCCCCAACCCCACTCTCCCACAGTGTCAGAAATTGAACCAGGTCTTTGTTCTTTGTACATGAGAGGTAAGCATCTATGGCTGAGCTGACTTTCACGTTTTAGAAGCCATATTTGATCTCAATAGATATACATCAATTCTCTATTGCAGCAAGCAACTTACAACATTTGGTAATAGTGACTAAACAGTTGTCAATGTTTAACTGTAAAGGTAAATTTATACAAATGGGCACATGTTCTTTCCACAAAACTATGCATTTAAACAATTATGCTTTTAAAGAAGTTCTCAGTTCATTTATTTATTAATGTCTCAATGAAAGCCTTACTTTATTACAGATATTTTACCTGTTTATCTTCTTCTGTGTGTGCTGGATAACCCTTGGCTTTCACCAGCCAGAAAGCAGCAAGCTTTTTGTTGTTTAGCTTCAAGTATGTCTTTCCTAACAGCAGCAAGTTTTTGCTGTAGAAGTTTGGATCCACTGTACATAAGGAAGAGAAACAAAATCAGCTCAAGAGAAATAGTATTTTTATTTTTATAGGTTTAAAATTTTTCGTCTAAATTCTAATAAAATTGTGTGGTTAAACAATGATTAAGCTAATACAATTCTTTTGTTCAAATGTTATCTTAAAAACCCCTAAAATTATGATGTATTGAATATACTTACTGGCTCTGTACATTACTATATCACGGTCTCATTTTAAGAATTTATTATACAGTATCTTTGTGTTGATAGAACATGAGATATATAAGAACCGTTTTCTTTTTAAACCAACCATCCTTACTGTATTCTGATTGCCTAGGAAAGTATAGGGAAAGTAACACATACTTAAATGCATCTGTTCAGTGAGTGAGGGAATGTATGAATGAAATCATGGTTAACATAAATATTAACAGATAAAATAGAGAAGATATTTGGTTGAAAGGAAAGTGCAGTCAGAGCCTAGCAATGTGAGCATAGAATAGTGGTTATCAGAAGCTGGGAAGGGAGTCATAAAAGTAGGAAAATCTTTCTAACAATTTACTATATATTTTTAGAAGACTTACAAGACTCCAGTATTTCCTAATACAAAGATGATATATACTCAAGATGGAGATAACTGCTTTGATTTGATCATGTATGAATATATAATTACTTATATGTTAAATAAAATTTTTTTTTTAAGAAGGCTATGAATGCAAGTAAAAAAGAATCCTCTCACTTGTTTTTGAGAAAGACTAACTGGGCCTGGAATTTAGTAATTAATTGTAAGGCAATGTCACAGTACCTCCACCACACTCAGCTCTAACTTCATATAGTTCCTCCTAGTTATCTTGTCCTTTCTGTATTCCAAGCATGTTTTCTGAGGCCAGGGATGGAGCTTGATAATAGAACAAATGCTTAGCACATACCAGGCTCTATTTTCCTGGATATAACTTATGATTAACTGCAATTGCTTAAAACTCAATCATCTAGTTTCTTTGATTTAAACATTTTGAAGTTAAGTATGCTGATTTAGATATAAGAGTATTGACTGATTTTCCCTCTTGATTTAAAAAACAAAACAGTATGCCGAGTCAAAAAGAAAAAAAAAATCCATGTACCCCCACACACAGCCTTACACACCCAAATGGCAGAATAAGGAGGCCAATGTGGGAGTTGTGAACTACACGGGAGGGGCTTCTGGACTAGAATTAGGCATCCTTTTTCTTAGAGAAAAGTGACTGCACATATAAAATCTTATGTGCGAGTGGAGTCACCAAGGATTTAACTCTATGAGCAGAGGGCACAACTTCATTCAGGACTGCCAAACCTTGTCTTAAGGCCTAATTTTTGCTTTAGGATTATAGTTTCAAACCCCTTTGAGATAATTTCATTCTTAGATTTATATTCATGAACATGATCAGCTCATACTCATATGATCAGGAAAATAATAAAATAAGCAGTAAACAAAATTTCATGAGTTAGAAATATTTAACATTCAAACAGTCATTTAAAGCTTTAAAAATTGTCACCGAGTTGCTTAAGTTTGTGTGTATGTATGTATGTGAATATATATCTTGAGCATATAGTGATAACTATCAAAAAGAAAATGAAAAGGTTTTTGGAGTGGCATTTTTGGTACATCTGGTTACAGATACTTTGTCTCTTTCTTATTATTGTTTCTTCTAGTTTGGGGGACTGACCTGAAGGCCCTGTGCATGTCAGCAAAGCACTGTGCCATTAAGTAAAACCGCAGTGCCAGGAAATTTTTTTTTTAAGGGAAAATATGTAGGACAGGAAAGCAAAAGTGTTATAATAGTAGCCATTTTTTAATCAAACTAGGAAAAATGAACTTTTTCACAATGGAATACAATATGTTGCAACATCCAAAACAAATTAGCTTGGTTTTAAATTGTTTCCATTTCAGTGCCTGTAATTAACTATAAAATACAAGTTAGAAAGACCATTTGTCCTAGATTCCTCATTTAAAAAAATATATAATATATATTATATTATTAAATGAAGGGAACATTGCAGAATTAGAACTCTGAATTTAAGTGCAATTTCTGTTTAGGTGATCTTTATTTAAAAGATAAGTTAAAATTTGAGGCTGAATAGAGGATTCATGGTTAAGATCACTGAATGCTTTCCCAGTGGGCATGGGTTCAATTCCCAGCACTAACATGGTAGCTCACAACTATCTGTTAACTCCAGCCCCAAGGGTATGCCTTCTTTGAGTCTCTGGGGTACCAGACATACATGTGGTGCACAGACATACATGCAGGTAAAATACCCATACACATAAATTTTCAAATTAAATTTTTTATATTATCCAATGTGAAAGATAACAGCAAATATATATTTATCTTGATTTAAAATTTTCTATGACATAGTCAGCACTGAGACAATATTATATAGTAGTTGAAGTAAAAGTATTTCACCTTGTTCTGCCCTGTGAAAGTATTTCAAGGCCTGTTAATACAAAGAGTAAAACAGAATGAAAAGAATTAGAATCAATAACTTAAAAAAGAAAAAACTACCCACATTTTCTTGAAGGTTTATTCTTTCTATTAAAGGTGTCAGGAAGTAAATGATTATTAAAACAAATGAATTCAGCAGGGAGATTAACATAGGCTCAACTTAACACTATTAAGTCATCAAAAACCAGGATTTTAATAATGAGGATCACTTCTAGTTATTACCTGCTTGCTACTTAAGAGTTTGTACCAAACTATCCTGGCACAAAGTTAAGGAACTGATCATGTGGAATTCAGCTGTTATCTTTCTCTTAAGTCATGACAGTAACACTTCTAATATGAACCTAGGTATGACTATGGTGAATTCTCTCACTGCTTCTACTTTGTAAGGTGTGTGTGCGGGAGTAGGTGGGGGGGAGTGTGAGGGGGTGTTGGTTTGGTTTGGTTATGGCTGGGAAGAGAAAGAAACCAGGTTTCTCAACATCTGATTGTATACCATAGATTCCTAGGGGCAATCACCAAATACTCCTTATTACAATAGGAGAAATACTAGGATAATTTTTTCATCTGCAAAATTCCTTGCATTTTGAAAATTGACCAAGTAAACTCAAGATTTTCATACAGTAGGCTAGGAATATTGGTCAGTGGGTAAGGTCCTAGTTCAAGCCCCAACATCCAAAGGGTAAGTAGATGGGGGCTTTAAAGCTTATGTACAAATTCTTTTTAAATTTTATTTTTATAGGAAAATCAAACAGCCTTTAAAATATAAGCCTTTTACACATGAATTTTTTTTAATCAATCCTTACATGATTTTCATTTTTGTAAATGTCTTATTATATTTAACATTTCTAAAACTTGCTGGGTAACAATCACTGTATTTCCTACTTTATTCTATGGCTTTGATGTGATATAGATTATAATTGAAAATAGAGGTCTATTTTAGCCATGAGCTACTTTAACTGACAATATACCAGAATTATAAGCCACTCACCTAAACAAGAAAAAAAAATAAAAAAACAAAACAAAAAAACCACTCACCAGTCCTGGGCAGTAAGTATTAAGCCTTTGTGATACTGTTGAATTGGATCATTAGAAACTTGCTCAAATCCCTCACAGAATCAGATCTCCATATGTGTGGACACTGTAGAATGGGACTGTAGTTAAGAAATCGGTACTAACTTAACAAAGGACATCATACTACCTCCTCATAGGTGGAACTAGGAGGATTTGCAAACAGCACTTTAGCAATTCTTCTTTGGTACCAAGGCATTTCCGCAAATGTATAGCACCTACAGAGGAATAGATAGCATTATACATTCAAATTGCATCGTTTTTACCCAGAGAACCAAACATCTTAATAGACATTATAAAAGGATCTTCTATTACTATTTGTAAATAATTTGAACGTTACACAATACATAGTTGGTTCATATTCATACTGAATTATCTAGAGACTGACCCAATTCAGGAGTTGGGTCTATTTTGTGATTAAATATAAACAGTGGTCACTTTGTGTCAGGTACTGGACCAACATTACTCTAGTTGTTCTTTAGAACAACTAAATGACACAGGATCATTATTACAATTTGTTTTATGCTATATACACCACAGGGTAGTCATCAACTCCTAGTGCTGCCTCATTGTCACTGTAGAAAGGCTTATGCCTGGCTTACTGCTAGTTTTAACATAAGAAAATTAGGATTTTTTTTTAAATGACAAAACTCAGTGTACTATACATGAGTAACAACAGCCAGTAATTTATGCCCACTTAAAAAAGAGTGAAGTAAATGATTAGTGTCCAAAAATAATGACAACTTTCTGAAGTTGGAAAGAAACCATTTGGGATCTTTTACTAGGTACTGAGCTCCTTGAGGCACAGATTATATCACATATTTGCTTACTAATTAAGTGGCTGTCCTTTGATAATCATTAATTTTCAGTGGGTAGTTTAATTTGAAAAATATTTCTTTTGTAAAAAAGTTTTATGCCAGCACACATTTAAAATACTTCTATGCCTCATACTAGCAAACTAATTCCTCATATTGGACACAAGATCACACTGAAACTGGGAGAAAGATTACATAGTTCTTCACAATAATCAAATCTCAATCTGGTGTTTTGAAGATAGGAAGACCTCCTGTGGCAACCTACTATTTCTAATACAGTTTTACCTACTATCATAAATGAGGTCTTTCCCAAGAAAGGAAATCTAAAATTCCACAGGAAAAAAAAAATCTTAAAGTCTTTTTCATTTTCTTGGGGTTTTTATTTTTCTGGTGGTAAGAAAGAGGGTTTTGAGACAGGGTCTCATGTGGAACATGCTGCCCCAAACTCACTATAAAGGTAAAGATGAATTTATTTAAGCATGGGGATTACAGGCATGTGCCTAGCTACATTTACAATGTTCAAGTGACATACACAAGTGCTATTTAGTGATTTAATATTCAACTCTGTTAAATAGTTATTTTCGAATAGTTTATTTTGCTTAGATATATGTTGTAAAATAAAATATTGCTTATACATAGTATGAAATATCACACAAAATAGGACAGAAGCAGTACTGAAATTTTCTTACCAAATACCCATAAGGTGAATTGAAGTAGCATCTTTAGGATTCAGCTCAATTGCTTTCTGTTAAAAAATAAAATCTTTCTAAACACCAAAGAAGCAGTGAGTTAAAAAAAAAAAAAGTAAAATCCTGCATTTTAAAGATGTGTGTGTGTGTGTGTGTGTGTGTGTGTGTGTGTGTGTGTGTGTGTGTGTGTGTAAATGCCACATGTGTACAGATATCCATGGAAGCTAGAAGTAGATGTTGGGCCATTTGGAGCTGAAGGCATCTAATGTGGGTTCTGGGAACTGAACTCCCAGGTCTTCTGGGAGAGCAGTTTCAGCACTGACAACTGCTGAGCCATCTCTCTAGCCCCAAATCTGCATTGTAATCAAGAACAGTTTTTTACCTCAGGATAAACTCTCCCTCTCTTCATTGCCTCCATCTCCATGTGCGCTTATATGTGTTCAGGTGAAAGATTAAAGCCAGGTATCTCCCCAACCACTCTCTACCTTGTTTTTTAAAGGCGTGGCCTTTCACCAAAGCTGGAGCTCACTAATTGGCTCCACTAGCTGGCCAGCAAGCCTCCAGGATCCTCTTGCCTCAGCCCAAACTACAGTTAGAAGTACACACCTCCACACCTAACATTTTTCATGGATACTGAATAGCTAAGCGCAGGTCCTCTTGCTTGAATGACAAATATTTTATAGACAGCTATCCTCCTCACCCCCACATTTTTAATTGGTTAAAGTTGTTCCAATATACTATTACTTATACTAAAGATATATTTTACAAGTTCCAGAAATTGGTTTAGAAGGTGAGAAAACCCATAAATAAAATATACAAATTAATCTAATTCAGGTAAATAAAGTACAGTATTTACTGTTTCTTTAAGATTAAAGGAAGGATAAACATGTTCTTTTGTCAAATTTAATTGAACATTAAAAAAAAGTCTTTCCATTATCCCTCCCCCCAATCAATATGGCACAAAATCATTTTATATGCTGCTTTAAAGAGAATAAAATACTGCTTCCAGAGCTGGAGAGATGGGTTCAGTAGTTAAAAGCAAATGCTGCTTTTGCAAAAGACTTGCTTGGGTTTGGTTCCTAATACCCCTGTGGCAGCTCACAACCATGTGTAACTACAGTTCCAGGGGTTCTAACACCATCTTCTCACCCCTCTGGGTACTACATGCATGTGGTACACATACTTATGCACACACAAAACACTCATTATTAAAGAAAACTAAAGAGTACTTCCAATTTATACTATAGAGTAACACTAATTCTGTGGTACAATCTTAATTCAGATATATTAAATATAAGAAGGACATGTAAACAACTTGTAAAATGTAATGATGCTTGTTTAAGAAGTTAGGTATCCTGATTCCTAGTTCAATGTTATTTTCCTCTAGTAATTATATAAGCTAGAAACTGAGGCTTCTAGCTGTCAGCTTCTGGAGAGTTATCAAGTAGCTTACCCAGCCCATTCCTACTTGTTCTGTTATTCCTGTATTTTTTGAGATGATCTACAATAATAAAAGATTTTTATTCTAAACATTTCTGTGGTAGTTTTGTTCTCTGTGTAAGAATAGTGAAATAGTGTACACATGGATTATGACATATATAGATTTCTGTGTAATTTTTACCATTGGACAAAATTATTAAAACAAGTAAATTAACATTAGGGAGAAATTTGGGACCACATAAAATACACATAGCATAATCTAAAACAAAATTATTACTACTAACAAAGGTATACCAGTTGGATTAGACTGTTATATTTTAACCATTGGGCATTCAAAACCTTCCATAGAAACTGCCTTAACTGTGATTTTTTTTTTTTTTTTTTTTTTTTGAGATAGTATCTCTCAGAAAGGTCTTGAACTCACAGGTATTTGGCTTCCTCTGCTTCTGAGTATGTGGATTAATGAATAGCAAACTTAGCTGGGCGTTGGTGGCACAAGCCTTTAATCCCAGCACTCAAGAGGCAGAGGCAGGTGGATCTCTGAGTTCTAGGCTAGCCTGGTCTACAGAGCTAGTTCCAGGACAGGATTCAAAGCAATACAGAGAAACCCTGCCTCGAAAAACAAATAAACAAAAACAAAAAGAATAGCAAACTTTTAAATTCAATACAATGAACAAATGGTTTGAAAAAGTTTGCACACTAGAATTTTTCTTTTGGAGCATTCCCTCTTGAAGGCTATCTCTCACATTGAAGAGAAGCTTGTGCTAGACCCCTAAACAAGTAAAGAGGAACTAAGCAGATAAGAGGTCATCTTGAGAATTTCCCATCCTAGCTAAGTAAAGCATATTAATGGCTATAGTTCTACTAAGCAAGGCAGAAGCACTAATACATTAAATTGACTCAGAAAATTCAAAGAAATAATAAACTATTATTGCTCTGATCCACTGGAATTTGGCTGTGCTTTTTTTTTAAACATTTATTATTTTATGCTGGACATAATTATACATGCCTTTTTTTTTTCTTAAATGAAAACAAACATTTATAAACAATATTTGGGAATTTGGGCGTCATTCTTTCCAAACTGCTTTCTGCTGGTAGGGGGCGCTGTCATGGGGGAATATTAAGAAGATACAGAAATCCTGGCTGTAGTGGTCTGCAAGGCTGCATTGTCCCATTGACGTTGCTTCAGGGGGTCTTGCTCGATCCTGTGCTTTTTAAAATGAGATAGATCTTGTTCTGTTTCCTTGTATAGGCCCCTACTCTTGGGCTCATGTAATCTCATGCCTCTGCCTTTCAAGAAATTGGCCTACAAGTATGAACTAAGCTGCTCTGTATACAATAATTGGTAACTAAAACACATCCACTCAGAAAAGTATTGACTTTTTAAATTCATGAATTTAAATTCAGTACCTCAAAATGTTCCTTGATAATGTAGGCATTTGCAATCTTAACCTTGATGCCTTCATAGTCTCCAACGTCACTAATGCAGATTGCATACCACTGAAAGTAGAAAAAAAAAAAAAAGGTGAGGATACTGCTCTTAATATTCCATCTATTCACATTTAGCAAAGTGTTACTGAGCATAATGATGAATTAGGAACAAACAGTACAAATAAAAGCAGACATGGCCCCCAGGAACCAAAGGATAAGACAGACACAGTTATAATACAAGGTAGAAAGTGGTGAAATCTAAGACAAATGCCAATATAATAGAGAAATAACATCTGAAAATACCCTTTGTTGTTGTTGTTGTTTGGTTTTGTGTTTTGTTTTGGTATTTTTTGTTTGTTTGTTTTTCGAGACAGGGTTTCTCTGTGACTTTGGAGGCTATCATGGAACTAGCTCTTGGTCTTGAACTCACAGAGATCCACCAGCCTCTACCTCTCAAGTGCTGGGATTAAGGGCATGTGCCACCACCGCCCTGCTTCTGAATATACTGTTAGATACATTTGTAACTGAATGACTCATTGTACCCTCTTATCTCCTTTTTCAACATCTGTATTGCTGCAATACAAAGACACAACTGCCAACTATAACATTACTTTCATAGCTGCTGTTGGACAGTAGACCCAAACTAAGACAATCTGAGTTTCTATACCAAGAGCTAAATCTAAAATATTTAAATGTCATAAACTCAGGTGTAAATGAAGAGCCACCAGATTTAGGATAGGGTTGGGAAAAAATGTTCTCAGTAAAAATTATTTGTGAAGACTCAGAGCAACTGACCTAGTTTTTTGTGGGGACCAGAAGGACCTGTCTTTCAATTCTGTGCATACAAGTTTCTTATTATATTCCTCCCCACTGTGTGAGCTATAGCACAGGATCCCAATAAACAAAATAAATCATTCAAATCTACTTTCCACAGAAACTCTATGTCCTGACACATTTACTGGAAATAAAATGGCACATGTACACACCTCTCTATAGACTATTATCATTTAATTTCCATTGTTAACCAGTTGTACAAATTAGTTCATTAGATGGATTACACAGGATTTATATCTTGTTGCTGAGATCTTCTCCCACATATCAGAGCTACTAAATAGAATAATCTCTAATTAAAGTCTAGGGGTGCAGTTCAGTGGCAGGGTGTTGGGCTATCATATGACATCTATTGTACCACTAACACAAAACTTCATTTTTTTAAAAAGGGACTTATTTATTTTATGTGGATTGGTGTTTTGTCTACATGTATGTCTGTGACCTATGTGTGTAGTAGTGCCCTAAGGGCAGAATCAGGCATCAGATCCCCTGGAACTAGAGTTACAGGTGGCTGTTAGCCACCATGTGGGTGCTGAGAACTGAATCTGGGTCTTCTGCAAGACTAACACATGCTCTTAACCTCTGACCAACTTTCTAGCCTCCAGAAAGTCTTGTATGCATTTATGACCCATACACAAAACAAACATGGTTGTCCCTAACCATTTTCTCCATGATTTGCCTACCATTTATAAGACTGTTCCTTGATGCTTATAGTAGCAAGAGCTGATGTCGGGGGTATGCTAGTGTCTCTATTTCTATATCCACCCAATTGAATTTCTAAAATGCCCATTATCTACAAGTTTGCATTTAAACTTTGTTGTGTGTGTGCATGAATGCCACAAAATGAGTATGGAGGTCAGAGGTCAACTTTTGGGAGTTGGTTCTCCTTTCTTTGAGGCACCAGGGATCTCTTGTTTCTTCTGTTTTCGTTTTCTAGGCTGGCCAGCTGCCAGATTTATAGAAATTCTCCTGTCTCCACTTACTACCTTACCATAGGACAAGTCCCTAAAGCATCACATTGTTTCTGGGTAATTCAACCATGCTTGAGAACACAGCCCAAGGATAATTTTAGTACTGCCTCCAGGGTGCAGGGTAAGACAGCAGTAGTAGAGTAAGAAAGACTATTAGAGGTTTTTTTTTTTCTTCACTGAAATATCAATTTTAATAGCTGAAACCCAAAAATCCCTTACAAGAGCTAAGGAAATAAATTAATTAGATTACAGCTCCTAGTTTCAGCCTTCTAATAAGTACTACACAAGGAAGGGGGAGAAATTTGCCAGCGTATGGCACCCCCAGTTCCAAGCAGCATGTCATAGAGAATACCCCTCCTGTTTGGTTAAAGTAGGGAGAGGTAATCAGATCCAGCTTTTAAATTTACAAACTAGCACCAGACCTGCCAAAGTAAAAGCCATTACTTCTTAATGTATTAATGTAGTTATTTATTTTTAAAAGTCTCTGTATTAAAGATATAAATGGATGGATATTATCAAACCAAAGAAAGACAACAAAAAAAAGTTATAGAGTATAACACTGTCTCCAGTGAATAGGTACACAACTCCAAGAAAATACTAGCAATCAGTCCAGTAACACATTAAAGATTATTTACAATAATGAATAAGTGACAAAGCAGAATATTCACCACAGCAGGATTCCTCTCAGACATGAATCACTCGATGTGCATAATTATGTGATACAACACATTAATATGGAGAAATCATAAGTATTTCAAGAGCTGCAGAAAAATTTAATATTCATGACAAGAATGCTGAAGAAATTAGATATAATAGAAATGTACCAAAACATCATTAAGGTCCTATCTCACAAGTCCACAGTAACATAACATGGAGAAGTTTCTTGAATATACTATTCATATTTGAACACAGAAACTATGTCTAAAGAACTAAAGCTAGAACTATAGCCAGGAAGACGGCTCTGCAAGTACAGGCACTTGCTACAAAGCCTGATGTCCTAAACTCAATCCCAGAGACCACGTGGTAGAAAGAGAAACTCAACTCCCACAAGTTGTCCTTTGACTTTTACTGGCAGGCTGTGGCATGCTCATGTGCGCGCGCACACACACACACACACACACACACACACAATGAATCTAATTTTTAAAATAGAAACTAAAGGGACCTGAGAGATGTCTCAACAGTAAAGAGCATACAATGTTCTTTTGAATCTATAGGCTACAATTTATACATAAATTATTTGAACTGAAAAATTCAATAGCATAGAAATAGGATCTGCACCTAAACTAAGACAAATGATGGCACTGAAACAACGCACATGTAGTCAGGTAACTGCATAGAGCATCATTTCTCAGCCTATGGGTCGTGTCCCCTTTGGGGGTTGCATATCAGATATCCTGCATGTTAGATATTTACACTTTGATTCATAACAGTAGCAAAATTACCACTATAAAGTAGCAATGAAATACATTTCTGGTTGGGGGTCACTACACCTGTATAAATGAGGACATGACTGCTCCAAGGTATGGTTGAGGGAAAGCTTTTTATTCTAGCTGTGAGGGAAAATATTGCCAGAAGTATTCATAAAAGTCCAAAGCAGGGAGAGAAAGTAGTGCCTTGAACATGGCCAGTAGACTGAACCAGGCCCTGAGAAAAGGGTTTGGGGGGAAGAGGAGAGGGAGGGAGAGAGAGAGAGAGAGAGAGAGAGGAGAGAGACACAGAGAGAGAGAGAGAGAGAGAGAGAGAGAGAGAGAGAGAGAGAGAGAACAAAGCACATGGCTGAGATGGCAGGGTTAATAGGAATGAGAATCTAGGAATGGGAAGCCCATCAGCTGGAGAAGTTTAGGGTAGGGATGGAGTGAGAAGAACTGAGAGGAGGCAGGATGACAGCATGGACTCTGTAACACGTACTTGCAATGCTGAAAGAGCATGGATGCCATGTTTTTTGGCACGCTAATAGGCCCCACAGTTAGCCATTTGTCCCAAGTTTCTTTTGGAACTGAAACTACCTGTCTCTTGTTTAGAGGTCCCCTTTTCTTTATGCCTGCCTTCTTCTGTCATTTCTCCATTGCTCTTACACAGATTACTAGGCTTACTCATTTTATTTTCTTTCCTGTCCTATCCCTGGCAACAAGTGTATGGTCAGATACTATAATCCTCACTTTTTAATCTCCCAAAGTTACTAGAATTGAAGTAGAAGTTGGCTTTGATTTAGGTTATTACTATACTTTCTATAGGTCTTTAGCATCTTGGGAAGATTCTGGGATCGTGTTCAGTGCCCTGGGCACATAAACTGAGGGTTTTGCTACAGAACCACTGAGTATATCCTATATGAAAGAAAATAACACAACTCTATTACAACTCAATCATATTGGAAAATCACAAACTTGTTAAATGAAATAATACAGGGAGAAAGTACAAGTTTTTGGGGGGTGGGAGCAGTTCAGGCTGTCCTAGAATTCTCTTTGTAGGCTAGCTTAAACTCAGAGATTGACCTGCCTCTGCCTATCGAGTACTGGGATTTAAGGCAAGTGACAACATGCCCAAACCCCCCCACTTTTAAATCAGTAAGCTAATATCAGATATCCATGTTCCCTCAGAAACACAAGAAATTTGTGACTCCTCCAAAAACCACCAATTCCTAGTAATGGATTCCAATCAGAATGAGTGAGATCAAATCACAGAAAATTCAAAGGATGACTATAAGAATAGTCAGTGAAGTCAAAACAGAGACGTGTACATCCAATGTTTATTCCAGTATTAGTCACCATCACAATGCTATGGGATTAGTCCATGCATAAACACTGAAAATATGATCATAATGAAACCCATAACTTTGTACACTAACCTAAATAATTAGTAATTTTTTAAAGAAAATGTAACATATATACATAAAGAGTCAGAAATAACTGAATTATATCATTTTCTGGGAAATGGACACATTACTAAGCAAAATAAGTCAGGAAAAGTTGTCTTTTTTTTTTTTTCCTTTTTTCTCATTTGTGGAACCTAGATTTTTATACAGACACATAAACCCATGTGTATGACATGAAAACAGAGGAATTGGAGGAAAGAAAGTATCTAGCAAGAAGAAATGGGAGAGTGAATAGAGGAATTATATAAGAAGTAAATATGGTCAAATTCCATTAACCCTAAAACTATCTTTATGAGCCCCTTAAAAGTAAGTAAAAGGAAACAATTAGGAATATGGGAGGAAATGAAGTAGGTGGCAGTAGATAATACAGCACAGTAATGGTAATTTTATATGCACCTCTGAAAATGTCACAGTGATCCCTCTTTTTGCATGTTTAATATATACTAATTTAAAAAGATTTACTAGTATAAGCAACACACTGGGAAAAAAATAATAATTTAAATAAATGTCACCATTTTTTTTTTCAAAATAGAGATTGAGCTACAGAGGTAGCTTAGCATTTGAGCACTGTTCTTGCAGAGGACCCCAGTTGGATTCCCCTAGAACCTGAGTTGGAAAGCTTACAAGTGCCTATTACTCCAGCTCCAGGGGGATCCAATGCCTCTGTGACCAGGATCCCTGGGCACCTGCACTCACATGACATACCCACATACAGATACATACATGTACACATAAATTAAATGGAGATCATTAAAAAAAGATGTTCTCTAATTATAGTATCTTTCCTTCAATAATATGGAATAAGACAAAGGGTCACTACTACTCAACACTGTGCTTAATTAAGGTTCTAGCCAGGGACCTGGGAATGAAAACGTAGTTCAAAAAGGGTTCAAATGGGCTGGGCAGTGATGGCACATGCCTTTAATCCCAGCACTTGGGAAGCAAAGGCAGGTAGAGTTCCAAGTTCAAGGCCAGTCTGATCTACATAGTGAGTTCCTAGACAGAGAAACTGTCTTGGGGTGGGGTGGGGGGTTTGGTGGGGGGGTTTGGTGGGGGGGGGGGAGTGTTCAAATGGGAAAAGAAAATACAAAGCAAAATTAATATATGTTATCAACTGATCTTACATCTGTAATAGAAGCTTAATAGAGCCAATAGATAATTTTCAAAGAAACACAGGATATAAAATCAAAATGCAAAAATACTTGCATTCTTATATACCACCAATAAATAATCTCAAAAACTTTTCAAGTACATAATTAAAAAAATCAAAAAATGTCTGAGAATGAATTCAACCAAATTAAGTCAACAAGTACTATGAAAATACAAAACACCATTGAAAAACATTAATGACTCAAATAAGTAGAAACTGGGTAAAATACTTAATATCATTAAGATCCTCCTCAAATTGATCTATGGACAATGAAATATAGTCCCAACAGGATGATTTGTAAAAACGCTACACAGAAACTCAAATGGAAAGGGCTGGAATGATGGCTCAACAATTAAGAACACTTCTTGCAGAAGATCTAGTTCATTTCTAGTACCCACATGGTGGTTTACAACTGTCTATCAACTCAAGTTCTAAGGGACCCAATGTCCTCTTCTAATTCTAACCTCCCATGGGTACCAGGGATGCACATGGTGACTACATATACACATATACAAGTAAAACACTCATACAAATAATGTAAGTGAATTTTTTTAATTTTTTTAATTTTCTTCTTAAAAGAAAAAAGTCTTGGACTCGAGACATGGTTCAGAGATTAAAAGCACTGGCTACTCTTCCAGAACTCCTGAGTTCAGTTTCCAACAACCACATAGTGCCCTCTTCTGTTGTGCAGGCATACATACAGGCATTGTATACATAAGAAAGAGAGAGAGAGAGAGAGAGAGAGAGAGAGAGAGAGAGAGAGAGAGAGGGAGAGGGAGGGAGGGAGGGAGGGAGGGAGGGAGGGAGGGAGGGAGGGAGGGAGGGAGGGGAAGGAAGGGGAAGGGGAAGGGGAAGGGGAAGGGGAAGGGGAAGGGGAAGGGGAAGGGGAAGGGGAAGGGGAAGGGGAAGGGGAAGTCCTAATTGAAGATGCCATTGACCCCCACCACCAATCTCTCTACATTACTGAAAATCCACTGAAAAACAGTCAGGAGATTCAGAAACTAGCTAAGATACAAGATTCATATTAGTTTTCAGTTGCTATATTCCCACTGTGTCATACACCAGAAACAGTAAGGAAAAGAAACACTAAAGGGGAACAGGGTTGTTGGGTGTTGGTTCAAACTAGGTCTTACAATGTAGCCTAAGCTCTCCTGGAACTCTCCATTCTCCTGCCTTTGCTTCCCTCATACTGAGATTACAGGTTTATACCAACATATTCAGCACTGAACAAATTATATCAAGTGCTTGCTATACTAAGTACAAAGATTGTTGACTTCTAGCATTTGTTTAAAAATGGGCATTCATATGCATTCACAAAAGTATTTTATCAGGCATACTAACAGAATTAGACTACCTGTTCAAACTCAAAACTGTAGCAAACCTGTCTCTAGTCCTTTAAAATGGAGCTTTCTCACATAAGTTAGGAATAATAGACATCAACATAGCCTTCATCACATAACATTTTATTAACTCACCTTATGAGCAGCAAAACTTGATTCGTTTTTCTCTAGTGCTCTTTTTGCATACTCAAGGGCTTCATACACCAAAACTTTTTTTTCTTCCTCTGACGTCTTACTAAGTTGTGCTATGTCACGTGATGCTCGTGCCAACCGCCACAGTAACTCTGCATCTTCACTAATTTTGGACAAGATATAAAACCATCTTAATTCACACTGAAAAACTTTAAAGATCACATCACTAATGAAAATTCTTTCAGCTTAGTTATGATACACCAAGTATCATATTTTTAATACTATTCTTTCATAAACATTCTTATTTGCTAAATCTATTGAAATTTTCCAAATTATTTGCAAACATTAACATCTTTATATAATAGCTAAGATACTGACTTCTTTAAAAAATGATTTTGTATTCAGTTATTTGAACACTTGTCCTGAAGCTCAACATGTAACATGAGGTTTGATTTACTACTAACACTGTACTTTAGGTAACTCCTAACTGTTTCAGATAGTACCATAAAATACATTAGCTTTATGGACAGGGTCATACCCTAAAAATGCAACTGCCAGTGGGTCTAAGACCTAACACTAATGTGCAAACTAACTGAGTGGAGCCCATTCTATATGTAGAGATAACTTTTCCAGCCTAGTCTCAGGGGTGTCAAGGTAGAAGGGTGTCTTGGTCCTGACTCAACTCGATGATGGGACAGACTTAGTAGACTTCCTATGGGAGGCCTTACCACTCCGTGGAGCAGATGGGAGGACGGGGGAGTGGAAGGAGTGGGAAAAAAAGGAGGGAGGGGCAACTGGGATTGGATATTAAAAAAAAAAAGAAAAGAAATATGTGATAGCAACTTATTTGTAGATGAGTGAATGATTGAACAAATGTAATCTCAAATTAAATCCCAGGTTTCACTGACATGATGTTGTATGACATATGTCAAGTAAGGGGACTGGACTCCTTGAAAAACTATTATTTAAATATAATACAAAACAAAAATGGCTAATAAACTAGAAATCATAATTGATAAAAATGTTTTAACCTTGAATTACTTTTTATTAAATGTGTGTGTACTTAAGCCTAATTTGTATTTTCTCTTTGTAGATGAAAAATGCATTCACTTAAATTGTTGAAGCTGAAGGTATCAAAAAAGTATGCTTATTATTCAGTAACATGGAATAATTATACCTCAGCTTACTGTTCAAATAAGCTCTGTCAAATGCCCAAACAACGCACTCATGAAGACTTATATCAATTAGGAATTACATTTTTAAAAACAAGAAAAATGGGTGATGAAAAAATGAATATATTTAGTGATAATTTTGTAAACCAATGCATAATAGAAAAAAAAATTCAACATACTAGCAGAATAAGAACAATTTTTACAAATCAATGAGATTTAAATATCACTTTCCAATCATTTACTTTAAATTATGATTTATTATAAACTGAACTCTAAGAAATACTACTTTGAATAAAAGTTATACAAAAAGTTTAATACCAAGAACCATTTTACTGTTAACAAAAACTTTTTGAGTTACCTGAAACCCGGGTAAATCATACATTCCTTACCTTTCCTTGTATTGTGTGAGCAACTGATAAAGCTTCTCTGTTTCTCCACTTTCATATAGGTAGTCTGCTTGCTCAAGTATTTCTTCAACTTCCAAAATCATAAAAGGAAAATAAGAATTACCACTGTTAGATACGCTAACAAAACCAGACACAGAAATGACTTTTAAATCAGATTCTGAACTGTCCATAAAAAAGTACTGTAACAGTAAGCATGAAATAATTATTGTTAGTGATCTACTAAAACCACAGAGGATACAACTCAGAGAATATTTAATGAATACAGTTTTAAAAAACAATGAAAAAGAATGATTCCTTATGAGAAATTTATGGCACAGAAACTACAATGTTTTTGCTGCTGCTGTTACTTAGTAAGTGTCATGCACTGTAGGAAGGGATGATATAGGAACTGGAGAGGTGATTCAGTGGTAAAGGCTGGAGTTTGGCTTCCAGTAGACCTGCCAGGTGGCTCACAACCACCTATAGCTCTAGCTGCAGAGTATCAGACACACTCTTCTGTCCTCCTTGGGTAAATGTATGTACCATCCCACCTCATCCCCTCTCTCTCACACACACAAACACAATACATTTTAAAGAAAATAATATACTCTATGTACTTGCAGAACACTATTTTACTATATTATCTAACTTATAATACATTCCATTACAGAAAAAGTCAAACCTGTCACAACTTAGACAAAGCTAAGTACACAGATAATCTAAAACATAATTTACTGGCACCGTATTCCTTCCAATTCTTAAAACAAGTACATATGGCTATAAAATGTTGATAATAAAAACATTAATCACAATCTAATGCCCCCAAATTTGGTTGTTTACCAAACACAGTAAGTTTGAATCCCAAGAAATTTCAGTTATTACTAAGATACACACTGATTTAGATTTTGCCTTCTATAAGGGTACCTTATTATATGTACCTCCTATAAACCTGTATCCAACTTATTATTTATCTTGATTTTGTTGCTTTAAATTCTTTTTATTTTACATATATGAACATTTTACCAACATGTATGTTTGTGCATCATGTGTGTACCTGGTGACTGAAGAAGCCAGAAGAGGATGTTGATCTTTTGGAACTGGAGTTAAGATGATATGAGCTGCCATGTGGGTGCTGGAATGGAACCCAGGTCCTCTAGAAGAGTAGGCAGTGCTTTTGACCACTTAGTCATCTCTCCAGTGCCATTTTGATATATTTTGGTTACAGTGTTTTTTGAGGTTAAAAGTTTAAGTTGAAAAAGTTAAAATATATTAAACAAACACAAAACCATGAAATTCATGGCATAGCCATACTGTAAATTAATATCACCAATTATATTACTTACAAAATTGGATGTCAACAGTAAATAAACACTAAAATTTATTAAAGATATTTTCTAACTAATTGCAATTCCATCTGATTAGTTAGGATGAATTCTAATATATTTAAAAATTTTGCTTAAATTTATGAAGTCTGCTTAAAATTCTAGTCCATTTATATATATATGATAAATAGTTGATTTGTCACATCTATTTTTAAACATACAAGTTTTAGGGTAAGTAGCAATTTCATCATGCTTATAATTAAGTAATTTTTATTTTAACATATTTTTGAGGTTTATTTGTTTTTATTTTTATGTGTATTATTGGTGTCTTGCTTGTACCATGTGTACAATACAATACCTGCTGATACCAGAAAACAACTGGATCCCCTACAACTAAAGTTACAGACAATTACTAGCTATGATGTGGGTGCTGGAAATCAAACCTGAGTCCTCTGTAAGATTGGTAGGTGGTCTTAATCACTAAGATAGTCCCTTTATTTTTAACTCTCAATATGTAGTACATGGTAATAGCAGATACATATTCCTGCCTCAACTTCCCATGTTCTGGGATTAGACAAGTATCCCAATGAACAACTTAATAAGTTTGTACTATCTTAAGTTACCAACTTTGCCAGAATATTATTTGCCATTAATACAATAGTAAAATATATTGCTTGGTAAATCTAAATAGATTCATGAAAATATATAAACAGAAAGTTAGTTTTATTCCTTTATTATTCTACAATGCCTGAGAGCTAATTAATTCTTTTAACAGGAATTTTTTATCTCATCCTGCCAGTAATTTAAAAATTACATTAGTGCAGTGAATAATCTTTTTGTGTATTATAATAACTTCTCAAGCCACTAAGCTCCAATTTCTTTATTAAATTGTCTACTCCTAGGAGTGAAGATGTAGAAACATGACAAGAGCGAAAGATGTATGGGCCCATGCCCTTGATTTTCTTTTGCCCATGACTTTAAAACATATGTATCTGTCCTTAGCTCTGCAATGTATATTTTTGCTTCAGATATGAAGCTCAAAGGTATGTACCCTGTTAACTGCCTAATAAATCTTAGTTGTATTATTTGAAAGTAGTAATATAAAAGTTATCTGTAGAGAGCCATGTAGTGCCACACCTTAAAGTGGCACTGGCTTCCACCTTACACCTTCCCGCTGGTGTAGACTCTCTGGGTAAACAAGCCCTTAATTGGTTAAGTCTGTTCAGCCTGTCTGCTTCCGCATTAGAGTAGCCTATCTGCAGGGTCCATGTGGCTCACTGGGGTTGGTTAGCTCAAGGGTATTTAAGCCTGTGCAGGGGTCCCCTCTCTCTCTCTTTCTCTCTCTCTCTCCCTGCGGGCCAGAAGCAACATGTTTAAAGGATCCTGATTAAAACTGCATGAAGAAGATCTACCCGGAGTCGCGTCTTCCTTGCTGGCAAGGGCAGGCGCGTATAGATTTTCATTTCCTTTCTTCTCTACTGGCTTGGAATATATTCTATATTTGTTTTTTCTTTAGTCATCTGTGCTGATCTGAATAAGGATGCCCCCCACAGGCCCATATATTTGAATTCTTAGTCAACATTAAGGTTGAGCATAGCATCCCAACATAGGGAATGGGCTCTAACAAGACATGCACCAGGTTGTCTTTAAGGCAGCCAAACAGTCTGTGCTTGTTTGAATCTCCCTCGGGAAAAAAAAAAAAATATTTTTGCTCTTGGTTCACTGTACCACTGAGATTTACTATCTTGAGTAGTTTATTCTATGTTTCCTACCTGAGGGGTCCATATTTTATTAAGCTGTTAAAAAGAATCATCCAAAATTTTCCAGACAAGCACATCAATTTCTGTTTATTTCTTGTGTTTCCTTCCTTTTACTTAATTAGAGTATTCTGATAGACTCCTCCTAGTATCTTAAATTGGATGCTTTATTCCTCCATTGTTAACAAACACAGTTAAGGCTATTACTTATCTTCCAATTTCCACTTTAGCTTAGTGTTAGTACATATTTTAGCCTTTTTGTGAAGGTCAAATAACTAATCTGCCAGGGATTGTACTGATTATTAAAACAAAAAAAAAAAAAATAGACACAATTTATTGCCAAGTACAGGGTGCCTTTTTAGTCCTCTTGTTTTTATTTTTTAGGTGGCTTTCTAAGAAGCCCAAATTTGTTTTAAACCAAAAAAGAAAAAAGAAATAAATCCTGTGAGGTCCAGAATGTTGTGTCAGTCTCTAGGATGCTAGAGGACAGGCATGTGTCAAACCTATGTCCAAGCATGCAGTATTTTAAAAAAATAATCCACAGGAGCTTATAAACAATGCATTTTGTTAATTCATACTCATCTAATAGACAAAGCATCATTGCTATGTTGCCCCTAATTTCCATATCATTGTAAATACCTTATTACTTGATCCACTGTTTTGTTTTTGTATTTGATGTTTTTGAAATAGGGTCTTAACTAGTAACTTGGCTAGTCTGAAACTTGAAAAAGAGAACTTCCTGCCTCCACCTCCTGAGTGCTGAGACTACAGGTGAGCAACATCATGCCCTGATAATTTAATTTTTTTAAGCTGAATTAGTTTGGCATAGGCAGGTTCTTCTATATACACAGTTCCAAGCCAGCCAGAGCTACAGAGTATGACTCTGTCTTAAAATAAACAAACAACACTTCCCCCCCAAAAAGTAAATAAAAAACATGGACACAATCAACAAAATCCAAAAAACTGAATTAGCTGTTCACCAAAATATGTATGTACTGCAATGGAGGGAAAATTAAAAAATAAATCCCATCCAACTGCAATATTAGTAATTTACATGTGGGATTCCAACATCCTAGATCCTGATTGAATCTCAAAAGACATGTCCTCCCATATACCTTCACCCCTGCTACAACACATGCACAAAGCTCATGGGCCTCAAGAAGGCCTATCTCCTGAAAACATTTTTAATGTAACAAATATGTAAAGTTTTTTCCCCCCCTAGGCAGAGTCTCACTGTGTAATCATGTTTGACCTGGAAGTCATTAGGTAAACCAGATTGGCCTTGAACTCACAAAGATATATCTGCCTCTGTCTCCTGAGTATTAGGACTAAAGGGGTGTATACCACATGAGACCTCAATTATCTTTTTCTTAAAAACAAGATAGTTGCATGCAAATAAAATAGACAACTAGAGTTTTTTGTTTGTGTTCCAGGTTTTTGTTGTTTTGTTTTGCTATGTAGCTCTAGTTGTACTGGAACTTACTCTATAAACCACGTTGGCCTGGAACTCACAGAGATCTGCATGCAACATCATGCCTAGCCCTGACAACTAGTTTATAATAACAACCTCAAGTGAACTTTAAAAGAATATCAGTTCAGTATTAAATACTTACCTTCCTCGATCACATTATCCTTTAGGGCTACAAAAGGATCAATCCATGAATTGAGTAGTATTCTTCTTATATGCTAAAATTTTCCCCTTGCTATATAAACTCGCTTAATGAGATATATCTTTTAATGGACAAGCCTTAAAGTGTTTACTCATCTATGCTATGTCAAAGAAGAAATGAAAAAGAACTTTCCAATTTTTAATCAGTTATCTGATCATTGATGCCAAGCTGTATTCTATTTGTAAATAAAATATTTTCCTCTCCAAGTTCTAGACTACAGAAATAGCTGTTTTATTATATCAAGAGTATAACACCTTGGCACTAGAGAAATAAGAGAATCATTTTGTCATTCTAAAGAAGTTGACAAACTTCTACTATATATCCCTAGAGTTTATAGTTTGTAGGTCATTAATTATCTTTTTCTATCATGTTTTATTCTATACACACAATGCATCTTCAAACTTTTCAAAAGAAAAAAAAAAATCTTAGCTCAAGAGTCCTACAAAGAGGGTTAGTGAGATTGCTCAGATTTCCCACCAAGATTAACAAGTTAAGATGGATCCCCTGGACAAACTTCCCAAAGGTTGTCCACTGACTTCTGCTACCATAATGTGGCAACCCCCCATATATATATATATATATATATATATATATATATATATATATATATACATATACATATACATATACATACATATATGTAGTATGTATGTATGTATGTATATGTATATATATACATATATATATATATATATGAGAGAGAGAGAACATATAATACTATTAGCTTCATTATGCATTCAAAACTAGCTAATGACCATAATCACAAAATAGGAAGCTGGCTGAGAGAATAAAGAGTGTGCTATAAGCATGGAGATCTTAGTTTAGATCCCTAGCACCCAGATAAAAAGCTGATTGTGGCAGCACACATCTGTTATCCCAGCATTGGGAAGCAGAGCTCTAGATTCAGTCACTTTGTCACTGTTGGAAGGGGTGGCTGGAGAGATGGTTCAGCAGTTAAGAGCACTGGCTGTTCTTCCAGAGGTCCTGGGTTCAATTCCCAGTACACCCATGATGGCACACAACAGTCTATAACTCAACCCCTATGGAATCTCATGCCTTCTTCTGGAGTGCAGATATATGCAGAATAACACCCATATACATAAACAAATAATAATAATAATAAAGTTGGAGAGCCAAAGAGGAAGCCACAACATCAGCCTCTGGCATAATATGCACACAGGTTTACACATTCACCTACCCACAAAATAAATCTTCAACAATTTTAGCTTATTCTTACCTTTGGCTGTGGCATGAACCACAGCAGCCTGGGAAAAGACTTGATAGGTTTCAAAACCCAAATAAGACAAGGCTGAGAAAAAAAGGCCTCTTTTGAAAGGTCTTGTGTTTCCTATTACCTAGAGAAAATGATATAATAAAATTATGAGACTCTGAAATCATAAGGAATTTGTAGACCCAAACAAAACATATCCATTTTCTCCCACCTCCAAAGCAAGTAATTATAGACTGCTAGAAGCAAAAAAAAAAAAAAAAAAAGAAGAAGTTTACCAATTTCTTAGTAAACTATTTCAAACTTTGCATATAATCTATCTTAGTAATGGAAGTAGTAGTTTGTCTAAAGGTCATTTGTAGACTAAGAATGTAAGTCAGGGGTAAAGCATCATGTACAAGGCACTTATTTCAAGATCCAGAGCCTCAAATTTAATTAATGTATTGACTGATTAGTTAATATGGCAAAAGTGACTGTCACATTATTATGGAAATCCTTTACAGAGACATAGGCACTATAAATTGTATGGAATAATATTAATAATAAATTTTATAATAATTACTAAACATAAAAAAAAAATACAGCTCTCAGTGGGCATTGATAGCGTACACCTTTAATCCCAGCACTCTTTAGGCAGAGACAGGCAGACCTCTGTGAGTTCGAGGCCAGCCTGGTCTACAAAGTGAGTTCCAGGACAGGCTCCAAAGCTAAGTAGGAAAACAATGTATTGAAAAAATAAATAAATAAATAAAACCTAACAACAAACAAAAACAACAAACAAAATCCCAGCTGTCAGTGAGAATATTGTCTAAAGACCCTACAGTTTTTAAATAGATAATGAATATATTTAAGATGGATATAGTAGCGCAAGCCTATAATCCCAATACTCAACAGGCAGACCAGAAAGACATTCAAGGCCAGTCTCAGCAACAGAGTTGCTGAGTTTCAGTTCAAAGCCAACTAGGATCGACCTGAGGCCCAGACTCAAACAGCAAAATATACAAGCAGATCTGAAATTAATTCATGATCATAACCATATTATTTTAACCAATTACAAGGACAAACACATGCCACTCCTACAACTCTTTCTCTCTTCCATCACTTTATTTGACACAGTATCATTTTCTCCTTTCTTTCAAATTGTTTGATGAAATTAAAAGCAAACTGCTACCTTTATTAAAATGCAGCCTGTAATTTTTTTTTCCAATCTTTTGGAGATAGGACCTCACTTTATAGCCCAAGCTGGACTTGAGTATCTTCTTGGTCCTCCTATCTCTGCTTCCAGAGATGGGATTATAAGGTTCCAGCCAATTTTTTTATTTTTT
The DNA here is from genome assembly GCA_030556225.1 of Cricetiscus sungorus. Classification (NCBI taxonomy): domain Eukaryota; kingdom Metazoa; phylum Chordata; class Mammalia; order Rodentia; family Cricetidae; genus Cricetiscus; species Cricetiscus sungorus. The sequence goes on from JANBXA010000734.1 coordinate 33,208,438, forward strand.
CTTCTGAAAACAACCTTAGGCCAGATGTGACTCAGTGGTAAAGTACTTGTGAGATCTATGTTTATCTCAATACTGAAAAAAAAAATTAAACATACACACTTCCCCTTGATTTTAAATCTTATTTCAATCTCCATTCCCAACTCTTTCAAAACATCCTCCATCCTGTTTACCTATTTCCACTCTCTAGTTACCATTTTCTCTTGAACCCACATAGATAATATTTTTTTGAGACAGTGTTTCTGGTAGCCCAGGCTGACCTTGAACTCATTAAGTAGCTGAGAATAACCTTGAACTTCTGGTCCCCTGACTTCATAGTCCAAAAGGACAGGCATGAACGAACTACAAATTCATTTTTAACCACTGGTTTAACTACCAAACCACTCTATGTATGACATTCTAGTTAATGACACCTAGGTATTGTTTTGTTTCTCAGATATTGGAATATTGTAGAAACATGAAGAGAGATCATATGGATAGGACCCTAGTATACCCATGAAATTAATCTATGGCTTTTATAATCTTTGTACACAGTCTGTAAATAATTAGTGTAATATTATTAATGTGCTTGTGTTTTTAACTTTGACCTGTTACAAGAAGTCAGCGTGGGATTTCCAATTCTATGGCACTCAAATGCCTTGAATTTTGAAACATTTTGGGAGTTCAATTTTCAAATTTAGAATAATCACTCTATATTTCCTGTGGGCAATTCTGAATTCTCATTGTACTTTGACATATCAACAGCATTTGACAGCCAATTATTTCCTCTTAGAAAAATACATTATAAGAATGAAAAAGACAATTCATGAGCTAATACTAAATTTTAAAACCAGCTTTATTGGAATACTTACATATAATAAACTACATACTTGAAGATACAACTTTAAGGCTTGTATAACCTGGAAAAACCCATTTTCATTGCCATAATCAAGATAATTTTAGATAATTTTTAGTTAATTTTAGAGCTTAATTTTAGATCTGTTTTGCATTTGTAGATCTGTTTTGCATTTGTGACCTTATTTCCTGTCACAGTTTTAAATGCCAGATTTCACCCATTCTATCTCTAGCCTGAATGTGTCTTCTAAACTTCTAAACTCAGTCAACATCTGTCTCTACATGAAGTGTATTAGGAATTTCAAGACAGAACTCTTCCCACCAAATCTTCTCTTCTCAGAAGGTAAATGGGAACTGTATTCTCCTAATTGTTCCCTTTTTAGTTTGTTTGTTCTGTTTTGATTTTAGATTCATTCATTTTTTTTTTTTTATGTGCATGAGTGCTTTGCCTCCAAGTATGTATATATTCTATGTGCATGCCTGGGCCATGCAGAGGTCAGATCCTCTAGAACTGGAATTTCCAAAGGTTGCAAGCCACTGTGTAGGTGCTGGAAACAGAAAGAGGGTCCTCTAAAAGAGCATCAAGTATTCTTAACAACTGCCACTGAGCTCTATCTATCTACTGTTCAGTTTTTACAAACAAACAAAAACTCACCAACTCATCTAGATTTTCTCACAATCCATATTTAATCTCCAAAAAGAAAAAGGGAAATACACCACATTCTAACTTACTGAATGTTCTGTCAAAAATGAATATTCGGGGCTGGAGAGGTGGCTCAGCAGTTAAGAGCACTGGGTGCTCTTCCAGATGTCGTGAGTTCAAGTCATGGCAACCACATGGTGTCTCAGAACCATTTGTAATGGGATCTGATTGCCTCTTCTGGTGTGTGTGAAGACATACAATAAATAAATATTTTTTTAAATGAATACTCAAGATCTTAGTACCAGTAAATTGAAAACAAATCAACAGCAAAATAGCATTTAATGTTCTAAATGCATTCTTAATTTTTAGACAGGCTAGTGGTATAGAGTTGTTTGTAAAGACTTGTCTAGCATATAAGAAGCTCTGGGTTGACTCTTCAGCACCATATAAACTGGGCTTGGTGCTGCTCTTATAATCACAGAACCCGCCAGGAAGGTTTGCACAGGAAAATCAGGAGTTCAAGTCACCCTTGGCTACATACCTGGGATACACATGATCTTGTCAAAAAGAAAAAAGAAAAAAAAAAGGAGGAGGAAGAGGAGAAAAAATGTTGGATTAAGGAGAGGTGTATGCCAGGTTTATAAAGGGTGATGTTAGTGCCTAAAAAAGCAAATGGGAAGACCAAGATTTTTAATTTAATTATTAGCAGCCTACTAATCCACAAGTAATGACACAGTAGAAATGTTGTATACACTACTATGATTTGAGAAAAATTTCACATTTAGAATGTCCAACTTTTTATGAACTAATACACAACTTTCTTAAAAGGTATAGATATATCACCATTGAGTGACTATATTTTTCACTGTAAATTCACAAACTGACATGACAGTTCATCTGCTGAGTTCTTGTCAGTTTAATATCAAGCAACTTTTTATTTATGTCTGGGAAAGTAAATAATGTTTCTGCAGTTAAAATCAAAGGTCCAGGATACCTCCAAGACACTGATCACTTTAAGAATAGAAACTGGGATCGACATGTAAAATTTTTAAATTATATTACTAATAAAAAAAAGGAATATATACAACAGCTAGAGTATGCCACTTCACCTTTAACATCTAAAGTAGGATGTAATGCTTTTTATAATGAGTTCTTAAACAACAGCAACAAAAATAACTTGAGGGAACCACAGAGATGACTCAGTAAATAAAGGCAACTGCTACCATGGCCTTATGACTTGAATTCAATCCCTGGGGCCCACAGGATCAAAGGAGAAAACAGATTCCCACAAATTTTCCTTTGACCTCCACATGAACACTCCAGCATGCATCTGAACACACATACAAAAAGTAAAATGCAATTACAATTTTTAAAACCATTTCTTATATTAAAAAAGTATGCTCTCAGAATATTTTTTCATCAACATTAATTTGACCAACTTTAAAGCAGAAAATTTAAAAAAAAAATCAGTTGATGGAAAAGAATATGTTACAATTCTATCCCTTTTCTTTGTAATTATTGCTAAAGTATCTTTCCCTTAAATATTAGAATTCCCCTGTGATGGATACAAGGCCTCCTTCTTGATGTAATATTAGATAATTTGAATATTTTACCATGGCTGAAAAATACAATTATATATGAACCCATTGTGGTGGAGCTTGCATTTAATCCCAGTACTCTGGAGGCAGAGACAGATGGATCTCTATGAGTTCCAGGTCAGCCAGAGCTACAAAGATAGACTCTATCTCAAAAACAAAACAATCATCACACACTAAAAGTTCAAAAGATAATTGGCAGACCTATTGAGCTACTTACCTATCCCATATGCCAATGTGGCCCTCCTAATACAACCCAAAATGTTACTCGCTTCCCCTTTCCCCCTCATATCATATCACAGTAAGTAGTACCACCATTCATTAGGCTGTTTCAGGTAGAAACTAAAGAATTCTCTTTGACATTTTTTTTTTTTTTTTTGGAGGGGAGACAGGGTTTCTCTTAACCTCTACCATGAAACTGTAATTCTATAAAAATACTTTGAATTCATCTGCTTACTTAAATTTCCACTAAAATTCAAGCCACATTTCTCACCTATCCTACACCAAGATATCTGTAGCTGCTCTTGCATATCTATTCTGACCAAACACTTTTTTCAATGAGAATCTTCTGAAATGGCTCTTGTTTTAAATGCCTTATTTGGTTTCCTATACTCTTAAACTACAATCAGAAATACAACAGTTCATAAGGTTTTAAAAATTTTGTACTTATTATCGAATGATGTGAGTCCAGATGACATGTAGAGGTCAGGGAACAATTTTGGGAACTCAGTTCTATTTTCAGTGGGTCAGAGGGTCAAGCAGCATCTATAAGGTTTTCTGAATCTGGTTGTCAAAGGCAATTTATTAAAGGCCATGGTGGTGCACACCTTTAATCCCAGCACTTCGGAGGTAGAGGCAGGTGGACCCCTGTGAGTTCCAGGTTACCCTGGCCTACAGAGCTAGTTCCAGGACAGCTTAGGCCACATAGAGAAACCCTGTCTCAAACCACCACCCCCAAGAAGGCAATTTATCCCTTGTGTGATATTTTTCCTTTACATATACTGTGGATTTATTGTCCTCCTTCCTTTCCAAGATTAAGTGGTTGGAAGACCACAAAGTTGGCACTCTCAGCTTCCTCTTTGAACCCCTGCCTACCCTCTACCACTGGGAAGTCAGCTGCAATGTCTGCTGGCAATAGCAGCCTTGTGGAGAAAGTATCTGCCTGTTGCCACAGGAGAACACGGACACAGAACTTCCTCCTTCTATCCTCAGAAGTCAGAAACTGAGTTTTTGAAATAAAACAAACAAAAAGAGGCTGGAGCAATAGCTCATTAGGAGCAGTGGGCTCTTCCTGAGGACACCGGTTCAATTCCCAGCACCCATGGGGTAACTAACAACCATTATTAACTCCAGTTCCTGGGGAACCTGATGCCCTCTTCTGGCTTCCACCTACACTAGGCATGCATCTGGTACACAGATATACATGCAGGAAAAACACCCCTACACATAAATTAAAAAAAAAAGTAAGAAGGAAGGAAAGTTGTTGGTAACTTCACACCTGAAATTCCAGCACTCAGAAGGCTAAGGCAAGAAAACTACTTGAGCTACACATTAAATTCAGTGCCAACCTTAGCCTTTAAAGATGCCCTGTCAAAATAAGCAAACAAACACAACCACAAAATAAAACCCTGAGATTTTAAATGAGACCTCAACAGTTGAAAGCCTGACTTAACCTCAAGAGAGATCTTATTCTAGACGGCCAATTAAGCCGTACCTAGATTCGTGACATACTCATACCACAGATAATAAGAATTAGTATTAAGCATGTATTTAAAGACATATTTTAGGGCTTAAAATAATAAAATAGTTAAATATATTTTAAGGATTGATGCCAGGATTCCTTTTCAAGAATAAAGAGGGTCATGGGTCATGACCAGTCTAATAAAAATATCAGAACTGAGATAATTTTTAAAAATTCTAGACACTTTAACATATAAAGAAATCAAGATACTCAAGGATAATTATTTTTAAAAATAGAATACCTTATTTATTGAAAAATTCAAAGTTATATCACAAGCCCTTTTGCCCCCCACCCCCGGGTGCTAGGCAAGAGCTGTAATACTGAGCTTGTCTTCCTTCCTTCTTTCCTTCCCTTTTCTTTTCTTTCTAACGATTTGTTTCCAGACAGAGGCTCACTAAATTGCCCAGACTAGCCTTGAACTGGGCGGCTATCCCAAACCGACCTTGAATTTGCGACCACCCTGCCTTGGACTCTGGTAGCTGGAATTACATGCAGCCTTGAGCCAGCAGGCTGGGCTGTCTGAGGTAATAAATAACCCGAGTGTCCTAGCCCTTGGTGCTTGGCAGGAAGCAACTTTCTCAACAGTTCTTTCACCTTCCTGCTGTGCTTTCGGACGGGAAGGGCAGGGAGGACGCACACCTCCGTCCCAAGACCAGCTGTCTCAGAGCAGGCTGGCAGGGCAGAAGCTCCACGAACGTCTAGCGGGGATGCGATGCGGGACCTCACCCGCGACGCCCTGCAGAGAACAGGACAGGACCAGGACAGCGGGTTACCTCGGAGCCCAGGAATGCCCGGACGCCACCGTGACCGCGGCTGTCCCGGGGCCTCGCCAGCTGACAGACGCTGCGGTGGGCTCCGCGCCGCAGAGGGAGAAGGCGCCACAGCCGCGAGGACAGCTCCATGACTGACAGCGCGCCAGCCTCAGCGAACCGGGCGGGACGAAAGGCCTGTCGGGAACACAGTTCTCCAGCGTCCCCGCCAGCACTTCCGCCACGCCCGCAGCTTCCGGGCCTAGGGTTCCAGAGACCGGAAATAACGGGGGGAGGTGTGGGGCTTTCACGCATGCGCGCAGCGAGCTCAAGCGAGCCAGAGAGCCCTCCAATGGCGGTTGTCAGCTGTCTAACTCGCTGGAGCTTTCCTGCCCTTCTCCAAAGAGTAAATTAACAGAGCTGAACCGAAAGTTCTAAAGTAGACCCAATAATGTGTGCATGAAAAGGCGATTAAAAGCAGTTTTTCTATATTTCTCTAAAGTTTTCAAAAGTAAAGTGAATCCTGGCACTTATGATCCTTTTTGAAAATAAATGCTTGAATGAATTAACTTGTCCCACGTAAAGAGGAGGGTGGAAAAAATCCTGAGGCTGGAGGTGTTGGGAACTAAAGTTGGGGAGCTGACTGAAAAGGGAACAAAACAAAGCCCCACCAGGTCTGAGTCAAGAGATATTGGGAAGAGGAGGGATCCTACCATAGTCAGACTTTCAGAGTGCTCGCCTAGGTTACATGAAGTCCTGGGTTCAGTTACCACCAATGAATAAGACTGGAATGACAGCACGTGCTTGCACTAGGGAGGTGGATGCATAAGCAGGAGTTCAAGGCCATCCTCAGCTATATAAAGAGTTGGATGCTAGCTTGAAATCTGGAAGACCCTCTCTCAATAAATAAAGAGTTGATTTTTGTAATCCCAGCACTATTACCTGGAATTTAAGTACAGCCTGGGCTACTTACTCAGTGAATGGGAGTCTAGCCTGAAATACAGGATATGACTATTAGATCCTGCATTTAAAAATTACAGATAGATATATCTGTGCTTTTCTGAGTGGTTATATCCTAGAGATGGCAAAAAAATGAAATTATAATTTAACTTACATTTATTGCCTGAGATGCCTGTTTGCTAAATGTGCTATATGATACTGAGACCTTTCGTGTCATTTGATCTTTATGTCATTAAATAATCTCATTTAATCATCATTATGTGCAGATAGTATCTGCATTTTATAAATGAGAAGTGTTCGTCAGCAGATTTTGAGTTCCCCAGAGTAACTCATGCCCATGAAAAAAATGGATAAAACTGATGTTCAACCCATGTTTCCCAACTGCAAAGACATAAGACATTGTGTTTTCTATTATAACATGCTCATGTCGGTGATAATGGAGTAGGCATGCAAGATTTCAATAAAGTGTGGCAAAGCTACAAGACACATTCTGTTTGATTTATTTTTGAGAGACAGAAAGAGAGAGAATGAAAATCTGAGAATCTTTGGAGTTGGAATTGGAGTTACAAGGAGCAATCTCTTCAGTCCCACATTCAAGTTCTTACTCCAAACTTTATTATATTGGTCTCTAGTTGTCTGGGAGATCGACTATAATCCACACATCATTCATACCCTATTTAATAAACATAGAATTTTGTCAACTTTCATATGTTAAATAAATGATAAAAATACATTATATTGAAAATATGTATATCCTTCTCAACTTCTATTGAATCCTGGTCATTTCCATAGAAGGAACTACTTTTATATCTCTCTACTACCGACTTAGTTAAATATTACTAAATAATATGTTTATACACATTGGAGGTCATGTTCATGCTCAAATTCCATTTCTGATGTCTCAGCTACAGTGAATTCTGGCTTTTCTTTTTGTGATTGTATGTGTTGTTGTGAATAAACCCAGGACCTTGTGCTTGTTAGACTAGAGCTCCATAACCCAGCTGCATGGATGGCCTCACCAATAATATATTTCATTGGCCATACTTACATTGAAAATCTTGCTGACCTGAAATTCAGATTGAGCTCAGCATCTTAAATTTTTCTGGCAGCCTTCCTTGGTTTTTCATGATTAGGCGTCATCAGTTTAAAGACTAGGGAAGGATATAGCTTATGGTAGAGTGCTTACCTTGCCTGAATAAGACAATAGATTCAGTTTCCTTCATTATCTATTTTCCTTGAGTCAACTCCAGTCATGGGTTTTTTTTTTTTTTTTTGGGAGGGGGAGAAATATTGTATGATATATCCTTTCTATACTGAGGTTTTTGATATGATATTGTCCTATTATTGGCAAGATAGGATTATTTTTTACATGGTTTTGAACCCAGAACTTAGCACATATGTGGTATAATTCCTAGCATGAAATGGATCTGCTTAAGAAAGACTTAAAGAGCTGATACTGTAGCTTGGTGGTAGAGTGCTAATGTGTGAGGCCTTGGGTTTTATCCTTGATCCTGTAAAAGGAAATAAAAGGCAGATCAGAAACATATTCCCCTTCTTAAGTTTGTCATTGGTATATTATCCCAGCACACAGAAACTACACTATTATCTTTTCCATGTCCTTTTTACTTCATTCCCTGACCTCTCTCCTCCTCCCCCTACACTGCAAGTATCTCAGCACGTTTCAGTCCCGCTGTCCTTTTGATCCTACAATTAGCCAAAGCCTTCACTACATGATATTTTCTTTGCCAGTATTCCTTTATGTTCTACAACCAGGTATCTTCTTCCTTTTCCCTTATGACCAAACTTTCTTACCTGGTTAATTTCGGTTTTTCTTTCCATTCTCAGTATGTTACTTCCTCACAGAAATGTCTCTTGATTCCTCCTAAACATATTTTCATTTATTAATTCATAATTTCCCTTCTACTTTTGTGATTACTTATTTGTCTGTAGTATGTTTTGGAGGGATTGGTTACATATGCGTTATTGTACAGTAATTTCAGTGACTTCATTTTTCACTTACAATAAGGTATGACCCAATTTTTCTATTCATTCAATAAATATGTATCTTGTAAATATAATGTTAGATCTCAAACCCCAGACAAAGGGCTAAGTGAGGTACCTATTTAACATATCAAAGCAAACTCTGTTACAGGGCTATCTTGGCTGGCATACACCTTTTGGTACCCTAAACACTACAGCCCAGGAACTGGGATGGACCCTGTCCCCAGCTTCTCTTCCCTATATAACCCAGCCATTTCAGCTACACTTCTTTCTTGGTCTTCTGGTTTGCTCCTGGCTTCTTGGATACTGGTTTTCTCTTTTGCTCTCTTGCTCCTCCACACTTCCTGCCCCACATGGCCCTGTTCAGTCTGGACACTTCCAGATGCCTCTGGCTTTGCTCTTCACAGCCTTATGATAGCTACAATAAACTCTTTCCTCCACCCATAACTAGGACCGAGGAGTGTCATGACCTCTTTTTAAATTTTTGGTTTTTTTTTAAATTCATGTAATATGCCTCCTACTCTTTTAGTAACAAGAAAAGTAAAAACAGTAGTAAAAACTAGATGTCAAAAAAATGCTAACTAGGAAGATGAGTGAGGAAGAGCTATATATATTTCTGTGAGCCATTACAATTTCATTCATTTCTTTTTTTTTCCCTTTCAGTGTTAAGCATTGAATAGAGTCTCGTTCCAGCTAGGTAGGCATTTAGTATTTATAACTGCACAGCTACCTCCAGCCAAACATTACAATCCTAAATTGGATAATGGCCAGAGAGAAAACGCAGTCCGAACTTTTGAATTAATACCCATAGAAGTGAGTCATGAAGATCTTTAGGGGCAACACATTTTGTGGAGAGTGAAATAAGCATGCAAAGTCCTGCTCTGGAAAGGCAAATGGAAATTTTCATGACCAGCAAGCAAGGAGGAAGTAAGAGATAAAGATCTGTGACAAGGTGGGTGGCCAGCACTGTCCTTCTCATTGACACTAAGAATTTTGAGTGTTTTCTTTGTGTGACTAGGCCAGATCTAATTTACATTTTATTTGGGTCCTTCTGTATTGAGAGTAGACTAAAGGGGAACATGGTAGATCTACCAGGGACTACTTCCTTAAAAGAAACTAACTCCTTCTCCCAGAACTTCAGCCTTTGCCTCTCTCCATGCTGAGATTTTGCCTATTTTGGAGGTCTTTTGCATGCTGTCATAATTGCTTTGAGTTCACATGTGAAATGGCCCAGAAAACAGTTTCCTTGTAGTTACTCAATGAGATTCTTTCCTTTCTATCTTGTTCAATCATCACAGTGGGTCTTGGGAGGAGAGGGTTTGATACAGAAGTCCCATGTAGGGCTGAACTTTCCTTATAAAGTTAGTCTTATAAAGTTAGAATAAGAATAGTCTCTTATTCTCTTGTTTCTACTGTTTGTGGGACTCTGTGTTAATCACTGCTGAGAGATAATAGATGCATTCATCTATGGTTTTAACAGTAAGTTATTAAGAATTGGGTTAATACTCTGCACATTCAGCAGTCTCTGGGTCTCACCTACGGCCTATGACCAGTCTAGCTATAGATCCTCTAGAGTTCCAGATGTTTGTAAGTCACAAACTGGGAACTCTGCAAGAGCATGCGCTCTTAACCTCCTAGCCCCCCAGTTCTGGTATTTTAATGCCTCATGTCAACTCTGGGTTTTGTGAGAGGTCGTAAGACGTCAGCGGGCAGTCCCAGCCAAGAAAACTGGAGTGAAATGGGCTAGGCAACCAAAAGCAAATCTTGGTCCCACCCATGAGCCCCGCCTTCGCCCTGAGCCGCTCCAGGACTCCGCCCGCGAGCCCCGCCCCTCTGCGGGCCAGCCCTCAGGTTCCAGTAAAGAACCCCCTGTGCTGGCCACCTTGTGGTGCTCTCTGTTGGGTCTCCACCCTCATTCGGCTTCCTCGGCGATATCGCACGTGAGTGCATGACTTTTCCCAGCTCTGGAGCTGTAAGGCCCAGCCCAAGCCTGCAGCTTCCCGGGGAGCGGGCTTGGTCTTGGCACAGAGAATTAGGGCCCTCAGGCTTCGCGCCGCCGGCGGGCCGGGCGCTGGAAGTGCTCCGCGGCCTTCCGGAGCCCACCCTGGGGGTTCCCGGGCGGCGCGTGCCGGGTCCGCGGCCAGTCGAGGCTCCGGGCTCGGGGTTAGGGGTCAGCCTTGGGCCGCGAGCGCCTCCTGGGCCTGCAGCTCGTGCACCTGGACGGACCGCGGAGCCTGGAATCCGCGGGGCCCGGGGAAGGGCAGGGTGGGGCGAAGGGTTACTTGCTCCGAAATGTCAGCCCGGCTCAGCAGGCAGAGTTTGGTGAACCAGACGAACCGGTCGTGTGGGGAACGGTGGAGGGAGAGGCGCATGGTTTGGGGAAAGGTGATACCGAATTCAGTGCAAAGTCAAGACAGCGTGAAGTCCTAGCAGTTCCTGCACCTGTACTGGCATCGAAAGTCTGTCCAGTGCTTCGGGCTCACTGCACACCGGCCGTGGAGGAAGGGCAGTGGCATTTGTTTTTCAGTCAGAAACTTGAGGGAGCAAAGTGACCATTAGTGCTGGACCCAATGCAACTTGACCTAATGCAATTTTTGCTTCCCTCTGTTACTCGTTGGTGACCGCCTGGGGATAATCAAATAGAGAGTAGGGCGGGGTTAAAAATAGTAATGGACCGCAGTGATCCGCAACCATTGTGCTAAACAGTTTTTATGTATGTTAGCTCACAGTTTAAATGGTACCGTTATCGTCTTCATTCTTCAGGAAACTGGGACTGACTTAATTTCGTAACTGTATGTGTCAAGTGATAGTGTTAGGTTGTGATCCAGGTCTGTTTGCGTTTATAGTATAAGATATATTGTATGGTTTTATAGTATAAGTATAGTATAAGATTTGCAAATGTAAACGAACATGATTTCTTGGTTGTCTGTCTAGTTTCAAGTATTTTCTGTGTTAACTTGTCTAACGTTTGAGTAGGATATGTACCCCTTTAAGGCATGTTTCTACATTTGTAAAATAGATAACAACATATGCCGTAGAGCTGTTGTGAGGATTATGTAAAATATTTGTAAAGAATTCAGCAAAGTGTCTGGTACACAAATAATGATAAACCATATATACTTCCACACATCTTGTCAGCCAGTTACATCCAAATAAGACCTGTTCAGGCCTAGAACATAGGTAGAGGGAAGAGGGAACCGAGAAAATGTATTCTCAGGATTAATCTGCTTTTCAAGGCCTTTTTTTTTTTTTTTTTTTTTGCCTTTGTGAGAATTCTTTACAATGGCAGTTCTTTTTGGCAACAGGACCATGCAGAAGCTCTCTTACTGAGGCAAAACTGAATTTCTGGCTTTGACAGATTAATAGATGCCCGACACAGAAAGAGAATGAATTCTCTTTCAGAATCTCTTCTGACCTAGCCCCAAAAGTTTAGAATCTAAAATTGGGGGAACAAAAGAATTGATCATCTCTAAAGGCATGTTGCTAATTGAACATATCTTCTGATTTTACTTAGAGCTGTGAACATTTATAGACCATGATCTATAAAATAGCTACATGTAAGAAAGCTAACAGTTACTTATTTTAAGATGTGGGGCTGGAGGTCTTGAGCTCAGTCACTCTACACTAGGATGTAAAATTAAAAAATATATATATATTCACATTCTCTACCATGGAATACCTTCTGCACCATCTGCTCAGGTTCATATTGTTCCTATGCCCTGTTCATTCTTTGTGTGCTTTTGTGCATGGTGTTTCTTGACATCTTCTGTTGCTTCTGTTATTGTTAAACTACCTCTTTTCTAAAAATTTCTTTCATCAACGATTTAAGGATGCTCGGCAGCCAAGTCAAAAAGGAAAATGTTGCCTGTGAAAAATGATTTCATGATATTTTGACCCTTGAATATTCGTAGTAAGGCTCTAGTCTGTATCAGAGCATGGTCTCTGTGATGGATCTTTTAGTAAGAATCAATACTACTTCATTAGTTCTTGGGCTCTCGAATCCAAACCTTTACTGTCAAGCCCTTTCTGTTTCTTTTATCTTGCAGTCTAACTTCCTTCTAGTATTTTCCTTTATGTTCATAAATTTGTCTTGTAGGTTCTGATGTCTAGGTTAAAACAGAAATGAATGAGATAGAAGGCAGATAAAAAAGATTTGTTAAGAGTTGATAAGAAAGAGTTTAAATATTCACTTAATCATAGATTTATTTCATATTAAGTCTCTCATGATAACCAATTGAACTTATTATATACTCATTCTGATAAGACTCTGATAACTATGTTTAAACCGTAGCTGTAGCTATGTTATGTGCTGGGTTAAATGTATTTGAAGAAGGTTAGGAATTGTATACTGGAAATTTTTTCTTATTTATTTATTTATTTATTTATTTATTTATTTATTTTGGAGAGGCTTTTCATTTCTTCTATATATAACTGCTTAACTAAATGGAATCATAACCTTTAAAAAGAGGTGAAAATTAGTCAATATTGTAGTCATACTTAAATAGTTACTAGGTAGATAACATAGTAATAGTTTCTCCATGAGGAAGGAATATTACAGTCATATTACTAAACTATTTTGAAATATCGTCTTATGAAATATCTTATGTCTAATTCCTGTAAAAAACAGCAAAGCAATAATGAGTGCAGTTTAAAGTTTAGTGGTTTTTTTTTTTTGCTTTGCCTTATTTTTTCCTTCCTCCGTTACTTCCTCCTTCCCTCCATCTCTCTTTCCCTCCTTCCCTCCCTTACTTCTTTCTTTCTTTTTTTCTTTCTTCCTTTTTTTGTTTTTTTCCAAACAGGGTTTCTCTGTGTAGCTCTGGCTGTCCTCTGCCTCCCGAATGCTGGAATTAAAGGCGAGTACCACCACTGCCTGGCTTTTCCTTTTATTTCCTTTCTTTCTCTCTTCTCTCTTTTCTTTTACTTTTCTTGTTCTTCCTCCTCCTCCTCCTTCTTCTCCTCCTCCTCCTCTTCTTTTTGTTTTGTTTTGGAAAAGAGTCTTATGTAGCCTGGTGGAACTGGCAGTATAGACAAGGATGACCCTCAATTCCAGCCTCCAAACATCAAGTGCTGGGATTACTGGTCCATGCAACCACACACAAGTACTTCATTACTTTTGTAATGAAGCTTTTGTTTTATAATTCCTCTAGACAGAGAGGAGAGCATGTAGGACTAGGGAGATTGAGTTAGGGGAGGAATAGACGAGAGCAAAAACAAAACAAAACAAAACAAAAAGAGATACCATAATAGAAGGAGCCATCATAGGTTTGAAGAGAAAATTGACTCTAGTTGCCAAGAGGGAGGAGTGATAAGAACAGGGGTCAAGAACAGGATACAGAAACCCACAGAGACAACTGACCTGAACAAGGGGGAGCTCATGGACCCCCAGACTGATACCTGGGAATCCAGCATTGGACCGACTCAGACCCGTGAACATGGGTCTCAGTTAGAAGGCCTGGGCAGTCTACAGGACCTCTGACAGTGGAACCAGGATGTATCCCTGGTGCACAAAAGGACTTTGGGAGCACATCCCCCATGGAGGGATAACCCCTTAACCTAGAGGCAGGAGGGAAGGTCTAGACTCTAGTCTAAATGACTTGACAGATTTTGATGATCCCTTCTGGAAGGTATCACCCTCCCTGTGGAGTATGTGTGTGTGGGGGGGTAGGGGATAGAAAAAGCCAGGCAGTGGTGGTACTCGCCTTTAATTCCAGCATTCGGGAGGCAGAGGACAGCCAGAGCTACACAGAGAAACCCTGTTTGGAAAAACCAAAAAGAAGAAAGAAAAAAAGGAAGAAAGGAAGAAAGAAAGAAAGAAAGAAAGAAGAAAGGAAGGAAGGAAGGAAGGAAAGAAAGAAAGAAAGAAAGAAAGAAAGAAAGAAAGAAGGGATGGGAGGGTAGTCGTGGGGGCATGGGAGGGAGGAAGAGGGAACTGGGATCGATATGTAAAATAAGAAAAATAATTTCAAAAATTTAAAAAAAAAAACAATTCCTTTAGACATTAAGGTGACAGTGCAAAGAAGTGGAAGAACTGGAAGAAAGAAAAAAAAAAACAGCAAAGCAAAATGAAATAGTAGGGTAACACTTTAAACTGCACCCACATTGTTGCTTTGCTAATTTTTACAGGAACTAGACATAATGCATCATTCATATGTATGTGAAAAGGGATAAGTTCCTAAGCTGGCCTTGAACTCACCTCCTCCTGCTTCCGCTTCCTGAATGCTGGGACTCTGGCATGTAAGACCATCAGGCCAAAAAGGACTTTTCTATCATTGTTCATTAGGAACTAGAGAGGCACTGTGTAACAAGTGAGATGCTGATCTTATCCAGCAGAATGGTCCCAATACCCAGCTAAGAAGGGAGCCAAATTTAAAAAGTACATATATAGAGTCAAGACCTAGGTCACAAGGCAGGTGGGAAGTTATGGTGGCTCAACATATGGAGGTAACAAGCAGTGGAGACTTCATAGAGAGCTCTGAGCAAAGGAGACCCGTAAAGGGCTTCAGTTTCAGAGTACATGGCCACGCTTCTGCACAGCTGGCTCATAGTGAGAAAGTATGCACATGTACATTTTTATAGCTTCTTGAAAGTGGCTGATGGAAGCTGAGTTTGAGCATCACCAACCATCCTTTTCCAGCCATTTCTTCTTTTTTGCTGTTGTAAGTATTATGGTATTTTCATGGTTTTTTTTTGTTTGTTTGTTTTTTTTTTTTTTTTTTTTGAGTACCTGAGTAGCACTTCCTATACAAGTTATACACTGTAATTACATTAGATTTAAAGGACACAGACTTGAAGGGACAGATGTTGGGCATACCTGAAGGTACTGAGTCACAGTTAGATTTCACACTGGGAAAAGCAAGGCCTGGAGAAGTTAAGCCCCTGCCCACTTGTCCACCTTCACATACAATCCAGAATCATGGTATAGTTTCACTTCTCCAGTGACCCGTCTTGTTTTCATCATTTTAAGGTGAAAACAGTGTCCTCTTCTCTGTCTTGGGTGACGTGACATTCCTCATTTTCATTTCTCATATCTGTAGTAAGGATGGAAATGGCAGCCAAACAGAAATAACTGTTGGTGTCACTTTCTTCTTAGGAAATTGAAATTTCCAGTAATGGAGGCTGGACTTGAACTCATGGTACAAGCTTGTGTCATCACACCCAGCTTTAAGTTCTCTTGAATTAAGACTTTTAGTCACAGAGTCTGGTTGCTTGTTTGTTTGTTTGGATTCTGAGAGGTTAAGGTGTAGAGAAAATACACTCTACTCACTAAGCTACACCAGTAGTCAGAATCTGGCCTTAAGTACAGTATGTACGGTAGTTTGGATTTTAAATGTCCCTCAAGATCTCATGTTAGAGGCTTGGTCCTCCGGGCAGGGGTGGTCAGAGGTGAAGTTTTAGCAGCTGGTTGGATTACTGGTCTTTGAATGGGTTCATACCTCTACTTATTTATATATCTATTTATTGTTTGGTTTTTGGTTGTCTGTTTTTAGACGGGCTCTCACTACAGAGAGTGCCTGTTCTGTAACTCACTATATAGAACAGGCTGGACTCAGACTTACAGAGATAGTCTGCCTCTTGAGGGATTTATACATTTATTAATTTCATTGTTTAATGGGGTTGTGTATTTGTGTACATATACACTTAGATATGTAGACAAAACACTCAGATATCAAAAAATAAAATAGCAATAAGCAACCTACAGACTAATGAACTGTCTCAAAGAGGAACGTTTGTATAATATAAGCCACCCTACTCCTTCCACTCCCTGACAGACTGCTGTGACTCTGGTTATAGTTGTTTAAGGAAGATGTTAACAATTACAACCTAAATATTAACCTTATAATTTTTGAGATCCTATTTTACTATTCATTGTGTCATCATAAACATTTTATTTGATATGTTAACAATTACAGACTCAATTACATAATATTATTATCACATCAAGCAAATATTAATTAGAGGCACTTTATTGCCTTGGGAGCATTTTGTCATTGGGAGATAAAACATCTAGGTTGTAGCTTTGGTCTGGTGTGAATTAGATTAACCATAGGGTAAGTATTGTGTGTGTGTTTATTACCTAGCCCAAGCTGTCCTCTAATTTATATGTCCAAGGACATCCTTGAACTTTGGCTCTTCCTGCTTCTACTTACTAAGTGAGCTAAACCCAGGGTTCCATGCGTGGTAAACAAGTATCCTAACAACTGTACTTACATCTCCAGCCCTCATTTAACATTTTTTTAAAAGATTTATTTATTTATTGTGCATATAGTATTCTTTCTGCATGTATGCTTCCAGGCCAGAAGAGGGCACCAGATCTCATCACAGATGGTTGTGAGCCACCATGTGGGTGCTGGGAATTGAACTCAAGACCTCTGGAAGAGCAGCCAGTCCTCTTAACTGCTGGATCCATCTCTCCAGCCCCAACTCATCTAACATTTTTAAAAGAACTCTCTTTTTTGTTTGATAGTTAATTGGTTTAGGGTTTTTGAGACAGGATGTGATGTAGTCCAGGCTGCTTTTAAACTTTCAATGTAGTGAGAATGTCTAGGTTACTGGTTTAGTACACTTCTGAGTATGCTTGAGGGCATTTCCAGAAAGGATTAGCTAGGTGTAAGATCCATCCTGAAGTAAGGTGGCAGTGCCCAAGGGACTTGGGACCCAGGTATAGTGCAAGGGGGATGAAGAAGTAGAATGCGTAGGCATTATTCTCTCTACTTCTTGTCTATCCTGAAGTCACTGGCCCTCTGTAGCATGTGTGCTGCCACTGTGATGTGTTTTGTCTCCATACCAAAGGAATAAGCCTAAGGGACCAGAGACCCAAATCATTTTCTTTGTTTATTTTGGTCTAATAGGACACTTACTCCCTTTCATTCTTGTAACTTGAATAATAAAACCCAGAGACAGATATTGGGGTTCAAGCTTCAAGCTGAAGATCAGAAAAGCAAAGCAGCCAAGCCACTAGCTCTTGCCTCTACCTTAGGCTGAAAGGACTGCCTTGTCCTCAGCGTGGCTGGAGACTAATTCCCACATGAGACCCTTTGCTTCTTCCTTTTATACTTCTCAAATCCTGGGATTAAAGGCGTGGATCCCAAGTGTTGAGATCTCCTTTGTATGAGCTATTTCTCTTTTAGTCTAGATCAATTTCGTGTAGCTCATTGTGGCCTTGAACTAATAGAGATCCATCTTCCTGTCTCCGAGTGCTGGGATTAAAGTTGTGTGCCACCACTGCCCAGCTTCTATAGCTAACTGCTATGTCTGGCTTTGCATTCTGATACTTCAGGCAATTTTTATTAAATCATAAATAATATATCACCACACACTCCTACCTACCTACCTTCTGGAAAATAACTCTAACAGCAACCTATTTACCTAAAAATGACTGACTGGCAAATGGAAAAAATTACACAATGAAAATATTTTCTCCTTGAAATTGTTTCTTGTGAAACACTGACAAACAGGAAGGTTTCAGCAGAGTGTGGCAGTGGTCATGTACTTCATATTCACCGCAGGCTACACTTCATGTCTTAGTTTTCACTTGATTCGTATAGTTTGTGCTATGTTAGTTCAGAAGGTCTGATTTGGGGAGAATCATTTCTGCTCAGTATGCTTACAGACTGTTGGCCAAGCACCTCATCCTAAGTGTTTCCTTTGGTATCCTCTCTATGACCCTGCTTAGGGAGAAACCTATAGAATCTTCTCTAGTTGCTTACATATTCTTCTGATTGATTGGTCACTTCTTGCAGAAAAATGACCTGTTTTCTATCCTCAAAGAACGCAGAACATTAGTTTATCTTCTCCCATTACGGTGTGTGCATGGATTACACTTTTTTCTTCATATATCATGTACTCAACAGTTAATAAAAAGGGCGCCAGTCAAGAGTATTTATATGAATATTCATATCTGCAAAATTCTAGACCCAAATGCTTATTTAATTTCTTCCACTTGCCATTCACAGTAATGGGTTTCTGGAGGTCAGTGGGTAAATAGCATAGAGAGGTGGCTGGCCGTCTGACTCGTTTGGGTTATTAGAGTGTTGTTGTAGAGGGAATTTGCTTCCTGGCCACAGTGTAATAATGGTAACTGTCAGCAAGTTCTTAAATAATTTGCCATGCCAGCATGTTGTTTGTGTAGCTTTTGTTTGAGACTACTCAGGAGAGAAAAAATATTGTTCTACTGATATGCTGTGCCTCTGTTGTGAGAATCATTTTGTGCATAAATATTTATATTCTTGGTTGAGTTCTCCCCATCTTTAGAAGCAAACTTGTTTGGTTTGTTGTAGAGAATTTTGTGGTCATATATCATTTATGATTTAATAAAGCTTGCATGAGGTTTCAGAATGTAAAGCTAGACACAAGCCATATAGGTCAGGAGTGGTAATACACACCTCTAATCCCAGCAGTCATACTTGCTAGCCATAGAGCTAGGTGGTGGTGGCACAACCTTTAATCACAGGACTCAGGGGACAGAAAGATGGACAGCAGTGGAGGAGTGTACCCCTCTCTTCACATCCTCTCCAGCATAAACTGTCATTGGTGTTTCCAATTTTAGCCATTCTGACAGGAGTAAGATGGTATCCCAAAATTGCCTTGATTGACATTTCTCTGATGGCTAAGGATGTTCAGAACTTTCTTAAGTGTCTTTCACCCGTTTTTGGATTCCTCTATTGAGAATTCTCTATTCAGTACTGTACCCCACATTTTGTTTTCTTTTTTTCGAGACAAGGTTTCTCTATATTACTTTGGAGCCCATCCTGGAACTAGCTCTGTAGATTAGGCTGGACTCAAACTCTCAGAGATCCACCTGCCTCTGCCTCCCGAGTGCTGGGATTAAAGGCATGTACCACCAACACCTGGCTGTACCCCACATTTTAATTGCATTATTTGCTGTTTTAGTGACTAGCTTCTTGAGTTCCTTGTATATTTGGAAATCAGCCCTTTGTCAGATGTGTTGAAGATCTTTTCCCACTCTGTGAGCTGACGTTTTTTTTCTTGTTGACTGTCTTTACCTTACAGAAGCTTCTCAGTTTCAGGGGGTCCCATTTACAAATTGTCAATCTCAATGTCTTTGCTACTGGTATTATGAACAGTCTCTACTATCAGTTCATTCAAGGGTACCTCCTACTTTCTCTGCTAAGAGGTTCAGTGTGGCTGGATTTATGTTGAGGTCTTTGATCCATGTTCACTTAAGTTTTGTGTATGGCAATAGACATGGGTCTATCTGCAGCATTCTACACACCAGCATCCAGTTATACCAGCACCATTTGTTGAAGATGCTTTCCTCTTTCCATTGTATACTTTTAGCTATTTTGTCAAAAATCAGGTGTTCATAGGTGTGTGGGTTAATATTAGGGTTTTCAGTTCAATTCCATTGGTCTACCTGCCTATTTTTGTGCCAATGCCAAGTTGTTTTCAGAACTATAGCTCTATAGTAGAGCTTGAAGTCAGGGATGGTGATGCCTCCAGAAGTTCCTTTATTGTTCAGGGTTGTTTTGGCTATTGTGGGTACTTTGTTTTTCCATATAAAGTTGAGTATTGTCCTTTCAAGGCCTATGAAGAATTGTGCTGTGATTTTGATGGGGATTGCATTGAATCTGTAGATTGCTTTTTGCAAGATTGCCATTTTTACTATATTGACCCTACCTACCCAAGAGCATGGGAGATCTTTCCATTTTCTGGTATCTTCTTTAATTTCTTTCTTGAAAGACTCAAAGTTCTTATTATATAGGTCTTTCACTTGTTTGGTTAGCATTGCTCCAAGATATTTTATGTTGTTGTGGCTATTGTAAAGGGTGATGTTTCTCTGATTTCTTTTTCAGCTCCTTTATTGTCTATATATAATAGGGCTACTGACTTTTTTTTTTTTTTTTTTGAGTTAATCTTGTGTTTTGCCACTTTGCTGAAGGTGTTTATCAGCTGTAGGAGTTTCCTTGTGGAGTTTTTCCAGTCACTTATCTAAACTATCATAAGATCTGCAAATAAGTGACAGTTTGACTTCTTCCTTTCCAATTTGTATCCCCTTGATATCCTTTAGTTGTCTTATTGTTTTAGGTAGAACTTCAAATACAGTATTGAAGAGATATGGAGAAAGTGGACAGCCTTGTCTTGTTCCTGATTTTAAAGGAATTTCTTTGAGTTTCTCTCCATTTAGTTTGATGTTGACTGTTGGTTATACTGTATATTGCTTTTATTATGTTTAGGTAAGTTCCTGTTGTTGGCTTTTTCAGCATGTAGTGAGATGATCACATGGTTTGTTTATATGGTGGATTACATTAATAAATTTTTTTTCTTTTTTCTTTCTTTTTTTTTTTTTAGCTTAAATGGGGAGTTTGTTTATTTAGAAAGTGGAGTGAGGAGGAAGGGAAGAGACATAGAGGCACCAGGAACAGAAGAGAAGATGAGAGAGAGAGAGAGCTGGAAAGAGAGAAAAGAGAACAGAGAAAGCAAAAGAGAGCATGTTGATGGATTTTCCTATATTGAACCATCCCTGCATCCCCCGATGAAGCCTACTTGGTCATGGTGGATGATTTCTTTGATGTATTCTTGGATTTGTTTTGCCAGTATTTTATTGAGTATTTTTGCATCAGTGTTCATGAGGGATATTGGTCTATAGTTTTCTTTCTTGCTTGTGTATTTGTGTGGTTAGGTACGAAGGTAATTGTGGCCTCGTAAAAAGAGTTTGGTAATGAACCTTCTGTTTTTTTGTGTGCGGAACAATTTGAGATGTATTGGTATTAGCTGTTCTTTGAATTTCTGGTAGAACTCTGGGCTGAAACTATCTGGCCCTGGGGCTTTTTTTGGTTGACTGCTTCTATTTAATTAGGTTTTATAGGTCTATTTAAATTGCTTATCTGTTCTTGATTTAATTTTGGTAAGTGATATCTATCCAGAAATTTGTTCATTTCCTTTAAATTTTCAAATTTTGTGGAGTACAGGTTTTCAAAGTATGACCTGAAGATTCTCTGAATTTCCTCAGTGTCCACTGTTATATCCCCCTCTCTGCTTTTTGGTTAGTTTGGATAAAGGTTTGTCTATCTTGTTGATAGATATTAGGATAGCTACATTAGCTTGTTTCTTGGATCCATTTGACTGGAAGATCTTTTCCAAACCCTTTACTCTGAAGTAGTGTCTGCCTTTGAAGTTGAGGTGTTTTTCTTGTATGCAGGAGAAGGATGGATTCTGTCTTCCTGTCCATTCTGTTAGCCTGTGTCTTTTTATAAGTGAGTTAAGACCATTAATATTGAGGGAAATTAAGGACAATTGATTGCTAATTCTTGTTTTTGATTTGTTGTTGTTGGTGGTATTGTGAGTAGATTTACCCTGCTTTTTCTTTTCACTTCTGGTAAAGTGGAGTTATCTATTGCCTATGATTTTCTGAGTGTAGTTAATGTCCTTGGGTTGGAATTTTACTTCCAGAACTTTCTGTAGGGCTGGATTTGTGGATATGTATTGTGTAAATCTG
Source organism: Cricetiscus sungorus (assembly GCA_030556225.1). Lineage (NCBI taxonomy): Eukaryota > Metazoa > Chordata > Mammalia > Rodentia > Cricetidae > Cricetiscus > Cricetiscus sungorus. The sequence goes on from JANBXA010000734.1 coordinate 33,230,414, forward strand.
GTTTTATTGTGGAATATCTTGTTTTCTCCATCTATAGTGATTGAGATTTTTGCTGGGTATAGAAGTCTGGGCTGACATCCGTGGTCTTTTAGTGTTTGTAGAACATCTATCCAGGACCTTCTGGCTTTCATAGTTTCCAGGCGTAATTCTGATAGGTCTGCCTTTATATGTACTTGGCCTTTTTCCTTCACTGCTCTTAATATTCTTTCTCTATTCTGTATTTTTGGTGTTTTGATTGTTATGTGGTGAGGGGACTTCTTTTTTCTGTTTTTTTGTTTTGTTTTGGTCCAGTTTGTTTAGTGTTTGGTAAGCTTCTTATACTTTCATAGACATGTCCTTCTTCAGGTTTGGAAAGTTTTCTTCTATGATTTTGTTGAATATGTTTTCTGCACCTTTAAGCTGGGCTTCTTCACCTTCTTTTATACATATTATTCTTAGGTTTGGTCTTTTCACAGTGTCCCATGTTTCCAGGATATTTTGTGTTAAGGATTTGTTGGATTTAAGATTTTCTTTGGTTGATGAGACTATTTCCTCTAGTTTATCTTCATCATCTGAGATTCTTTCTTCCATTTCTTGTATTATGTTGTTTATGCTAGTTTCTGATCGTTTACCCAGGTTTTCTATTTCCAGCATTTTCTCAGTTTGTGTTTTCTTTATTGTCTCTATTTCAGTTTTCAGGTCATGGACTGTTTGAATTGTTTCCTTGGTTTTGGGTTTTTTTTTTTTTTTGGTTTTTTTTTTTCCTCTTGGCTTTCTTTAGGAGATTTGTTCATTTCTTGAATTTTTTGGTTTGTTTTTTCTTCTATTTCTTTAAGGGATTTTCTCATATTTTCTTTGAGGGCCTCTGTTATTTTCATAAAGTTGTTTTTAAGGTCATTCTTATCTGCTTCATCTGTGTTGGATGTTTCATCTGTGTTGGGATGTTTGGGTCTTGTTGGCATAGAATCCCTAGCTCTGGTGGTGTCATGGTGGTTTCTGTTGTTGGATGTGTTCTTAAACTGTCTCTTCCCGTCTCTTCTTCCAGTGGGTACAGGTGGGGTCTCTCCCTTTCCAGGTGGGTATGGCTCAAAGCTCTATCCTCTCCTCTCTCAAGGAAGGTGCGGGGGCAGGACAGAAATGGCAGTCGATGCTGGATACTTCATTCTGGGGTATTTGGTGGCAGGAAGGTCTGGTGGCCATAGGTCAGGGGACTGAAAGAGGAGGAAGTGGGCAGCTGGAGGTGCCCCTGGTACTCAGTTCTCTACTGTAGGGTGAAGGGGCAAGACAGGAATGGAGCCTGATGCTGGGTCCTTTGTTCTGCCTTCAGGTCCCTCTGAGGGATTCGGTGGCAGGAAGGCATGACTGCCTCTTAAAGATACTGTTTCTCGTTGGTTCTCCCACAGCTCAAGACATGGCTGCCCAGTGTGTCACGAAGGTGGAACTAAATGTTTCCTGTGACAACCTTTTGGATAAAGATGTAACATCAAAGTCGGACCCTTTATGTGTGCTGTTTATGAACACAAGTGGTCAACAGTGGTATGAGGTAATATTATGTAATTTTGATTGAAAACAGTCTACATTTCTATTTTACAGTATTAAGAGTTTATCTTAAAATATTAAAAATAATACTGTAGAACTGGAGACACGGCTTAGCGGTTAAGAGCCCCGGCTGATCTTCCAGATGACTTGGGAACTATTCCCAGCAACTACATGATAGCTTAGCTACCTGTAATTCCTATTCCCTCCCATGGATCTGGAACCCCCTTCTGGGTTTTGTAGGCACTGTACCTATGTGGTACACAGATGTATATGCAGGGGAAACACCCATACATGTCAACAAACAACAACAGCACATCACCATCTCATCTGTTAGTGCATTTCCCCCCTACATATTTGCCCTTAATAACACAATTCCTCATGTTCATAGAGAAATTCCCAAAATATAAATGACAAATAGACCAGTGATATGGCTCAATGGCTAGATGGCTAAACAAAACAATTTGTGTTTGAGCCCAGAACTCATATGGTAGGGAAGAACTGACTCTTCAGTTTTCAGCTGACCTCTGCGACCTCATATATGTCATACTACCAGTATTTATCTAAATATATACAAAGTTTAACAAGAGAAATTTCCTTTAGTCTTCATGCTCATGTATAACATAAAGATGTTAAAAATCTAAGTTATTCTTGGATCTGAAAAAAACTTTTCTTATGTTTTTTGTTGTGAGTATAGGTTGAACGGACAGAAAGGATTAAGAATTCTTTGAGCCCAAAATTTTCTAAGACATTTATTATTGATTACTACTTTGAAGTCGTTCAGAAATTGAAATTTGGAATTTATGACATTGACAACAAAACTATAGAGCTGAGTGATGATGACTTCTTAGGAGAATTTGAAGTCACTCTTGGACAAGTGAGTATTTAGTTCTCATTACCTTTTCTTTTGCCTGAATGTTTGTTTGCTTTTTGGGTGGGGGAGATAGATGCTATGTAGCCTAGTTTGAACTTAAAAATGTGGTAACCCTCTAGCCTCTGCCTCCAGAGTGTTGTGATTACATGTGTGTCCTCACATCTAGCTATTTTGTGTAGGTTTTAAACCAAATAGTTGAGTGTTTTTGATAAACGTTGTGTCTTTTTTTGTTTGTTTGTTTGCTTGTTTGTTTGTTTTGAAACAGGGTTTCTCTGTAGCTTTGAAGGCTGTCCTAGAACTTGATAAATATACCAGGTTGGCCTCAAACTCACAGAGATCCACCTGCCTGTGCCTTCTGAGTGCTGGGACTAAAGGCATGCACCACCACTGCCCAGCTAAATGTCGTGTCTTAATCAGTGTCCTATTGCTGTGAAAAGATACCATGACCACACAGCAACTCTTACAAAGGAAAACATTTATTTGGGACTGGCTTATAGTTCAGAGGTTTAGTCTATTACCATCATGTCAGGAAGCATGGCAGCATGCAGGAAGACATGATGCTGGAGAGGTTAGCTGAGAGTTCTACATCAGGATCCACAGGTAGCAGGAAGAATGAGACACTGGGCCTGGCTTGAGCTTGAAACCCCAGAGCTTACCCCAAGTGGCATACTTCTTCCAACAAGACCACACCTACTCCAACAAGGCCACACCTCCTAATCCCTGCCAGGTAGTGCTACTCCCTGATGACCAAGCTTTTAAATATATGAGCCTATGGGGGCCATTCTTATTTAATCCATCACAGGTTTTATAAGTTGGTATATCTGTAATAGTCATCTTGGACTTTAGTTGTGTTGGGTTTGTGTACCTTCTGGACTGACTCCAGTGAGAGACTCTAGGGTAGTGGTTCTTAGCCTTTCTGATGTTGCAGCCCTTTCATAGAATTCCTGAAGTTGTGGTGACCCCCAACCATAAAATTATTTTGTTGCTGATTTGTTACTGTAGTTTTGCTACTGCCTATTCCCCATCTCTCTTCTTCCTGCCACCTTAACTGTGTCATTTAGCTCTCTTCCCCCTCAAATCTTCAGTGACCCCTTAGACTTCTCAGGGTAATTTCCTGAGCTAGCACTGCCACTTGTGTCATTTTATGAGCATGTTCAGGGTAGCGGTTTGTCCTTTTGCTCCTAACTCTGATTTATATAGAAAGATCATGATCATTTGTATAAATTGAGAAAAACACAGGGAAATTAGAGTAATTTTTATTTTCATTGAGTTACAGTTATTTCTCGGAGTTGCTTTTTGGATTTATTTTCCAGGTTTGAATCACTACTAGTTCTCATGTCTCAAGGGCAGTATGGAACTGATCAGTTGTGTTGTTCATGAGTAGTATTTTATAACACAAGTAGAGAAATATTTATTAATCAAAGAATAAAAATCACAATGTCGCCAAAATTCTAATGAATTTGAAAGACATTTTCAAAGAACCTATCATTTTAAGCATACTCTATCATTTTAAGCAACATGATCTTTTGAGACAAGGTTTCTTTGTGTAGACCAGGCTGGCCTTGAACTCCCAGACAGACACCTGCCTCTGCCTCTCCAGTACTGAGATTAAAGGCAAGCACCACCACCGCCCCAGCAAGCAATGTGGTCTTTTCTGGAAGCTACATATCAAAGTTCTGTGACAGATGGGAAATTGAATCACAGTTATTGAGTATACTGAGGGTTTTCAGGCCAGTGTAGGAGATAAAAATCTGGACTCTTTTTTTTCTATTCTGAGGAATGAGCTAAACTTTTAAGGAATGAGTGAGCAACCTAATGGGTAGGGAGATAATAGCTGCCAGACAGAAGTTCTTCAAGATTTTTGCAAATGGGTTTTAAATTTAAAGATACATTCCAAATGTCTTTAAGGGATATAGTTTTAATGTCACACTTTCTAATGACTTTAAGTGAACTTTATATTCAACTTCTTTTTTTTTTTTTAAGTATGCTGTTCAGCAGTTCACGAGATGAAGTATTGCTTTTTGCTTTTGACAGATTGTTTCCAGTAAGAAGTTAACTCGACCACTGGTGCTCAGAAATGGCAGACCTGCAGGGAAGGGGAGTATTACGGTAAAAATTATGTAGTCTTTTACTTCAAGAGACAGTCTGTAAAGTCTAATAAGGCAGAATATAACAAACAAATAATCTATAGCTGTGCCTGATCAGTTAGTTGATCTTGAACATTGCATTCTGTTCACCCTATGCTAATAGTCATCAGAAACGGAAGCTTTCTTGCTAACAGAAGAAAAAAATGAATTGTAGGGATTCGTTTTTTCAGTTGTTTTAAGTTGTCATCAAGGTCAGGTGCACTTCTTCCTTGATGTGTCGCTTCATAAGTTAGAGAGGAAAGGCATAGTAAACTGGATGAATCAGATTGGTTCCCCACAAAGGAAGCATGGACCTCTTGCCATGACACAAACTTCCCATGATGGATTCAATCTAAATGGATATTATAATAAGGCCACTGAACCTAGAAACTCTTGGCTGGGAATGGTCTAAAAAGTAAAAAACAAATAACAAAACCAAGCAAAAGCCCTAGAGACTCTTTCCTGCAGCTTCCTGTCATTGCTTCTGCTGCATGTCGTCACACCCATGTTTTCCATTGCTCGTTACTGGCTCTGAACAAATGCATATATATATAGTTGTGTGTGTGTGTGTGTGTGTGTGTATGTTCCACCATATATATATAATATATATATATATATTATATGTATATGTATATATATATGCTCCACCATATATATATTATATATGTATATGTATATATATATGTATAGAATATATATGTATATATATATATATAGTCTACCATATTTTAGTTTTTTCAGTTATCGGATAACAAGCATTTGAATACCTTATATCTTTAGTTTGTTCCCATAATCAGTGATACTATTCTAACTGGTTTTCTGTGACAAGAAAGCCTGACAATTGTCAAGTATGTTTTTCTCAGCAGCTGTTTGTCTCTAGCTTAGATTTCCAGAAGTACAATACTTAGATGGTTGACTTTAGTGCTACAGAGAAAGTTATCAATAGTTAAGCCACTGGCTTCACTTTAGATCTTTTGTAAGTCTTTTGCCTTTTGCTAAGGATTTCCACCAAGAGGAGCAGTTCCGAGTCTTAACCCTTTTTCTTCTTCTTCTGTTTTTGAGCCTTTCCTATAGAGGAGACTAAAAACAAAGACAGTTGAGATAGCCTGGCATTGGACTTAGGGTAGAGTGACTCCAGTTACACTGGATGAAAAGCACTGGCCTCATATTCCAGTTTACAGTTCTCTAGATAGAATTTATTTATTCTTCCTTCTCAATGTGTACAGAATTTTAGCTGTTTTTGTATAAAGGAAATCCTTCTGTCTTCTGATTTTTCTATGAAACAGGAATATTTAGAAAAAGCACATATTTTTTTCTGGTTGTTACTTTTACTCTTGAACATTCTTGACCATATCCTCAGTGAAAATATGGTTACAGACACATTGTGTGATAAAATCTGCAAATCTCACCCTTGATACACATACCCCTAAAACAGCTGGCTAAGGAACCACATTCACAAAGAGACTTTTATCAGTGGTAAGATGCTTACCTAACTTGTGCCACAATCTGGATTGAATCCCCTGTACTGCAAACATAATGAAAAAAAAGTACTTAGTTCATGAGTACTTTGTTTCCCTTCACTTACCGTATCTGCTTGCAGATTTCAGCAGAAGAAATCAAGGATAACAGAGTGGTCTTGTTTGAAATGGAAGCCAGAAAACTGGATAATAAGGTGGGTAGGTTTTGTGTATCTTACAAGGATATTATCAATTTGTTACTGTTGTTGTTTTAAACACTGATTCCTTTTTGAGATATTACCAAGGCAGTTATCTGAGCCCAGCATTCTCCTTTCTCCTCTTTCCTCTCTCTTTCTCCTCTGAGGGATGCTTAAATAGCACTTATTTCCCTCTAGCATTTTCATGAAGATGAAATTAAAGATTAAAAGAATACAAACATTAATGTTATAGTAAAGTTTTAGAAAGTATTTTAATAACCTTTAGGGGGAAAGCAAAAAGCTTATTAATTATAAACCTGTTACTCCTTTTACATTTCAATACTGAATACACACTGTATACAGTATTCTTCACCATTTTTGTTTATCTTAGACTTAATTTGAAAATGTCTTAAGACTAGTTTTCAGGGGCTTTAAAAGTTAACATTAATAGGGTAGCATTTTAAAAAAAATACCATATTGCCATGTGTGGTCATGTATACTTTTTTAATACCAGCACTTGGGGAGGCAGAGGCAGGAAGATCTCTATGATTCAGATCAGTCTAGTGTACAGAGTGAGTTCCAAACCAGCCATTGCTATGTAGTGACAATGTTACCATGTCTCAAAACAAAACAAAAACCATCCAGCTGCTGGGCAGTGAAGGTGCACACCTTTAGTCCAGCACTTGGGAGGCAAAGGCAGACAGATCTTTGTGAGTTCTAGGCCAGCCTTGTCTACAGAGCTAGTTCCAGAACAGTGAGGGATACACAGAGAAACCCTGTCTTGAGAAAACAAAAAAACAAAAACAAACAAAACAAACAAACAAAAAAACCCAACAAATATCATGTTCTGTCAGCCATCTTTGACAGTTTTGATTCATGGTGAATTTTGTTTGTCTTTATCCATTTCCCTTTTCCCAGATACCATGTCGTTTTGATATGTTTCTAAAGACGCTTTAAAGTGTAATTATTTAAAATGCCTCTTAAGATATGTTTTGATCTATATTCTTTGTTGTGTCTTTCTTTTCTTGTCATCTCTCTCTTAGTCCTTCCTTCCTTTCCCACCCCACATCCATTAATCATACAGGTAGGAAACAGATTCCATTGTCCGATAGAAGTTTGTACATTTAGCATATGGCTTAATAAATCTCTGTGATATCATTTGTCATGCTTTATTCTCTGTTTCCTGGTTTCAGTAAGCTAATCTTATGGTATTTTGAATTGTTGGAAAAACAATTTCATCAGTTGTGATATACCAGGGGCTTATATATTTTATATATATATATATAAATTTATTTATATATATATAAATATATATAAATATATTTATATATCTTATATATTTTGGTGATTTTAATGGCTATTGATGGCTACCTGCATATATTATCTTACAGGTATATGAAACTGATATTCTTAGTCTACGAGGGCTTCATTTCTTAGTAAAATGCTTCTATAGAGAGACATTTCCTCAGACTAATTCTCTCTCTCTTTCTCTCTCTCTCGCTCTCTCTCTCCTCTCTCCTCTCTCTTATTTGAGGGGTATGTTATTATATTTATTTTATTTTACGCATTCGTGTCTTTTGCCTTTGTGTGTGTGTGTGTGTGTGTGTGTGTGTGTGTGTGTGTGTGTGTGTGTGCATGAAGGCTGTGGTGGTTAGAAGAGATGTTCAGCTCCCCAGGAACTGGAGTTATAGGTGGTTGTGAGTCATTACGTGTGACTGGAAATTGACCCTGTGCAAGAGTAGTAAGTACTTTTAAGTGCTGAACCTTCTATCCAGTCCCAATATTTATCTGTTAATTATTGATCACTGAAGTATGTTCTATACAGTAATGACAAAACATTTGATACCCTTTGTATATGTCTTTTTTTTTTCCTCCCTGAATAAATTGGTTCCCTAGTGTAAGGATTCAGGGATTACTCTACCCTGCCTCTATCACGGCAGAATTCACTCAGGCAGTACTCTGATCAGCCCAGGGTTCCATGAGTATGAGTCTGCAGGCAGGTGTAAAGGACCCCATTAAAAGTCAGACCCCTGCTCACTTATGCTCTCTTCTCTCTTTTGCTCTCTCTTTTGCATTTCAACTCTGCCCCCCTCTCTCTTCTCCCCCCCCCCCTCTCTCTCTCTCTCTCTCTCTCTCTCTCTCTCTCTCTCTCTCTGTCTCTTGCTTTCGGTTGGCCACTAGCTACGCCCCCCCCCCCCTTTCTTCTCTCCACCAATAAACTCTACATGGGCGAGTTGAGTCTCATGTTCGTGTTTCATTGGCAATAGTTGCAGCAAAAGAACACCTAGCATCCTCCAGATGTGGCTACTAAGAATTTTCTGTTGTTTTATTTTATTCTTTAAATAACTATAAACTCATAGATAATAACTGCTAATTACAACATGTGAATTCTGATTGATATTCAAAGTATCCCAACCCCAGCCTCAGGTTTGAGACACTTTGGTACAAACAGGAATCTTTAGATAGTCCCCTTGTTCTATTTCTGTCAGATGACATGATAGTTAATTTTATGTAACTTCTGCCCTAGACTGGCACATTAAAAGGAACCTGATCTCATTTTAGTGGTTGTGTATTTTGGGCCACACTAGAGGTGCTTACTATTTGCTGGTGCTGTCTCTTGGGGTTTGTTTCTAGCCCTTTTAGTGTATAGACCCAGATAAAATGTCTGTTTTAAGATTAATTTTATGTGTGAGTATGAATATATGCCCCCATGCATATATGGTTGTGTGCAGAGAACCAAGAGGAGGGCACTGGATCCCTCATATCTAGAGTTACAGATGTCTGTGAGATGCCTGACCTGTTATGTATATAACGGGATCTTAAGTCTGGTCCACAGCTGCACAAGTCATCATTGTCTCCAGCTCCCCCCACATTTTTCTTCCTATTTTTTCTTTCTTTCTTTTTTTTTTTTTTAAACTTCAAACTCATGACAGTTCTCCTGCCTCTACCTCCCAAGTACTGAGATTATAGGTATGAGCCACCATGCCTGATAGGAAAGGTATTTACTATTTATGTATTTATTTATTCATTTATCTGTTTATTTATTTTGACACAGGGTCACTTTATGTACACAGAAATTTACTGTGTAAATGAGGCTGGCCGTGAACTCACAGAGATCTTCCAGTTTCTGCCTTCCAAGTGCTGGAATTAAAAGTGTGTGCCACCATGCCTGGCAATTTTTTGAATAAGACTTAATGGCCAGGTATAGTGGCATATACCTATATGCCAGTACTCAGATAGCTGAAGCAGGAGGCTCCTGAGTTTAACACCATTTGACTGCATAGTTAGACCCAATCTCAAAAAAACAAAAAGCTAAATCATAATTTATACAAATATTTCCAGACTCAGAGAGATTTACTTCTTTTGCTTGTGTACCTCTTTTCTCTTATGCTGAAAAATCACAATTCTTAAAGATACTAGCACAATCATTTATTTAAATATCAATGGTATGAGTAGTACTTGTACTACAGTGTGAGCTAAAGCATATGTATTCTACTCAGGTGAAATTAAATTCTTGCATTTTAATGAAATAACTAATCTCTTATCATAGTGACAAATAATTTGATTTTGTGCTTGATATTAGGAATTGCTTTTTAAAAAGCTTTGATTTAAAATTATGTAAATATTGGGTGTGTGGTTCAATAGTAGAGTGCTTGCCTAGTCTATGTATGGCCCTAATTTAATCTTCATCACCACATACACAAAAAGAGAGAGGATCATTACATTCTACCCATGTGTGGCCGTGATACTTGTAGAGTTGACACTCAGGAAACAGGTAAGAATATTACAAGTTTGAGATCCCTGGGCCACATAGTGAACACCTATCTCTAAAGAAACAAGTCCCTATCTGAGCAACAGTAAAGAGGCTACCTTAAATGCCCTTCCCTGATAATGAGATTGATACTAACTTATATGTCATCATAGAGCCCTCTTCTAGTAGCTGATGGAAACAGAAGCAGATACCCCCAGCTAAACACCAAGCAGAACTCCTAGAATCCAGTTGCAGAAAGGGAGGAGTGATAAAAGGGGTCAAGATAGGCTACGGAAACCCACAGAGACAGCTGACCTGAACAAGGGGGAGCTCATGGACTCCCAGACTGATAGCTAGGAAACCCCTGAATGTGGGTCTCAGTTAGAAGGCCTAGGTAGTCTTAGGGAACTCTGACAGTGGAACCAGGATGTATCCCTGGTGCATGAAAGGACTTTGGGAGCACATTCCCCACGGAGGGATACTGCCTTATCCTAGAGGCAGGAGTGAGAGCCTAGACCCTACTCCAAATGATTTGACAGATTTTGATGATCCCTCCTGGAAGGCATCATACTCCCTGTGCAGTGGGGGAGGGGGGGTTAATGGGGAGATGGGCTGAGAGTGGAGTGGAGGGGGGCAAGGGAGGAAGGGAGAGGGAACTGGGATATATATGTAAAATAAGAATATATGTATGTATGTATGTATGTATGTATGTATGTATGTATGTCCGTCCCATAGTTTCAAACCTAAATCTACAAAACAAAGTACACCCAAGAGACTTTAGCTTCTCTTTCTTTTTGTTCTGTTCTTGGTTCTTTCCTGTAATAGTTTTAATTATTTTATTTATTTGTATTTTATTTACACTGGTATTTTACCTGGGTGTATGTCTGCGTGAAGGTGTCTGATCCCCTGGAACAGGAGATAGGGACAGTTAGGAGCTGCCATGTGGATGCTGGGAATTGAACCAGGGTCTTCTGTAAGAATAGTCAGTGCTCTTAAGTGCTGAGCCATCTCTTCAGCCCCCTGAAAAATTTTTTTAAATGTTTATATTTTGTGAGTTGAATTTTATAAAAACCTAAGATTTTTACATATGTGTATGTGCACATATACACATAGATATTCACCAACTTATACATATGAGTACATACATATACTTACATGTTTGTAAATATTCCTCTATATATTTACATAATTGTGCTTGGGTTTGTATTAAATTATCCACTCTCAGCCCTTAAGTAAATCTAGTTTAGCGGGTACATACTGTTTACTGCTCTAGTTGGTGGAGTGAACCTGGGAGATTGGGAACTAAAATTAGGCAGATTAAATGCAATAATCAACGTTATCCAGAGCGTCAGACAATTTATACTCCGAGGGTTAAGAAAAATCACCTAAGTTTTTCCATCACAAGGACAAGCCACACATGGCAAAAACATGTTTTTCCATAAAGGCACATGAATAACAACAGCTAAGGTCAATTCACTCGTATCTGCTACACCTGGAAGGAGCATGGAAACACATTCTAGGAACAATTCTGTGTTTATGAAGAAAGTGGGGTCACAAGACTCATGTTTTTTGGAGCTTCCTCACAAGCTCAGAATTCCTCAGAATTCCTGTTGCATGACTCCATTCTTGGAGTGTTTGACACATGCTTCTTTCATCGTGTTTTACTTTAACATGTCCTAGAGTCAGTAAAGCTCCTTCACCTCTTGCATTAATATTAATATGGACTTGCATTAATATTAATATTAATTCAAACAAGGACTGCTTTTTGACCTTCAAAGTGCTAATAAGTGTGCTTTCCTTTTTCATAGAATTATTTTCAGATAAGTCACAAAGCATGTGTCTGTATGTTTTAAGTTGACTTACTTGATAAGACTCTTATCAGTTGTAGAAAATAAGAGTACAAAAAAGTGTCCTTCAGGCAACACCCTCCCTGGGGAGCAGAAAGGGGATGGGATGAGGGTTGATGGGGGTACAGGGGATTGACAGTAAAACAAGCTTGTTTCAAATTTAAATAAAAAAAAATATATCAAAGGGGAAAAAAAACTATTTTAACTTATATGTGTTCCAATTTGTGGTTTTGATGATAAGTAAATTATAATTAAAACCCCTTCTAGAGAATACTAGAATTACCTATTATTCCCTGCGATTTCCATAAGGCTGTGAAGTTAAAATATGACTATACTTCACTCATTCTTGTGTTATAGAGCATTGGACACAGGATGAACAGAAACAGGAACACAAAGCACATGTGATGCAAAGAAAAAAAAAGTATCTTGCATTTACGCATTTACTTAAGGTTCTTAGAGATAAGGTTAAAAGTGTCCTATAGTCTTCTTATTATTTTTTACTGTACCCAATATATTATTTGTTTGACATTAAATTTGCTCAAGAGAGAAGTAGTCCTATCATAGGTCTTTGAAGAAAAATATTTTGTTTGTGTGTATGTCTTGAGTGCCTACATATATGTGTGTGCACCTTGTTTATGCCTGGTATCTACAGATACAGAATAGGGAGCTGGATCCTCTGGAACTAGAATTACTACTTGTGGTTTGAGCTATCTGATGTGGGTGCTGGGAACTAATTCAGGATCATCAAAAAGAGCTTCAGGTGCTCTTAACCATTGAGTAATCTCTCCAGCCCTAGCTTAGGTCATAATTAAATACTGAGGCTAGTTCAAGACTAAATAAATCTTCAGTACAGTGACAAATCTATATGTATTGCTTGAGGTATTAAGAAGCATCCCATCTACTTTTAAAAACACTGAGTAATATGAAATTAGCAATATGTATGTTTGAAAATGAAGATAAGCAAAAGAATGATCACCTTATTGTTACTAATAGTTTTCCTGCCAGTGTGGTCCCACAGCCGTGTCAGTCCCAAATAACACACAGAGACGCTGTACTAGATACAAAGCTGTTGGCCTGTTATTAGCATTTCTTATTGGCTAGCTCTGTCTCAAATATTAACCCATTTCTATTAATGTAAGTGTTTACATGTGGTCTTATCTTACCTGAGAGAGGGTCTGGACCTCTTCTCAAGTCTCTACCTCTTGACTCTCCTCTACTACATCTCCCAGAATCCTCCTTGTCTCCTAGTCCCACCTATCTTGCTTTCCTATTTGCCAACAGTGCTTTATTCATTAACCAATAAGAGAAACATATTTACAGAATGACATCTCCCATCACCATATGGCTGAATTTAACCTTATGGAGTAGTTTGTACATCATGCCAGTATTTTATCTGCATGTGATGAAGGCAAGGAATAAGCACTTTTGAGACTTCACTGTGCCTATGCCTTGTATAGGTATACTGTGGTAAGGTATAGAGGGAATAGAAGCTAGAGTTTCTGCTTTTGATTTCTACTATATACTCTGTGTTTCTACCTTTGCTTTTTTGTGTGAAGAAAAAATGTTTAGAAGTGATGAAAGGGAGTCAGATATAGAAGGCAAATATACACAGTTAAGCCCAAATCTACCAATAAATAAAGTCTGTGACCCTGGAAAAGTTACTATAGACCTGCAGTCTCCTTTCCAATGGCTAACTACCCTGTCTCTCCTAGAGTTTGTATAGCTACTGTTTGGGATATCATTTATGTGTTTAATACTATCTGAATGGAAACTTAAAATGCTGACATTAAACCACATTTTATCAACATATTTTAAAGTACCATGTTTTTGATACACAGATTATTCATCACAAATGCCTTAATATTTCTCCCTAGTATACTTCTGCATATTTCTTATATTTTTGATTGTGAATTTAGCCTTTAACAGCTGAGCCATTGCTCCCTCCCACTTCTGCACATTTCTGAGTTACTGTTAGAGGTGATGGGATTGATATTTGCAACTGGTATAATTGTACTATAGAATTGGACTTGTGTGGTTATATAAACTTGTATGTGTGTGTGTATATATATGAATAATATGTATAAGGTATGTTCACACGGGGTTTCATAAGAGAGTGAAAGCTATTTGTTTAAATGTAGGATTTGTTTGGAAAGTCAGATCCATACTTGGAGTTTCACAAGCAGACCTCAGATGGCCACTGGCTGATGGTTCACCGAACAGAGGTAAGTGCTTGAATCTATCATTTTAATTCAAATTTTTATGCAGCCAGAGATGTATAGTATGCTCATTTGCTTACTCTTTTCTCTTATAAAGGACACACTGCCATGCTTGTTTTCATTTTTTAAACATTTTAAATTGATTTTTGCTTGTTTTTTCTCTGTGTCTGTCTCTTTCTCTCAAACACACACATACATACACACACACACTTATGGAGACAATTCTTTTTCCTTTTTGCAAACCATCCTGATGTTAACTGCAAGCATCTAGATTCCCTTTAAATGTTACATCTGGCTATTTCAGGAGTAAAGGCTGCCAGAAGTGGGGATACACACCTTTAATCTCAATACTCTGGAGGCAGACAGACCTCTATGAACTATTATGTTCCAGGCCAGCCACGCCTACATAGTGAGACTCTTTCTCAAAAAATCAGGGCGTGCTGCATCACTGTACCTAAGGAAATTACCATCTATTTTCTGATGCCATTCTCAGTACCATTCATGCTCAGATTTCCTCTGAGTCAAGCACATTTTATATAGATTGTGTTTGTCTAGGTCCAAAGGAAGGCTCATATTGTACATTTTTCTAGTAGGCTCCTAGTTATACGCTTTTCTTTTTACCTGCCAATACTTGCAGCTTGAATTATTGAGACTAGAATGGATTCTTGTGTTTTTGCACAACTAGATCCACATCAAACATGATGTCAAGAACACTCCATACATTCCATCTTCATAGTGTTCAGACTTCACAGGGCTGATGATGTCAGGCAGTTTGTTAAAGCTGGTGGCCATAAGCTCTGAGAGTCATAAAGTCCTGTGTTTTCTGTTTATAATTTATAAGTTACTTATGGTGTGATACTTTGAGGATGCCTGAATTACTTTTCTCTAGCACTTTGCCCAGTGGTTTCAGCCACCATTGATGATCCTAGCCTTGGTCCATTCTATTGGGGCTATACAAAAGTGATTTTTGTTTTCCTTAGATCACCACTATATTAATTACACTTCTTGTACTGTGATAAAACACCATGATGAAGGCAACTTATTGAAAGAAGGACTTATTTGGGTTTGTAGTTTCAGAGGGATAAGAATGGAGTCTTGACCACTGGAACTGGAAGCTGAGAGCTTAAATTTGAACCTCAAGCAGGAAGTAGAGAGTGAACTGGGAATGTTGTGTCTTTGAAATGTCAGAACCTACCTACTAGAGAAGCATACTTCCTCTAGTAATGCCACACCTCCTTACCCTACCTAAACAGTAGTGCCAAAAGGAAAATAAGTATTCAAATGCCCTTGACTATGGAGGACATTTTGTTTAAACCACTGCAATCCTTATGTATACAGTAGCAAGCATTCTTTTTCATTTTAAACTCAACGAATTGTCATCATACATTAATATTGTACTGCTTAAACCAGATTTGATGAAGGGATGCTTCTTCAAATGGATCCCAAGTTTTTTTCAGTATTGATAGAATATGGTTATATTTTCTTCTGTTTCAGAGTTAAAAGGGGCTAGGTCTTACCATAGCCATCAAGACATCAAGATCTGAGTGCTAGATGTGTTAATCTATTCTAGGATGTCATTTTTTATGTCTATGTAATATTCATGTTCAGCACAGCAAGATTTGTTTTTTTAATATTTTAAAATTGTATATGGGTGTTTTATTATGTATGCTTGTGTACCATGTGTATAAAATGGCCATAGAGGCCAGAAGGGGACATTGGATGCCTGGGAACAGGAGTTACAGGTGGTTCTGAGCCACCATGTGGGTGCTGGGAACCAAACTTGGGTCCTCTAGAAGAGCAGCCAGTGCTTTTAACTGCTGATCTATTTCCCCAGGACCTACAAGGTTCATTCTTATGCTGCTCTATTTTTAATCCTCTGGGACTATGGTGAAGTAATCTGATTTCAAAAAATTCACATGTTACCATTTCTAAGTATACATTGTTATTAAGTAGATATATTTCCCAAACACCTTTCTTCTTTATTCAGAATGTACTACAATTGGACACTTTTATTATACTTATCATATAATGATTATAAAATACTATCCTACTAATTTTTCTTGGAAATAATTGAGTGATAGAATGAGGGATGTGTGTAAGAATGTAGCAAGAACCCAGAGAAAGATACTGAGGAACTGCATATTCTAATAGATCCTTTATTCTTTGCAGGTTATCAAAAACAACCTGAATCCTGTGTGGAAGCCTTTTAAAATCTCTCTTAACTCTCTGTGCTATGGAGATATGGACAAAACCATTAAGGTAATTTGAAATTATTACTCAGGTATTTTGTAGTTTACTATGGGGTTATGTCCTGATAAACCCATCATAAATAAAAATCCTTGTAAGTTAGGCTAAAATGTAGCTTGGTTAGTGATTACTTAGTGATCTTGAGGCCTTGTGTTTACTTGAGGGGAGAGATGGGGAGAAAGAAAAGGAGGGAAGAAATGATATTTAAAATGCATTTTAACATACCTAACTTACCAAATTACAACAACCTAGTACACTATTAAGTGTTGGTATTTACCATGGTGATCCTGTGGCTGACTGACAGGTTTGGCTTGTTGCCACTGTCCAGCATTACAAGAGAATCATCACATGTTGCTAGTGCAGTGAAAGATTAAAATTCAAGACTGATACAGTGTCAAGACTGAATGGTGTCACCTTTACACCATTGTAAAGTCAAAGGTACACTATAACAACTCAAACACTGAATATATTTTTACCTACCCTCTAAAACTAATATGTAAGATAGCATTTTTTAAAAAAATGACATTATAGACATAAGTATTTGATTATATTGTTGTCTAATTTGTTGACTAAATGTTTAAGGGTGCAGCATAATTTTCATTTTAACCTGTTTAAAAAATAAAACATCCAATTTAGATGTCTTCTTTTTTATGAAATTATTTTGCTCAGCAAATAGGAAGCATTGACTACATTCTTTGCCTATAGTGTATCCCTTGAAAATAAAAGCAAATGCTAGTTATTCTGAGATATCAGAGCCTTCCTTTCGTTGTGCAGAAAAACAGTGGAGGCATTGTAGGGACAAGGAAAAGCAGATCATGTCTCTACAGTTACTTTAAATGTTTTTATTGGTAGGTATTTACCAAACAAAACAAAACCCCAACCAATTAGCCAGAGAACACATACAAACTTAAAGCACTCTGTGTGTAACACACATGCTCTCCTTTCTACAGGTGAGTTCTGTTTGAGGATCAAACTCAGGTCCTTCTGACTGAGCTGTCTCCTCAGCTATAAAGTCTGTCTTAACACAAATCCTTCTAGAAAATTTAAGGGCTTGTTGGTGTTCCTTATTGTAATTAATACAGAAAAACAAGAAAGATGACAGGGAACTGCATGACATAACAAAACAACGTGGTTTGGGGTCAGATCATAGCTTACATTTCAATTTAGCTCTTTAGCCAGGTAAAGGATGTTGAGCAAGTCACATAAACTCCTTGCTGATAAAGTAGATAGTAATTTCTACTGTACACGAGGCTATTGAAAGTAAAAATAGTTTAACAGATAAAACAGCAGCAGAGATGCTGCTATAATTAAAAGCCACTAACATTTCCGAGCTTCGCTTCAGAAGGATTTGTCCCTAGTTTATAGAGAATTTGAAAAGTTATTGTTAAGTGTGATTTGTATGATGTGTCAAAGGGCAATGAAAATATAGGTATGGTATACATATGTAAACATACTATGAATTTTAGTTTTCGAAGTAGCTACAAATTCTAATTTAAGACAAATCTAGAGAGGGCAGAAGTTTATGTCTTGACTATTGTTTCTGGCAAATTAACAACGAATCCATGTTTCTAAAACATTTTTTGCTCACAGTGGCATGCGTGCAGGGCCAATTTGTTATAGTAAGTAAACTGATTTTCTGAGCTTTGTCTGACAAATGTCTTCCATTCTTAAGTCTCTTTGTTTTTAGTGATACTTGTTTGCTACATCATCACTCACTTTAGTTCTCTAGTTCTGAATTTCTTTGCAATATCAGATAGTCCCACATTGGGCAATTTACTATTTGGAAATTACTTAAAGGAATGGTAAAGAATTACAGAGCAGAGAATAAAGTCAGAATTTTCTGTGATTCCATCACCGTGTTCACTCTAGCATGTATTATTTTTAAAAGATGAAGAGAATAAGAAAAATAATCATGCATGCTTCCACCTTGCCTAAAAGTGAGGATACATTTCGTGATGTATGCAGTTTTTTACATATATACATGTGTTCTTGTGTATATATGCATACATTTAAATTTCACAAGTTCTTCAGATACTGTTGTGTTAACAGTGAATAGTACTGGTATTTAAATTCTTGAAAAGAAAGAAAAGTGGTATGACTCATCCTACCTCAGTCTTGGCCTGTACATACTCTAGCATTGAAGATGTTAGGTTACCATTGGAAGGGCAAGAGGGAAATTTTCCATTTATTTCCTGTAGTGAGTAATCAAGAAAAAAAAAAATCAGTATTTTTTTTCCCTTGCCAAAGTTTGTCAGATAAAGGCAGTTGGTTTAATATTGGGTATTGAATATATGGGGCAGGAGTCGAACTGTCAATAAGGCATTTCCTTAAACAAGGCACTTTGTAATTCTATAGAATGTGCTCCTTTTGATTGATTGAAGTGTTTCTAAAGGATAATGAAAATACAGGTAATGAATGAAAGACTTCAGTGTACTGGCTAGTTTTATGTCAACTTGACATAAACTAGAGTCATTTTGAAAGAGTCAGTTGAGAAAATGCCCCCACCAGATTGACCCGTGGACAAGACTGTGGTGCATTTTCTTGGTTGATGAATGATGTGGGAGGGCTCAGCTCATTGTGGATGGTGCCACTCCTGGGCATGCATTCCTGGGTTCTTTAAGAAAATAGGCTGGGCAAGTCATAAGGAGCAAACCAGTAAGGAGCACTCCTCCATGGCTTCTGTATCAGCTCCCACCTCCAGGTTTCTACCCTGCTTGAGTTTCTGTCCTGACTTCTTTTGATGATAAACAGTGATGTGGAAGTGAAATAAACCCTTCCTCTCCCCACATTGATTTTGGTGCTGGTGTTGAATCACAGCAATAGGAACCCTAACTAAGAAATCCAGTTTATGAAAAGCAGTGTGTAGAACTGAGAAGAAGCTATCATTCTGCCAGATGAGCATGTAAGACCCTAAGTATTGTCCTTGGTGGGTCACTGCAACCTCATGAAGGCTGGAAGCCTGGTGGAGCTCTCACCAACACAGATGCAGATTCTACTTGCTAGACACTTCTGCTTAAAAGCACAGTCTCCAGAAGTGTCTTTGGTGTGAGATTTTATTTTGTACCTGTTGCTTACCACACAAGGTGCATCTGATAGTTTTGCACTTAATTCCTTCAAGTCCCGTTTCTGAAAAATGGGATTAATAGTAAGAGCATTCCATTCTCTGTAACTCTTGGATCTATCTAGAGAAAATGCACTGTGTATACATTAAATATCCATATATGTGAATTGATGTGTTGAAATTATGTGTTAGAAGTTCACATTCCTGTCATCAATTTTCAGCTTGTCCTGAAGGCAGCTTGCCTTGAACACAGTACCTTATTTTCCCATTGGGAACTTCTAGCCTTCTAGTGAAAATTTACATTTTCTTCCATTTGCCAGTCAACACACACACACACACACACACACACACACACACACACACACAAGCACCAAGCCAGCAAACAAACAAACAAAATCCCTACTAAGAGCAAATTTTTTATTTTTTTTTTTTTATTTTTTATTTTTTGAAACAGGCAGGGGGGGAAGGAGAGGAGAAGTAATGAACATTTAATAAGATCCAGATCTAAGGCTAGAACTCTAGTACTCTACATTTCTTCCTTCTTACATGGGATCAGAATGAGTGTGACCTAGCGTGGATACCTCAGTGAGCTGACTATTCTCGCCCTAGAGTTTTCCTTTGTGTTGTAAGCTTTTCAGTGTTCAGACCAACTCTCACTATCATGCCTAACTTACAATTACAAGCCCAGACGCCTTGGGTTGCCGTGGATCAGACAGGTTTCCTGTAACTCTAAATTATCTAGGACTTAGGTGTGTCATTTTTTAGCTGTTAGGATACTGGTTTTTAGGTCTTATACAGTGATAATTAAATGAAAGACTAGACATAATTGAATTTAGCCTTATATCAGCATCTACAGAGAGCACAGTAGAGTGACTGGGAACTGCTTCTTGTGTGGAATGGTGTCCATATTTGTGGCTTTCATCTTTTGTGGTCTAGGTCCTATTCTCTGATGGCTGTGGTTTGAATTTGCTTCAGTATTGCTTCTTCTAGATAGTTCCTGTTCCTCCAGTTACGCTGAAATTAAGGGGTTTTCCCTTACTTTAATTAAAACAGCACGTTTATAATGGCCAATACTTTTTAATAAAGTTATACTGATTTTTGTATACTTTTATTATATTTAAATCCAGGTAGAATGTTATGATTATGACAATGATGGATCACATGATCTTATTGGAACATTTCAAACCACCATGACAAAACTCAAAGAAGCCTCCAGAAACTCACCTGTAAGTTACACCTTTGCAGTTATATAAGCACTGTAGTTTACCTGTTTATTATTCATGCTTTTCTTTGGCTTGGCAATTAGTTTATCATGGTTTTTTGGTATATTGTATTAAGCCCTAAAATCTTTAACTTTTATGTAATAGTTATCCAGAATTCATACATGAGTTATATGTCTTACTGGGTGGCCAATGCTAGGTGAGGGCTCCAAACTACGGGGAAGAAAGCAAAGATCATTACAGTGTCATGTCTAGGAGTGGGAGTAGCCTTTCCTCTTGTGTCTTGGAAGGGAAAACATCATAATCCAGTACTGGGTGAAACAGTGCTCTGCCCACACAGGGAAGACAGAGAGCATGATCAGCTCAGTGATAGGTGTGAGCCCCCTATGGCTAACTAAGCAGGACAGATGTCCTGTGATCTCCATGTGTACCCTTCCTGTTCCGCCATGGAAGGACTTCACCCCTCCCTGCAGCATCTAAAATACTGAAAATTAGGGGTAAGCCCAAGAGTCATTGATGCACCAGTTTAAGTAAACTATGGAATAGTTGTTGATTCCAAGGTTTTTGTTGTGGGGTATCCACCAGAGAAAACTGCTCAGACATGGATTTAAACACATAGAAAGTCTTTGTTAGTGGACACAGGGCGTTCAAGATCCCACTGTATCACTGCGCCTTTCTCAGGGTGTTTTTATGCACAAAAACCATGTTCAGGGTTGGCATGCTTCATTCAGTAAACAAGAGCAGCTAGCCAGCAGCAGAACTGCAGATGCCAAAGAGCAAGGTTAGTGCATTTAGAGACTTTCCCAGAACTATGGACTTTGATAAATTACGTCGTTGCTTTCATTTTGGCTGGTGGTACTGTCTACTTGCTAAGTTTTATGGACTGAACAATACTTCCATCGTGGAGTCAGTTGTGCTAAGGTCTGGGGGCCTGTTACACTTCCACAGAGAAGAAAAGCCCAGCCCAGGCTGTGAGGATTGATTCTTTTATAAGGAAATACCTTAGGCTCAAGATTCATGCACCTGAGACTGCCATTCTTATCAAGTTTCTATTTATATTAGGAGTTTAATTTCTTTTGGCCACAGGGTCAGGCTTCATGTATTTCTGTTTTATTCTGTTCATTTATTTTTTTTCCTTAGCATGCTTTTGTTTTGCTTTGCTCACAAGATTAACATTTAGTTTCTTTTTTCTTTGTCTTATAAGATTTGATTTTAAAGAAAAGATTCATTGAAATTCATTTTAGTAGTTTGGCTATTGCTAGTGAAAAAAACTACCATTTTATTTTATCCTCCCACAGGTTGAATATGAATGCATAAATGAGAAAAAGAGACAAAAGAAAAAAAGCTACAAGAATTCAGGTGTTATCAGTGTAAAGCACTGTGAGGTCAGTTGTCCTTGGCCACTTGTACTGAGTTTACATTCTGAGTTCTTGTATCAGTGTGGTTTTACATCAAACAAGTACTATAAGCAGCTGGAAATCACATGGGCATGTGATCATCTTGGGGGAAAAAATAGGATTTGAAATAGTAAAGAAATCTTTCAAGTAACTCTGCTTCTAAGGTTTGACAACTTTATACATACATACATACATACAATTTAATGTATATGAGCGTTTTTCCTACATTAGGAATGTATACTATGTGTGAGGTATATGCACATGTGTGCAGTGATCTGTGGAGGCCAGAAGAAGGTGTGAGGTGTCCTGAATCTGGAATTATAGGTAGTTGTGAGCCTCCATGGGGGTACTGGGACCAAACCCATGCCCTCTGCAAGAACAGCAGGAACTCTTCAGTACTGAGCCCATTGGCAACTTTTTAGCAAAGTATAAATAATGATAAAATTTTCTGCTTTCTTAGGAAATGTGAGATTGGAAATGGCCTGACCCAGTACATCTATCCTGGGTAAAATTTTTCTTCATGAGCTGTTATAACTGATGTGGAAAAGCCAAGTTTTCCCCACTGAGCATATTTTGTTTTTGTTTTTAATTCTTTTAAGGCTTTATTACTAAATGTTGTTTAAAACTATCAGTATATTAGACTTGTTACATAAAAATGATAGTAACTACATTTCCTCTTTTGCCATTGATATTCTAATCTTTTTGTTTTTAGTCATATGGTGAATTTATTTTTGTTATTTTTTTATTTGCATGTATTGGTTAACCGTGTTGGGTTTTATTATGACATTCTCATACATGTATATAATGCATTTTGCTCATATTTATCTTCCCCCATTAGCCTCTCTTGTCCTTGAATCCTTCTTCCCAACTAGTCTCCTTTTACTTTCATGCTCCCCCACTTGTGTGTGTGTGTGTGTGTGTGTGTGTGTGTGTGTGTGTGTGTGTGTGTCTAGCTCCTTCAATCACTAACAGCCTGTGACTTCTCAAGAGGGACTAGACATTATGAGCACTTCTGATATTTTAACCTTAATATTGCTTAAGTAGTAAATTCTTTGTAAGTCCTGACATTTCAGGGAGGAGTTCTAAATGCTCAAATTTAAGGTTGATTCCATGTATTTATGTCACATATACCAGGGAGCCTTGTAGCATGAATAATAAAAGCCCAGAGACAAATACTGGGATTCAAGCTGAAGATCAGAGAAAGCAAAACAGCCAGCCAGTAGCTCTTACCTCTCTCCCAGTCTCTAAGGCTAACTAGTATGACTGCTGGGATTAAAGGTGTATACCACCACTGCCTGGCATCTATGGCTGTGGCTAGCTTTGCATTCTAATCTTCTGGCAAGCTTTATTAGATCATAAACAATATATCACCACATAGCCTTGTGTTTCTCTTGTGTATGTGGAGAGTTCCAGTTATTCCCCCCTCCTCACTTTGGTTTTCGAGACAGTTCTCAGTGTAGCTCTGGCTGTCCTGGAACTCGCTCTGTAGACCAGACTGACCTCAAACTCAGAGATGTGCCTGCTTTTGCCTCCCAAATGCTGGGATTAAAAGTGTACCCCATCACTGGTGGAGTTCAGCTTTAACATAAATGTGTTTTTGTTTTTAGATTATTGTAGAATGCACATTTCTTGACTACATCATGGGAGGGTGCCAGCTGAATTTTACTGTAAGTAATACTGAGTTTTCTAGCATAGGCTGTTAAATGTTGCCTTTCCCCCTCTCCATTTTGCAACTTTCATTTACTGCCAAACTGCCTTTGTTATGAAATTTACACAATCTGTTAAACAGATTTTCCTCATGGACCATCTAGGTTCATCATGGAAATTTTGACTTAGTTGATGTGTTGATGGATAATCCCTCCCTCTTTAGAGAAAGCAGATATTCATATCCTGAAGTAATTTAAGGAACAGAAAACAAACATGGAAAAACAGCCCCTAAATATGGGTCATTACATCCAGTGGTTCATTGATTCTTCAGTCTAGAAAAAGAACATGTGGTTTTTATGCTGAGGCCTGTTGAGTTGTTTGTGGAAATGCTGTGGGCATTTGTTAGGAGATGGCAATATAGAGATTCTGGGATGCTTTGGGGTCTTGTCTGAAGTTCTCTTGGACCTCGAGCTCAGGTAGCCTTCTCTTTATATTAGTAAGAACTGCTATCTTGGCAGGTGGGAGTGGACTTCACTGGATCCAATGGTGACCCAAGTTCTTCAGATTCTCTGCACTATATCAGCCCTAATGGTGTTAATGAGTACCTGACTGCCATCTGGTCTGTGGGATTGGTGGTTCAAGATTACGATGCGTGAGTATAACTTTGGAGATACTCAAGTACACGTTTCATAATTTCTTAGAAAGGGTACTGTCTGTTTCATCAACTAGTGTTCTAATAGAGGTGGGACAACTCGGATGATAGAACGGCATTCTTTTCAAATGTCTGATCTTTTTGTTTCTTTGTATTTCCCTTTGGTCTTCACTTGTGCTGTGACTAGTTATAAAGTGTTGTTATTGCTTCCGCATTTAATGATTGGCAGAAGTCAGAAAGACTTATTTCTTTGATCTGATTTCCTTGGAATTTTAATCAGGCAGGGGTAAGTTGTATATGTGATTGAAATCTAGATGATATAATCTTATAAACAGTAATAAGAATTGTTCCTCTCAATAATGAAATTATATTTATTTATTAATTCTGAGAAAGAGTCTCACGATATCCCTTCCTGGCTTAGAACTCAGTATGTAGACCAGCCTGACTTTAAAATCAGAAATCTGTCTACTTCTGCCCTGAAAGCACTGGAATTAAAGAAGTGCCTCACATGCTGCCAAAAAATGTTTTGTTTTTTTTTTCTTTCAAAGATGTATTTATTTGTTATGTATACAGTGTTCTGTCTGCACACCAGAAGAGGGCACCAGATCTCATTACAGATGGTTATAAGCCACCATGTGGTTGCTGGGAATTGAACTCAGTACCTTTGGAAGAGCAGCCAGTGCTCTTAACCTCTGAGCCATCTCTTTCAGCTCCCTGAAAATATTTTTTTTTTAATTTGAGCTTTTGGTAAGACTAAAGAGCATCTTAACCTAATTGCTACAAAATATTCTGAATGAATTTTCAGTAGTTAGATTTGGGGACCTGGGTGCATTTTGAGTTGTAGAATTAGTACCTAGCCTGTGCAAAATCCTGGGTTCAATTCTCAGTCATAAAACTGTATGACTACTAATAATAGATTTCTTATAACAGCTAACATGTGCCAGAAACCATTTTATTAGTCTGAATAGATGACCAGCCATTAATGGCAATTAACGGGTCATCAAATAGCCACTCCTAAAAAAGGTAGTTTCACAAATGAATTCTTAAAAATGTGTAATTAATAAATTCAAACCTAAATGAGTACATTTTTAAAAATTAGAAAGTATCCGAGTTCAGAAAAAGGGGCAAATACAGGATAAGAAAAGAATGGATTTCTCACTAGCCACAACAAAATTATATTGTCATATTAAGCTAAGGAAGTAAATTATATTTAATTACAGTGAATAAAGATCAGAATACAAGTCATAGAAATGAATAGGAATTTTGTAAAATATCTTGGATTTTTAGTAAACTACAAAATTGTACTGAAGAACTACGAAGGAATGATATGAAATGAAATGTCTTTCACAATCAGTTTAAAACAGAATTTCAGTAGAATCCTGACAAAATAGGTCTTTTTTCTTTCTTTTTTTCTTTCTTTTCTTTTCTTTTTTTTTTTTCTTTTTTTTTTTTTTTTTTTTTTTTTTTTTTTTTTACAGGTCTTGCCTCGTTTATTTGTAAAAACAGCATAGGGCACAGATCATCTGCAGAGTGTGTAGATGTTGTCACACCAGTCCATCTGTCTTCACAGTGGCAGAAACCTTTTCTATGGGGCCTTCACAGGGGCCTGGGTGCCTTTCTGAGCCTGATCTGGAGCTGCAGCCTGGGCCGTAGCTGGAGCCGAGGCCTCTGTCTTGGTTTGAACCTTGGGCTTTGGTTGGCAGAGCCTACCACCCTTGGCCATGTAGCTTCTAATCCTCTTCCCAAGCTTGGGGTGAGCCATGAAAGCAAGACGGTTGAGTTTGCAGCAGGGACCCTTTGGCATCTTGGGTTTAACCACACTCATTGCCTTCCCGTTGTTTGCCTGAATCTTCTTCAGGCCTTTCTTGTGTTTCTTGGTAAAGCGCATGTTCCTCAGGAACTTGGGGTCAGCCCCCTTAAGAGATTCCTATCTTTGCGGTCAGGGTTTCTTGATGCTCTTTCTGTGCCATTTCTGGGACTGGGTGTGTGTGGTGGGGTTCTTGGACTTGGCCATGTCTGAATGGTATCCGGCTGCTCCCGAAGCGCCTGGGACCGGAAGAGAAAGAGAGCCAAAATGAGTCTTAAAATTCTCTAGATAGAGTGAGCCAGAATCATCAAACATTTTTTTTTAAGGAACAAAGGGAGGAAAGGGAAAAGGTAAGAGGAATTTCCTTTAGCCCTTTTCTTTGCTTCTTCTTCTTTTTTTTTTTTTTAAACTTTTAAAAGGATTTACTAATTTTATGTGTATGTGTGTTTTTCCTGTATATGTATATGTGTACCGTGTGTGCCTGGTGCATGTGGAGGTCAGAAGAGGGTGACATTATGAAGATTGTGAGCTACCTTATAGGAACTGGGGACCAAACCTAGGCATTAAGTACTGTTAATCTCTGAGTATCTCTCAGTCCTTCTCTAGCAGCTTTTAAAATTTATTATATGATATGTAGAGCTATACTGGACCAAGTGAACCAAGCATGTAGGTAACAAATAGACCTATATGGGAATTTAGTGAGAATAGCATCTAAGAGGAAAGGATTGTAACAGCAATGCATTGCATAAGAGTGGAATTTAAAGCCAGACATAATGGTGCACACCTTTAATCCCAGCACTCGGGAGGCAGAGTCAGAGGCAGGTGGAGCTCTGTAAGTTTGAGTCCAGCCTGGTCTTCATAGTAAGTTGCAGGACAGCCAGAGTGCTACATAATTAATTTGAATCCACAGTTCATACCTGCAAAGTATGATAACCCACACATATTGTGAACCTGAAGTAGATACTCTTCAACAAAGCAGCTTAACAAAGTAGCAGTAAGTTCAGGACTGTTTTTACCAAACTCAATTTATAGCTTCCATTCATGGTGAATAGAGCTCTTGTTTAGACAGGAGGAAGTGGTCCAGGAGTGCATGTGTATTCTAGGGCCATGATCAGATGCTGCTGAAAAAAATCCTTCTACTCATATCTCCCTGGGCTAGAATCTAGCCACCGATCTTGGCTAGCTCCAAGGATAAGAGTAGTCACCATCTCAAGTGTCTGTTATTAAAGGAGGGAGTGCTGTTGGTAGGAAGCTACCATTTCTGCTTCATATCCTACTTCAACACACTTTTCAGAGGAATGAGAAGTTTAATACCAAAAGTAAGCGTGAAAAGTTTTAGAAGCAAAGAATATGATTGGCTCATAATTTGCAGTGTATGTGGCTGGTAAAACAACACAGCAGTAATCTTGGAGTAATTTGTATGTATTCACATTCCTTAGTACTAAAACATGAAAAGGGGGTGAGGAGATGGCTCAGTGGTAAGAATGCTTTCTGTGCAAGCAGGAGAAGTTGAGTTAGATCCTCAGCACCCATATGAAAACAACATGTCTATGTGTGCTTGTAATCAGTGTTGGAAGATGAAAATGATAAAGAGGAAACTGGTATCCCCTTTGGGTGTTCATAGACTCATTAATAAAAGAATTTAAAGAGAAAGTCAATGAAAGTTTTTAAATAGCATTAGACAGGCTACAGACTAGGAAAAATATTTTTGACATGACATGGGTTCTATCTTTAATAGAAAATAAATCCCAGATTTAGTTAAGAACTAAAAATACAGGGAGGTAGTTGTGCAGGTGAAGGTGCCCCTGACAATCTGAGTTGTTCACTGTTCTCCACATACATGCTGTAGCAAGCACATCCCTCTACACACATAAATAAACAAACAAAAGAACAAATGAATGAACGAACAGGCAAACAAATAAGTAAATAAATGTAGTAAATAAATACGAGTGAGCACACAGACTATCCCAATTAGGTGGTGTGTTAAGGTAAGGCATGTTGGCCATCCATCAGTATGCCTCTGGGGATATCATCGTATCCTGGACAAGTCAGTAATATATATATATATATATATGTATATATATATATATATATATATGTGTGTGTGTGTGTGTGTGTGTGTGTGTGTGTGTGTGTGTGTGTGTATTCACATGTTATATATTTAGGTTTACACTTTGTGTGTCCACAGGCTCCAGACATGTTTTGGACATATATTTTTTTTTGCAAAAAATTTAGTTTTATAGTAGATGACATTTTGCACAGTGTTTCTATGGTCAAATGTATGAATACTCATATCAACTAACATAAGTAAATGCTAAATCTAAATGCTATAAATAACCTCATTAATTGAGGCTTGTTTTTTCTGCCAAAGCCTTACTTTAAAAAAAAAATGTGGGTTTTTTTTTTTTTTTTTTTGGCTCATTCATATTTGTTCTGGGAAATAATGCACAAGGTTTAAATGGAAACTAGTAGGTTATGAGACATATTTTATTTATTTATTTAACATGTATATCTGTGTGAGAATGTATGTATGTGTATACCATGTGTGTAGGAGCCTGTAGATGTCAGAAGAAGTGTGGGATCCCCTGAACTGTACTTGCAGATGGTTGCTAGCCAACAAGTAGCTGCTGCAAAATAAACCCAGGCCCTCAGCATTTATGTTTCTCTCAAGGCATTAAGGTGGGGAGTGATAGAGGAACAGTCTGTACATCCCTCCTCTGGCAGCTATACATGAGTGCACACACTCAGGTAAATACCACTCATGCACACCACACACACCACTGTAGAGATATTCTTCCTTTAATGCACAGAAAAACATTTAAAATGAGTGTTTTTCACTGTTAGCATTGGTATTAGTATAGGGAGTCCTAGGTAAATTTTTGTTTATAAGTTTTTATGGCTTTGGATTTTTTAAAATATAAAAGTCCATATTATTTCATTTTTATAGCAAAAATTATTTTTTTTTTTCTTTTTCATTTTTAGTGACAAGATGTTTCCAGCTTTTGGCTTTGGAGCTCAGGTGCCTCCTCAGTGGCAGGTAACTTTTTTTCATTTACTTTTATTGATTCTTTGTGGATTTCACATCATGCATTCCAGTCCCACTTATCTCCTGTCACTTTCAATCTGCCCTGGAAACCTCCCCCCCCCCCCAGAACAAAACCAAATTTAAAAGGAAAACAAAAACGAACAGTGCAGCCTACTGCAAGGAATGGGGCTATTTCTGCTGTTCTTTGGTTCTCAGATCCAGGTCCAGGTAACCCACACGTACACTACCAGGGCCAGCTCTACTGTGTTGCCCAGGCAAGGTGCAGGGCCCTGCCTCCTGATTGCTATAGGTGGGGGGGGGGGGGGGGAGTGGGGGAGTGTCAGCGCTCCTGCTCTCGTGCCTTCAGGGCTGACTCACCTGTGCACTGACAACAGGATCTGCTCTAGTGTGCTGTCCAGGTGGAATGCAGAGCCTACTCTCCTGTGTGCTCCAGCTGGTGAGGAGCAAGGCTAGTTCTCTCACGCTACTGACCCTAGGGCCAGCTCTCTCATCACCACAGGTAGCAAGTGGGAAGGGCATCTTTCCTTCGCCCATGCCAGTTTGTGGTAGACAAGGTGAGGCAGAGTCTGTCCTCAAAGCTGGCTCACCTGTGTCCCTGACAAAAGGGTCAGCACTAATGTTTTGCCCATGTGAGGTGCATGCCTATGGTTGGGGGTGGGGGTGGGAGGATGATGGTGGGGAGGATAGCTGTCCCCTGAGGGGTGGAACCAGCTCTCCTGCTGTGGTATCCAGCAAGGAGCAGGGCCAGTAGGGTAGGTCTGGCTCAGCACAGCATAGTTCCATTGACCACCCGCCCCCCCCCCCCAGCTAACACAGGCTAAGGATATTCCTGACACCCCAGCTTCTGTAAGACCATAGACTCAGCAGCTCAGGCCCAGAAGTCACCATTACCCTAGTGGCAGCACAGGCCACAGGGCTCAGTATGGTCCCGGTGACTAAATGGCACCGGAACACCAACATGATCTCTATAGACCCTGGGCTTCTGCAGAGCCCTCAGTGGTAACAGAAACCATGGACATCACTCCAGATCCCAGCTTCTGGAAAGACACAGACCCAGATGTGACCATAGGCAATGGCCTGGGCCTGGATGCATCCATGTACTCAGGTGGCTTATCAGACACTAGTCATCTGCATGGCCCTTGGTGGTAACAGGAGCCAAAGATATCAACTCAGACCCAGACATGACCCTCATTGACAACCCTGACCTGCATGACACCATGGCCCTCAGACACCCTCATGGCCACATGGTCTTTGGTGGCTACATGAGCTACAGACCCTGACTGTGATTGGACGTTGACCCAGACATATTCCTAGAGAGCAGCCCAGATCACTTGATCAGCATGTCCCCCATGATGGTGTGACCCTTGGAACCAGCATGGCCCAGGTGGCAGTTCAGGTTGCTGGCATCAGCATGGCCTTCAGTGGGGGTTCATGTCTGTGGCTGTTGTTGTCTCTGAGGGCTGTGTGGAGTCCTTCAGTCTGGGCCACCACCTGGAGCCATGTTGGTGTCTAGGGGCCATGCCAATCTGGGCGGCCTTAGATAATCCCTGGGGCCATAGTGATATACTGGCCAGGGCTGCTGCCAAAGAACCATGTCTGGGTCCATGATCCTACCACAGCTGGGTTCTGAGTTGATGTCCCTTGCCCAAGGAGCTGGGGGGAGGCTATGTGGATGTCCAGGGTCTGGGCCAAAACTTGTGTGTCTGAGGGTTGTGTCACTGCCAGGGCCAAGACAATTGGAGTTATCTGGGTCCAAATCTGTGTCCATGGCCCTGGCTTAGCTGAGGTCTTCTGTGTTGACGTTCTTGAACTCAGGACCCCTTGACTGCTTCAGGGCCTCAGACAAAGACCTGGCACTTGGGTATAGCCCAGGCCCAGATGTCACCATTCACATTAGCCTGTTCCTCACTACTGTCACCTCTTCAGATCTGCCTCTCTCCCCAGCCCATGAACTGCCCCCCCTCCCCTCCCTGTACCATAATGGTGCCCGACCGCCTGGTGCCACAGCTGTTGGTTAGGTACAGGTGGCACATGGTTGAGTCCTGCCTCCCCCCAGCTGTGAGGCATGGTGTGGAGCTGTTGCTTTTTGTCTCTTGCGTGCCTGGTGCCACAGGCATTAGGCAGGCTCTTGGTGGGTTTGCTCCTCCAGACCAAGAAGTCTGGGGGTGGAGCCATCTGTGTCTTCCACTCACTTTGGCCTGGAAAGGGTTGAACTGCCAGGAAATCTCTTTTCAAAGTTTTATTCTGGGCTAGGAGAACAGAGGCCTCACCAGCCTTTTTTTTTTTGACAGGTGTCTCATGAATTTCCAATGAACTTTAACCCATCTAATCCCTACTGTAATGGTAAGTGAAGCCAAAAAGCCAGACATGAAGACAACATCACTCATTCCTGTCTCTTTCTTTCAGGTTAGAGCTACTCAGTCTGTTTCTAACTTTCAGGTTGTGGCAAATTTTAACTTTCTGCTGTGAATAGTAGAAAAATCGCCCCAGGTGGGTGACTACAGTGGTAAAGATAATTATGAGACAAATCAGTATCATAATGATAAAGAGTAGGTCATAAAAATCATCATAAAAGTAAAGGTATTGTCACATGTGAACTGACTATAAAATAAACTCCATAAATGAGTTCAGTATTGAAGACTGGAGAGAACTTTCATAGAAGCAAGTGAAAAGTGCCAGTTGTCACATTGCTCGCTGCTTGCACTGTAATCACTCAATAGATAGGATGGTGACAGGAACAGAGCTGAACTCCTAACACATCTCTGTAGACAGCAGGAAGCTGGTGCTTGTCTTTGATTTCACTTTTTACTTTATACTTCAAATACACAAGTGCTTCCTCTTTAAAAATAGTTTTTTATTTTGAAAAATCAGATTGAACAACCAACCTGGAATGCCAAGACTCCTACTAAATTATGTAAGACTGAATGTTTTTGGGTAGGAAAGGTAGTTGTGGGGTAGGAGATACTACTTAAAATTCTAGGCTCTAAATTGATAATCCTCAGAGGGTTCCTTTTAGCATCTACAAAGTGCATAGCTTCTAGAGACAAAGGTATTCTTTCCTTCTCTTTGTAAATAATCACAAATTGGAAGGGCATAGGACCACTTTTGAGGGCTGTTTTCTTAAACATCTTCTCCATATTAAAATGCCTTTTCTGTACTAGTTAATTCAGTACTCCTTTGAGGCACTTTTAATGCATGATTGTGACCTTTTTATGTCTAGATATTTATAATTGAGTTTATTTTAAAGATGTGCTTTTGTTAATATGTTCATCTTGGTTTCTGATTTTATCTTAAGGTTTTAATGGTAAAGTTTATAAATTTATCAAAAATAAAGTAAGAAATGTTCTTGGTGCTTACCTGAAATTAGAATTATTTTTGGAATATAGATGACTCATTTTAGAAGTTTATTGCTCTATAAGTAGTGTGAACCCATCCTTGGTCTGCTTATCAAGCAAATAGCCTTTTCAATTTAGGTTTATAGTCTGGAAAAACAACCAATTTGGTTGTAGATCAAAGATATGCTATATAGAAAATGTAAGGCCTTATTTTAAGACACCAAAGTTAAATTCCGCTTTTTTTTTTAAAAGATATCCTTGAGCCTAGTTGCCTAGAAATAACATTTCATTTATTGCTTTAATGCAAGGGAGGATTTCAGTATAGTTCAGTTTTAGGTGAGTAGTGGGGCTTACATAGAGTTTCAGAATTTAGTCCATTATGGGGAGCATGGTGGCATGCAGGTAGACATGGTAGCTGAGAGCTCTACATCTGGATCCACAGGCAGAGAGGAAAGAGAGATTCTGGGCTGGGCATGGGCTTCTGAAACTTCAAAGCCCACCCCAGTAAGACTTCCTCCCACAAGGCCACACTCCTAATCCTTTCAGATAGAGCCACTCGATTGTGACCAAGCATTCAAATCTGTGAGCCTATGAGGCCATTCTTTTTCAAACCACCACAACTATTGTTGCTGAAATTATATGCTGTTTTTCTACAGTGTATTCCATTGCAGATCCTGATGTTACTAGCTATGGTTAATATTGTTATTATTGCTAGACTAACTCCTATTTACACTGTCAGTTTATACATGTAAAATCACATCTATGCATGAGTTGGTCCCATAGGTTGCTCAAGTACACTTGTTTCTAAGTTCAATATGACCAAAAAGAGTTTTTTGAACTCCTAAATTTGAAGAGAAGAGAATCGGTTTCATTCTTGTCCTTGATCTAAAACAAGAGACCTGTTTGGGTTGAAAAGTTCTACAGGTCTGAGGCGATAAGTCAGTGAATAGAACACTTTCTGTACAAACATGAGGACTTAGATTCAAATCCCAGCCACCCATTCAAAAAACACATTACTATAACATTATTAGAGGGCACAGACAGGTAGATCTTTTTTTTTTTCTTTCTTTCTTTTTTTCTTTCTTTCTTTCTTATTTTATACATTGATCCCAGTTCCCTTCCTCCCTTCCTCCTTTCTCTTTCCCTCCCTCCCATGTCCCCCCTCCCCTTTCCTACTCCCTCACCCCACTCCACAGGGAAGGTGATGCCTTCCAGGAGGGATCATCAAAATCTGTCAAGTCATTTGGAGTAGGGTCTAGGCCTTCCCTCCTGTCTGTAGGTTAAGGGAATATCCCTCCATGGGAAATGTGCTCCCAAAGTCCTCTCATGTACCAGGGATACATCCTGGTTCCACTGTCAGAGGTCCCTTAGACAGCCTGGGCCTTCTAAATGAGACCCATGTTCAGGGGCAGACAGGTAGATCTTGAGAGTTTACTGGCTATCCAGCCTAACCAAAATGGTTCATATAATACCCTGTTTTAAGGCGAAAGATGGAGAGCAGTGGAGGAGGACATCTGACACCTTGTTCTGTGCATAAGCATGCATACCTGCACATTCAATTGTATGTACCATATACATACACCACACACATACCCTACACACAAGCAAATAGAAATGTAAAATACCCTAAAGTAAGAAAATAAAACTTTCTTTAAAATAAACCACAGACAAGTTTCTGTAGTTTCAAAGCAGTGCAGGGAATTCTTTTAAGATTTGTAGTGTTATTGAGGACAGAATCAACACGTGCATTCCTAGGATATTCATTTGTAGACTGCATTTTCACTGGCATACTAGCCAGCTCACCAGGCCATACTGTTTTAACAGAAATATCTGTGCCTTGGTGACTTACAGTGGCACATCTGTTCCTTATTCATTTGACTTGTAGCTAGCTCACAACTGTTTTCCACATTTGTTTGTATAAGATAGGGTCTTGTTGTGTAGTTCAGGTTATAAACTTGTCATCTTCCCACCTCAGTTTTCTGAGTCCTGGGACTATAGATGTCTTACCTCACCAGCTCTCTCAAGTTACTTAGTCTGGGACTCAGCTCTTGACCTGCTGTTCCTGTGACCTAGGAAAAGAGTACAAGAGGTAGAGAAAGCAGGCCATGGTTCTTAAAGCATCTGAGTAGACACTGGGGTCCTGCCCACTTACATATATTGAGTCATATATATCCCTGTTCAACTTGTTCTTCATAAGACTTGCAGGCCCATCTGTTTAGTTTCTATGGCAAAATATAAGAAACAACCTATGCTAATAAAACTAATGCTGCCTACTATACCAAGTATCACCTAATTAACTAGAATTAATCAGCCTTATAACTTTATATTTTTATAGAACTTTGATCATGTGTGCAAAGGAGTTCATCTCGGTGATTTTTTTTCTTTCTGCTTAACAGTTGTAAGATGCTACACCTTTTTCATCAAAAACACATCAAAGTTAAGCATACATCCCATTTGAAATGAAAATGCATGCTTTCTGCTTGGAGATAAAGTTTGTAGCTATTTATAATGAAGTATAACCATGAAGAACTCTTGAATGTGGAACTCTTCCCTAGTCAAAGCACTTTTTGACTTTTTGTTGTTTCATTTCTTTTGTTTTGTAATTGTGATAGGAACTCAATATATATAGTCACTGTGATTTTGATACTTCCACTTCCTAAGAGCTGGGATAATAGCCATCATTTACCAGACCCGATATGTATATAATTGTGCTTCCCGTACTGTGGATTAACAAATTATATTTTAAGATTTTTAATACTACTTTCTTTGATCTAGGAATCCAAGGCATTATAGAGGCTTATCGGACCTGTCTTCCTCAAATAAAACTCTATGGACCAACTAATTTTTCTCCAATTATAAATCATGTGGCCAGGTTTGCAGCTGCAGCCACACAGCAGCAGACAGCATCTGTAAGTGCTCTAGGTTCAGGAGCAGGAAGGGTGTGTGTTGTTGGTACTTCTTGCTGCTTGTTATGCTGTTTATTGAGTTTGTCAGGATACTAAGTCAAGAGAAAGAAGTGATGGCATAATTAGCATTAGTTTGGGAAAGATGTCTATTGCTGTTTATGATCACTAAAACAAAATAATGCTTGCATTTATGAGGTTTTTTTC
Source organism: Cricetiscus sungorus (assembly GCA_030556225.1). NCBI lineage: Eukaryota > Metazoa > Chordata > Mammalia > Rodentia > Cricetidae > Cricetiscus > Cricetiscus sungorus. The sequence continues at coordinate 33,265,919 of JANBXA010000734.1, forward strand.
TCTGGCTTTGGAAGTAATTTGCTTAGACTCTACCAAAGGCAGGGAGGGCTGTTACTTAACTTTTAGAAACATACTTCACATGAAGGCTTTTGAATACATTTATCAGTTGCTGGTATTGCCGCACTTACTATACTATAGAAGTTTGAGTTATCTAACCATTACCATTCATGTGTGGGGTACCAAATCTCTCAAGCTGTAATATACTTAGAAGTAGGGACAGGGATCATGGAGAACCCCATTGTGTAGGCATTGAAAAAGTTAAACAAGATACATGTAAAGTTCATAGAGCCTGGGTCAAAGAAAACACTCCCATACTTATTAGTTATTGTCATAAATCTTTTTTCTATCCAAGATTTAACTGGCCCAAAAAATGAAATCACAGCTTTATGTGACATTTCCCTACTTTGGAAACTATCAAAAAAGACAATTTTTTGTTTGTTTTTTTTTAAAAGCATGTATTTTAGCCAGGTAGATAATCCTTTTTTGAAAGTTTTGGATCTGTTGGTAATGGATTTCTCATTTGCTCCCTTGCTTCAGTCTTTGGCATGTTTAGTGTTCCAGTTTAATGAATGTTTATTCCTCTGCTTACTTGAAATGTTTGTCTCTGTGTAGTTTTCAACCTATCCTGTGGTGTGTTGCACTTCTAATGAATCTTCAGTTTTTACAAGAGTTGATCCTTGTCACCAGAGAATTACAGAGTATTTTAAGCAGATGGTTTCCTAGATACAGGCTGGCAATGAAAATGAGTGAGGCAGGTGACTCAGTAACCTCGATCATTCCTTTTGCTGTTTGACCTACTCCTGCTCAGTAGACGTGTTTTCTTTTTTGGCAGCAATACTTTGTGCTCTTGATCATCACTGATGGCGTTATCACAGACCTTGATGAAACCAGACATGCTATCGTCAACGCTTCCAAGCTGCCCATGTCTATCATCATTGTGGGAGTTGGGGGAGCTGACTTCAGTGCCATGGAGTTTCTGGATGGTGATGGGGGAAGTCTCCGCTCCCCATCAGGAGAGGTGGCCATAAGAGATATTGTTCAGTTCGTACCTTTCAGACAGTTCCAGAATGTGAGTACCATTCCTTTTGACTTAAATGGAGACCTTCAGGATGCTTTTGCTTTTGCATGTGAGAGGTTTGATTTGATTGGGCATTTTTGTATCTTTTGTACTTTTGCTGTAATAGTATGCTAAACTTAAAATGATATTGTTATGAATATGTTAAGACTTTTTGTTACTTTTATATTAATTACTTTCCTTATGGTTGTGAAATTACTGGCAAAGGCAACTTGAGGAAGGAAATTTTCTTTGGCCCTTAGTCCGTTATGGTGGGAAAGGCATGGCAGAAAGAGTCCGAGGCAACTGGTCACAGTACATCCACAGTCAAGCAGAGAGGGTGAATTTGGGTGCTGTGTTAGTTAGGAGTTTTATTGATGTGATAAGAACTATGACCTATAGCAACAAGCTAAGAAATGTTATTTTGCTTACACTTCCATATCACAGTTCATCATGCAGGGAGGACCTGGAGGCAGGAACTGAAGCAGAAGCCACAGGAATATTGATTGCTTTTTATGACTTGCTCAGCTTGCTTTCTTATAGAGCCCAGGACTACCAATTTAGGGGCAGCACCACCAATATCACCTCCAATATCAATCACTAATTAAGGAAATGCGCTATGCTGGTTTTTGGTGGCACACGCCTTTAATCTTTATACTAGGGGGAGGCAGAGACAGGCAGATCTCTGTGAGTTCAGGGCCAGCCTGGTCTACAGAGTGAGTTCCAGGATAGCGAGGGTTACACAGAGAAACCCTGTCTTGAAAACAAAAACAAAACAAAACAAAGGGGTGGGAGGAGGGAAGAAAGGAAGAAAAAATGAATGAGTTCTATAGGCTGTCTATAGCTGATCTTATAGAAGCATTTCCTTAATTGAGCTTCCTCCTCTCAGATCACTCTGGCTTATGTCAAGTTAACATAAAACCCAGCCAGCTCAGATGCTTAGCTCAATTTCTCCTTTTTTACTTAGTCCAGGACTCCAACTCCTGGAATAATGCCACCCATACTCAGGGTAGGTCTACTCATCCACTCTGGAGTAGTTAAACTCTGGAAACAGAGGTAGGCCCAGAAGTTTATGTTCCAGATGATTCTGTATGCTATTGAATGGACAATCAAGATAAGCCACACTTTGTAAGAACAGAAAAACAAAACACTAGTCAAAACTCTAGGTGAATGTGCTTGCTTGATCAAAAGCTCTTAGAAGCAGGGTATGCTAATACTTCTTTAATTTCCTCACTCTAAGACCAACCTAGAATGTATAGTGAGTTCTAAGCTACCTAGAGTCCCACAGGGAGAAACATGTCAAAAAAACAAAACAAGACAAACAAACAAACAAAATCAGATAAAAATCTTTTAGAAGATATTGTGTGTAGCTTGATCCAATGTTAATACCTTGTGGAATATTTTACAGGATCACAGCCAGGATATGTATATTGATCTAATTAATGACTCATCCCCACAGGAAGCCCTTATGTTGTGCCTTCAGTGATGTATCTGCTTCCTATCAACACCTATGCCTCCTTAGCCCATGTAAACCACTAAACTGTTTATTTCTATCATTTCATCATTTCAGGAATTTACATAAATATTTGGGCATGATGGTACATGCCTATAGTAACAACACATGGGAGGCAGCAAGTGTGAATTTGAGAACGGACTGGGCTACTTGGAGAGATGCTATTTCAGAAAATAAACAACTAAACAGAAAAATATTTCACATAAATGGAGTCATACTGTATATGAGCTATAAGACTGGCTTTTTTCTTCTAGCTTGATTCTTTTTAGAGTACCCCAAATTGTTGTGTGCATTTCTCTTTAGTTTAGTTTGCTTTTTAAATCCTTGAGACAGTCTCCATGTTGATCAGGAATTCTCAGTGTAGACCAGGCTGACCAATTTGAGAGGAACATGGGAGGCCTTAAAGTATAATGCTATATGAAGTATAGTCTTATAGCCACATATATAAAAATAAAAACCCATATGTGAATGATTTACGCATTAAACAGCTTTATGCATAACAGATAAAAGCTGGAAACAACCCTGATATCCTTCAGCGAGTAAATGAGGAAGAAAATTATGGTACATCCATAGCATAGGATACTTATGAACAAATTCTAAAAACAATATCTAGTGCCTTTACAAAAGCTGATATGAAGGCTTAACATGGGTGTTACTTGGGAATCAATTTTGTTTAAACTTATGTCACTCCTATAATCAAAGACTGTATTTCATATAGCATTATACATTAGACATGTGCATTTCAGAATAGTGACTGATACCCAAAACTCCTTTTTAAATTATTTTATAGTATTCTAGAGCTTGTAGGTAATTAAAATGGGGATTGCATTTAGTAGTCATAAGCATAACTAACACATTCTTTGTATGACTAACAATGTCTTTAGGCACAAATAGAACAGTTTTTTAACATGACTTTTAGAAAGAAAAAAAGTTAAAGATACATTAAAAAAAAATAGGCCATACATGTTAGCACACACCTGTAGTCTCAGCACTCAGCAAACAGAGACAGAAAGGATGTCAAGGTCACCTGGGAGGCAAAGGCAGGCAGATCTCTGTAAGTTGAAGGCCAGCTTGGTCTAGGTGATTTCCAAGCCAGACATGGCTACATAGTGAGACCCTGACTCAAAAAATAAGAGCCATAACAGTAGCAGAATTATCTAATATTAAAATGGCCAGCATCAAAGAACTTGACACATAAGCAATGATAATGATGATAATTATAAATAATATTGATTACTTTCTCCATATTATGTGGACTGTTCCTATGGTACAAGCCTAGAGGTTGGGAATTACTACATCTTAATGCTGAGTTATCTCTAGCCTTTTGTCAAGCAGCCAGTATATCAGCCAAATGTGGTTGTATTCCTGCACTTCCAGCAGTTGGGGTAGAGTCAGGAGGATGGAGAGTTCGGGTCTTACTTGACAGCATATTGAGTTCAATGCCAGCTTGAGCTATAAGAGACAAACATAATCAAGTGAGCAAATCTCCAGTTGGTAATAACTGTCATTTTTTTTTTTTTTTCCTCAAGGCTCCAAAAGAAGCACTTGCTCAGTGTGTCTTGGCAGAGATTCCCCAGCAGGTGGTGGGCTACTTCAACACATACAAACTCCTTCCTCCCAAAAACCCAGCTGTGAAATAGAAGGAGCCAGGAAAACTCCAGGATTCATAAGCTGTGTGGAGCAATGCCATCTCTTATGCGGAATGATGTATCTACGTATATGCTTTTCACCTCCAGTGTTCCTCATATAAACCCAACTTTTTATATGTGTTTTTTCTGTTTAAAGAATACATTTTATACTTTTTGAAGAGAGGACAATAGCAAGTCCATCTCTGATCAATAAATTGAGTGATTGTTAGTGATTTATAGAACTTTTAAGAGTGCTATTTGGAATTGAATTTAATGTGGGAAAGGTGGGAAATTGTTGGTTTGTTGTCTACTTTCTATAATGAAAATTCCAATTTTTAAATATTGTCAGAGTGAATGAGTAATTATAGGATAATGTGGTTTGCAGGTTGCTATACTGTTTATAGTAAATATTTTGTAAGCCAAAGTCTGTATTTATGACTGAGAGGGTTCCTTAAGACAAGTAGTACTGAATTTGTACCTGTAACTCTATATTTGTTCCTTTTCATGCTTCAGTGATGCATTATACAAAACTGTTTTCACATGGATCTTCATGAAAAGTAAGGGGCTTACTCAGTTTTAAAACTGTACAATCAACCAGTGGAAAGATTCTTGTAGACAAGACAGCTTTGCCTTTTGAAATCTCTTCACTGTGAACTATTTGCACACAGCATGGTCAGATTTGGCCTTTCTTTCACTGAGTAAACAAGACACCCCAGCTTCTGTGGAAGTACAAATGATAGGTCATCCCAGAATCTACGTAACTAGGTCAGTATAAGATGACTAAGTGACTGGCTTTGTCAAGTTGTAAGGAACAAACATGTAAGATGAAAATTCATAATTGTTGGCTAGGCATGGTAGCACATGGTAGCATGGAGACAGGCAAGAGGGCCATCAGAAGCCAACCTGCCTACAAAGAGAGTTCCAGGCCAGCCAGCTATACAGTTAGAGTGCATTTCAAAACAACAAAGAAAAATAAATGAGAATACATTTCTTCTATCATAATCAGGAGAGGTCATTTTTATTCTTTTCTTGCTATGGTCCTGTGCATTGATTTGTATAGTTTTTTTTTTTTTTTAAGTATTTTTGCCTTTAAAAATGATATTTTTGTTTTCTTTAAACATGAATTATTTATTAATCAAAATTCCATTTTCATTTCAAGAATGTACTTTTTCCTAAGTCCAGAATGTATTGTGTTAAACATAAAACCTGATAGTACATTTAAAAAGAAAAACAGTACACAGAAGCAATACCCTTTTCTAACTGCTACATTTAGATAGCGTGGATTTAATACGCGTGCTCTGAAGAATAGGATTATCTCAACTTTACCCTTTACTGCTTCTTGACCACCATAGTTTTGGAATAGATTCTGTAACATTTGCCTGAAACTCTGGATGTCAAATACTTTGCCTGTCTGTGCAGTGGCCAATCATCACTAAGAATTTAACATTTAGAATTTTGTATTCATCACATATTCTTAAGTGGATGCCCAGCACCAGTCAGTGTTCCTCTCAGTGTTACTGAGTCCCTGTGTTGCTGCTTGTGTGTTCTCTGCAGGCTTCTCAGAAAAAAGGTAGTCAGTGTAGTGAGATGGTTGTAATTCATAATACATAAAGTAACCTGAGTTGAGCTGAGGTATTTAGGCAGTGTTTATTGGTGTTGCATGGCATGGTGGCTGTGTAGTGTGAACTGTGCTCCGTGTGTCCTCAGAACCAAGGCTGTAGTGAAGTTGAGTGATATAAGCCCCACCAGAAACACCTCAGATTCATTACATGGTTTTGAATTCATTACTGGCCATTGTGCATTAGACATAGAAACCTTTACTGGTGTCAGGTTTTTCAGTCAGTTACATGACTGCTTATGGGGCCATGGTCCACAGTTCAAGAACCTGGTCTTCACAGCATGGCTCATTGGTAACAATTCGTTATCAATAGAGGACACCAATACAGATGTTTTTCTTTTTTCATTTTCTTCTTTGAAACCATTATGTTTTCACATGTCTCAGTTCTCTGTGCTTGGGAAGATGTCACAGTGATTTTCAGAACTTTTCTTTGGCATGCAGAGGGAGCCAGCACAGAAATGGCTTACAGATTCTCCTTGTATGTTAAGCGGCAGTAGAGGGGCTTGTCTGGCTCTGAAGCAGGGCTCACTGGCCTTGCTCAGTCTCAGAGGGTACTGGGAACTTCAGGCCCTTCGTGTTTTTATCCAGCCTCTGGCAGCCATCTTCTGCCATTTGGTCTTTTAACAGTTTTATATTCTGGTTTACCAGAGTTATTTCCTTAAAAATAGTCTTTCTTTAAATGACACAACTTAATTAGGTCTTTATAGATATGTTATTTATGAGCTGTGACTTTGGAAGATTAATCCATATGTTACTTGCAGTTTGAAATAAGAGCATTTACAACTTCTAAATTGTCATTTTATAGAACTCTTAGTTTCAGCATTCAACTTCATTCCAGGCTGTTTTATAGCATTTTGTATTAAAATATTTATTTTCCTTGTTGTGCCGCTATTTGAACAAATGCCATTCATTCTTTCTTAAAATGGCAATCTAAAATGAAAATCACCAAATTGACTTTCATTTTTCTGTAACCACATATGTACATGGTCATGCTATGATAGACATTATTTCTCACATGCATTTATTCTGAAAGTAATCCCATTGGCCTACTTTACTCATCTTCTGTTTACAATTGATTTTTTTAAGGCCATTAAAACTTTTAAGTCTTTTTGAGGGATTTACAAATCTTCCCTTTAGATAGTGCTTGATCAGATTTTCCAAAGTAGATTCAGGGCCTCATTACTATTTTGGGTGCATTTTGACATGTTTTGTCCCATTTATACATTTCCTAGAAAGCCATCTTCAAGAATACTCTCTAGTCTGTTTTTCATGAAGGTAGTAATGTAAGGTAAGTTAACAGGGCTGGGTGAAAATTGTGAGCAGTTGTATTGCTGTGGATGGCACAGTCTGTGCATAACTTAGTAATACATGAATTCATGTCAAATATATCTTCTGTGTAAATTCCCTTTGGATAAAGTTACTTCTTGGTGTAACCTGGCTGTGTTTTGTTTTAGTTTTTATTTCTCTACATCTTACCAACATAATAAAAAATGGAGCTAAGGGAAATGGCTCAGTGGACCTGAGTTCAGACCCCTCTACCCCTACAGTAAGCCAAGCTGAGAGTTCTACATCTTTATCCTTGGGCAGCAAAAGGAGTTTGTCCACATTGGATATAGCTTGAGCATAGGAGATCTCAAAGCCCACTCCTACAGTGACACACTTCCATCAAAGCATATCTGTTCCATCAAGACACAGCTCCTAACAGTGCCACTCCCTGTGAGCTTCTGGAGGCCAACTTCTTTCAAAACTACCACGTTCTACTCCCTGGCCCCATAATGTAATGTAAAATGCATTTAGTCCAACTTCAAAAGTCCCCATAGCGTATCACAGTCTCAAAAATGTTTAAAAGTCCAAAGTTTAATATCTCTTCTGAGATTGATGCAACCTCTTAACTGTAATCCTCTACAAAATCAAAAATCATCATATACTTCTAACATGTACTGGGACAGGATATACATTACCATTCCAAGACTTAGGGAAGGGAGCAGAGTGAGGAAATATTGGAGCAAAGCAAGACTGGAAACCAGGTGGACAAACTTCACACTGTATCTTAATGTCTGATGCCAGAATCCTCTTCTGAACTCCTTTCAGCTTTGTTGACTGCAACATACCTCTTTCTCTTGGGCTGGTTCCACTCCCTTTTAGCAGTTTTACTAAGCGGGTATCCCAGGGCATCTACAACATCCTGGGGTCTCCAAGGCAATCCAAGATTCACCTTCACAACTTTATATAATGGCCTCTCTTGGCCTCCATTCAGGGAAAACATTTCATTGGGATGGCTTATAGTTTCAGAAATTTAGTCTATGTGGTAGTTTGAAAGACAGTGGCCCCCAAAGCAAGAAGCAGTATTAGGAGGTGTGGTTTTATTCAAGTATGTATGGCCTTGTTGGAGGAATTGTGTCCTCCAACTGTGGGGGTGGGCTTTGAGGTCTCTTATGCTCATGCTCTGTGTGACACTCAGACCACTTCCTATAGTCTTCAAGATGTAGGACTCTCAGTTACTTCTCTAGCACCATGTCTGCCTGAATGCTGCATGTTTTACCATGATGATAATGGACTGAAGCCCTGAACTGTAAGTGGGTCTCCTCAGTTAAATGTTGTGGTCCTGCTATCTCTTCACTGAGACAATTCATTGTTATCATGGTGGGACATGGTAGATTGCAAGCAGACATGATGCTGGAGAAAGAACTGAGAGTTCTAGATCTTGATCCCCAGACTGCAGAAGGAGCCTGTGTTCACACTGGGCATAGCTCGAGTGTAGGAGACTTCAAAGCTCATCCCCACAGTGACACACTTCCTCCTACGAGGTCATACCTACTCCAACAAGTCGACAGCTCCTAATAGTGCCATTTGCTATTAGCTTCTGGGGGGGTGCAATTGCATTTAAACTACTATGGAAACTAAGTACTTTAAAAAGGAAAAAACAAAACAAAAAAAAATGCATTTGTTGATTATAAGGTATGAGAAAAGGTAATTCAGGAAGGAGTGGAAAGAAGGGAAACAATTGGTGGGGTCCATCCTGGGGCCCCCACTGGGTACACAGGAGGGCTCAGTCTTAGGGGAAGGATAATGTCAAATAGGTTTCAGGAGAGGTATATTTGTAATTTTGAAAGACTTAAAGGACTTTACATTTTCATCATTAACATGGGCTCAAGGGCTCCAGAGAACCCTGTTACAAAACTCATTTCTGGCTACAGTGACACACAAGCCAGGGAGTTGGCAGTGTTAACCTGGTGTGACTCAGCTTTTCCATCACACACACACGGTTCTGAGTCTGCTTTCCGATTCTTTGTCTGGCTACATATCTGCTTCTGTATCAAATAATCAGTTGGGCCCATCTCATCAGTTTCCTAAGTGGTTCAGAGGCTGGCACACATTTGGTAATTACACAAATCTCTAGAGTTGTCAGTCTTGCTTATGACAAGATCATCACTCTTGTCATCTGTCACTAATCATCACTATGTTTTGCCAGATTCCCTAGAAAAAAATCACAGGAGTTGCAAATTACCTTGGACACTGGCTTAGCTATTTTTCCCCCAAAGAATTGATGGATAAGACATTTCAAACCAATTTTTTCACTGTGTACAGCTTGGGCTAGGAGGGTGGGAACTTTGATTTATTGCAGACTCATAAGGCACCGGGTTTAGAAACAGCTCTGATTTTCGGAGCAGGACTCAGAATTCTAGGACTTAGGGAGTCCAAGGGGCTTTGAGAAAGAAAAATGGATAGGAAATATTCTGTTTTCTTCACCCATCACACCCATCTTAGTTACTTTTCTGTATCTGTGAAGAGACTCCATGACCAAGGTAATTTATATAAGAAAATATTAAATCATATTGTTCCAGAGGGTTAGAGGCCATAATGGCAGCAGGCAGTCAGGCATGGCACTGTATTAGTAGCTGGGAGTTTACATCCCAATCCACAGGCATAAGGCAGGAAGACACACACACACACACACACACACACACACACACACACACACACACACTCACACACACACACACAGAGACAGACAGAGAGAGAGAGAGAGAGAGAGGGAGGGAGGGAGGGAGGGAGGGAGGGAGGGAGGGAGGGAGGAAGGAGGAGGGAGGGAGGGAGGAAGGGAGGGAGGGAGGGAGGGAGGGAGAAATGGAAATGGCATGGGCTTTTGAAATCTCAAAGGCCAGCCCCAGTGACACCTAATTTTTCCTAAACATTTCCAATGAAAGACCAAGGATGTGTGTGTGTGTGTGTGTGTGTGTGTGTGTGTGTGTGTGTGTGTGTGTGTGTGTATGGAAGCCATTCTCATTCCATCATCCTGTAAACATGTTTATTTTCCTCTTGCACAGATAGTTACTGAGTAGCTTGCTACTGGCAATAAACAAAAGATTTTTTTTTAAAGTAAGAAATTGATTATCTCCAAAGCTAATGATCTAATATGAAACTGGAAGGGATATGTGAAAATAAAGCTGACTCCAATATCCCACTTTCTTCTAGTTCCCCAAACCCATCCTCCCTCAGGACCTATGTCATTTGTTAGTAAAATCTTTATATTGGTGTTTTTCTGAGGTCTCCATTTTTTGAGTCTTAACTTGTCTTTCCTAAAGAACAGACATTAGGTCTACCACAGTCTTATCAAGTAGTAGCTTACCTCCTCTTCCTGACTTTTCTATCACTGGGGGGTGTGATTTCTCTGGCCATCCCTTTCTCTCCAAGATAGTTTTTCCTCCTCTTTTAGGTTTTCACCTTTAAATGTTCATCAAAAGTTACAGTATACCTCTCTATGTAGTATACTCTTATTCACTAGTACAGCCTAAACTATTTAGTAGTTTAACAAAGCCCTCTTTTTATTTTTCTAGATTTATTTTATTTTAAAATTATGTGTGTATGTGTATCTGCCTGTGGGTATCTTCACGTGAATATAAGTGCCCACAGAGGCTAAAAGGGAATGTCAGGACCCTTGAGCTGGAGTTGCATTGTTATGAACTGCCAGATGTGGGAGCTGGAACTGAACTCAGCTCCTCTGCAAGAGCGGTACTTACTCATAACTAAGAAGCTATCTCTCCAACCCCATCCCATTTCCACACACCACATCAAAAAATACCTTATGTTTAGGTGTAGTATTCCATTTTCCAATACCAACCTGTCTTCCCTCACATTCTTTCTATTGCCATGACTCTAACAAATCTTTATCCATCCGGGTCTTTGGTGTACTAATCCCATCATACCTTTCATCATTATTTCTCCGATATGGCCACTTTTGCACCTTACTTTTCTCTATTTTATTTATTTATTTATTTATTTATTATAGTCATTGCCTTGGCCCTTCTGTCTCTATAGAGAGCTGCGAAGTGCCGTGCCTTAAAGATGGCGCTGGCTTCTGCCTTCCACCTCCCCAAGGGTGAGCGCTCTCTGGCGTAAACAAGCCCTTATTTGGTTAAGTCTGTTCAGCCTGTCTGCTTCTGCATTAGAGTAGCCTATCTGCAGGGTCCACGTAGCTCACTGGGGTTGGTTAGGGCAAGGGGATTTAAGCCTGTGCAAGGGTCCCCCAGGCTCTCACAAGTCAGAAGAACATGTTCAAGGATCCTGATTAAAACTGCATGAAGAAGATCTTCCAGGAGTCGAGTCTTCCTTGCTGGCAGGGGTAGGTGCGGTATATGTCTCAACCTTAGGAGCCTCCTTGTTCCTGCTTGACTCTGCCCACTTGCCGTTGCCCACTCTTGAAAACTTTTATAGTCATTTAAGTGCCTTGCTCCTTTTTCTCTCTTTCTACAAGTCTCTGCTCAAGCATCACCAACAGAGACCTCTGCTAATGACATTATTGGAGTTGGCCTTCCAGTTCTTCCACCACCAACACCAACACCATCCCACTTTGTTTAGATTTTTCCTATTTAATCCCAGTCCTTTGGATGCTGAGGCAGGAGGGTCATGAGATTATCTTCTTATCCTAAAAATGCCAGATCTATTTGCCTGTAGAGGGCATGAGGTCCTTGTTCTCACAGATAAGCACTAGTGAAACCAGGAATGATAAACACACAGGGTTGTCTTTTGAAAGGAAGAGATGTATAACTTGATTTCTGGTCAGAAGGCTGGAAATGGATGTAGTTGGTAGCCTGGTGACCTGTGCTATCTATAGGTCAGACCACACCTGACTCCCCCAGACTTTTATGTTCATCCCAGATTTATTCTCCCTACATGTTTATCTTGAGCACTATTTCTCATTCAATAGAGCCCATCCTTCTGGGAGATGTTCCATGTACTTTACCAATGGAGCAGAAGTGATTAATAGCCTAGGTTAGTGTGTCTACAGCTGGATGTGAGAGACCACATCACCTAACCCTTAGGAGGCACCATGCATTCAACCCTGCATCCCTACAATTTCCAATGAAATTCTAGAAATTTGTAGCACAATCATTCACAATAAATGGAGATGACTAGAGGCAGGAAGGGACAGAGAGAGGGGCTGTGATCTCTCGGGCATATCTCTGTTTCCTCATCCAAGGGAATTGTTGCCTAGATATGTCAGGTTGTATTGCTTAATGATGCTCATTTGCTTGACCTTTGTACTATTGTTCCAGTCACAAAAGTTATAGTATGAAAAAAATAGCCACTCATAAAATTTCATAGGGGAAAACATCAACTTTTACTACAGTGTTATATGGAAAAATGCTTAAAACATGAATTTCATGTATCTTTGATTCGATTAGGTATTACAAAATTAGAAATTTGATTAGAAATTACAAAATGGAGTAGTGATTAATAGCTGCTGAAGATTTACAAAGAATTCTCCTAGGAAGGCAACAGAATTAGTGAAGATATAGAACATGTTTAAACTACAGAAATTGCAGATTTTCCTTATTGGAGTTCAGTGCAGCATTTTTTTAATCTAACATATAACCAAAATGAATCCATCTGATGCATATTAGTTTAGAATTATTTAATATCAGTGTTAAGTCAGAAGTTGTCTTTACAGAGCTGGGGTCATGTTACTCCTCTCTTTAGATCTTACAGCTTTGGGTCCATTTAACCTAACTTTTGTGAAGTATGCTGTAAAGTAATTTCTAGTACAAAGTTCTCACTGTGAGAACAAGGAAGAGTTTTCTTATTTTTCAACATGAACTGTGTACAAGGTTGCAAGATTTAGCAAACAAAAATACAGAACAAAAATAAAAATTTATTCTCATAAATAAGCCTATAAAGGGAGACCTTTCTCAAATAGGCATATGTGTATCCCAATCTACTCATCAAGTAGGGATTCTATATTTTATAACAATTGTGCCTAAGTAATAGATTAAAAAAATGCTCACAATCCCGAGGAAGATCTAGTTGCTTTGATAAGTGGCTTGTGAGTCCTCCTATAAGGAAGTAGTTACTATTTTTCAACTTTTTGAACATGGGCTGGTCTTTTGATCTACACGGGTGATTTGCCACCCTAGAACATAATAGAATAATTGATGTACCAACTCTGAGTGTAGGCTTCAGACTACTCTCATTTCTACCTTCTTTGTGTCTTTGGTGCCCTGTACTTCTGCCAAGCCCAAGCTCACTTTTTGATAAATGATTAAGAAAATTCTTGTGTTAGAAAAAGAAGCCCTCTCATCAGATATGCTTCTACTTCAGTCCATCCCAGTCAATTAATTGGAGGAAGAAATTTTAAAGTTGATCCCAAATAGGATGGATGAAACATCCAAAGTAATTAAAGACCCGACAATGTAAGGTATATCAAGGATTTTTACAATGTTCTGGGGACTGAGCCCAGGGCCTTACTCATGCTAAGCAAACACTACTACTGAGCTACATCCCTGGCCTTGAATTGGGTATTGTTAAAGGCTAGATAACAGTTTATAGGTTATGATAGGTTGTTAAGGGTTGTGGATTAGCATAATATAGGAGATAACTATTTGTTACAAGTTTGAGCAAATAACATAGGAATAACTCTGTAAATCAAAGCAAAGTGCTCATTGAAATAGGCATTTGTATCCAAAGTAAAATAATTTAAAAAACGATAGGGCTAGAGAGATGGCTAAGCAATTAAGAACACTTGCTGTTTTTGCAGAGGACCTGGGTTCTATTGCCTTTACCCACATTATATCAGCTTGTAATTCCAGTTCCAGGGCGATTTGACACCCTCTTCTGGCCTTCACAGACATCTTGTACACAGCTCACGTATATACACTCAGATACACACACACATACACATAAAATAAAAGTCTAAAAGCTTTAAAAGTTCAATAAAGAAGCATTTTTTTTGCATTGCTAAATGCATACTTGCTTTCTTTTTTCTGCAAATCTTATTATTACAAATTTCAGTTAACTAGCCCATTCTGCATTATACTGAGGTCAGATCTAGGTGTGGTAGGGAAGGGCTATCAAATATCTATGCATCATCAGTTATCCAGGGACTCAGTAGAGTACTTATTGATTAGAGAAATGATTAATGAGAATAGACTACATGGGTTAATAAAAGATAGGCATGTGGGTTAGTGGTAGAGGAAGAAAGAAAAAAAGTAAATCTTTGGGAAATTTTGAATGTCTGGATTTTTGACTCTTGGCTAAGATAAGAGTATGGACTTGAGGTGTAGTCTTAGAAGTGCTAAACCTGGTAACTCCAGATTCAGTTTCTACAATGAAGTTTTTGTAGTGAGATAGATAGATGTCAGTCCATCTCATGATACAGGTGAGGTCTGTGGGTTCTTAAAATCTAAATTCCTTGCACAAATTTTGGTGGCTGAATCCCAAGGCAGGGTATTGGACTCTTGTGTGAGTTGCAGCTTTGCGCATCTAAGAGGTATGACTTGGACCTGTGGTGCCATTCAGGGTTCTTACCCTTGATACACTGCTTTTATGACCTTATTAGATCAAAGTCCCAGTGCTAGGATGGGCTACCACCTATGAGTTTTGGTCATATAGACCCTTTCACCCCTCCCCCCCCGTCCCATATACAGGCAGTTGCCACCATGGCTGCTTTCCCAACAGAAATAAAATGTAAGACTTTATCTCAGAACACTACATGTTCTGGTTTTAGGACACAAAGAAATCATGTTGGAACTGAAATAGAAGCTTCTTCTCTGATAGCTAACTGTCATGGTGTCTGAAAGTGCTAAGAAGGCTGCTGGGATAGACTTCCCATCACCAATAGTACTCAGTTGTGATGGGGGATGCCCTGTATGCTGTAAATATATGTTTCTCTTATTGGTTGATAAATAAATGCTGATTGGTCAGTAGCCAGACAGGAAGTATAGGTGGGGCACCAGACCAGGAGAATTCTGGGAAGAGGAAGGCAGAGAGGAACCTTGGGGGAGACACCATGCAGCTACCAGGAAGACAGGACCCTGGCATTCTCAGGTAAACCAAAACCACATGGAGATACACAGATGAATAGAAATGGGTTAATTAAGAGAGAGCTAACCAATTAGAAGCTTGAGCCATTGGCCAAACAGTTTATAATTAATATAAGCCTCTGGTGTTTATTTGAGAGTAAATATCTGTGGTACCAGGCAGAACAGAACCTCTGTCTACATAGTTGTAAATTATGTATGTTACACTAACAACCAGCCAGGCAAGGTGTGCCCACTGTTGCAACAGTGGCAACCACTCTCTGATTAATGTGCTCAGCTTTGGTCAAAATTCAGAGAATCAGTGACTATTGAATACTCATGCCCAAATGGCATGTCTATACCACCCTTTCTAAGGCTCAGAATATCACAGAAGACAGTATAGAAAGCATGTAAGAGTTGGAACAAGGGATGGAGTGTTGTGCAATACTGTTTTCTGGACACGACATGGACTTGCCACTCTTGAAAAATAGTTCTGTGATTACTCACACAGGAACTGCACAAGACTGGATCTATCAACATCTTGCTATGGAAAGAAGAAAGGTTCATGATACCCCCTAAGGATCTTTAGCAATGAATGGCTTCTGTGATGGTGAGAGATATCTTTAGTATGGCTACTGGTAAGGTATGAACAACATAAGATAGTTGAAGGATCACAATTATAGTGACACAGAGAAGTGAGTGGAGGTTCTGTTGGTGGGAGAAATCCTTGTGTTTCTGTGCTGAGTGGTAACATGGAATGGTGTCTCTGCTACCCTGTCTCCTTTTTGTCCTTTCTGTGTCCCTGTACTTCTATGTCAACTTCACAGTCCACAAGGTGCCAGGATAGGAGGCAAGAATTCCTAGTTGTCTTTCCAAGTGTGTTTGTGGATGATGTCTGCATTTGAGTTGGTAGACAAAAATGACACACATTGCCCTCACTAGTATGGGAAAGTGTCATCTAATCTGTTGAGTCCCTAAGAAGAATGAAAAAGGTAAAGGGAGGATTCACTCTTTGCCTGACAACTTGAACTAGTACCATCATTCCCTTGGGTGTCTAGAAATTAACACCATCTGCTTTCCTGGTCCTCAGGTCTTTGGCTACCAGCTTTCTTGGGTCTCTGGTTTTTTTTTTTTTTTTTTTTTTGTTTTGTTTTGTTTTTGTTTTTTTTTAAAGATGTGATTATATATATATATGTATATATATATATATGTATGTGTGTGTGTGTGTGTGTGTTTGCCTATATGTATGTGTGCAGTGTCTGAGAAGACCAGAAGAGGCCATCTGATCCCATGAAACTGGAGTTACAGTTTTAAGTCACCATATGTGTGCTAGGAACAGTACTTGGGTCCTCTGTAAGAGCAGCAAGTACTTTTAACCTTTGAGCTATTTTTGGAGCTCTGGGTCTTGGTCTTGCATATTAACAATCACAGATGGACTTAAAGATTATATGGATCAAATGTAAATGTTCCTTTACATTAAAATATGTAATGAATTTCTTATATAATGTATGTATTTATTATAAAAACTTTGGTTCCCATAATTATGAAGACTAAACCTCAAACCTTCCCCTTTACAGTTCAAAAGCTCAAAAGCCTAGGAAAGAGTCCACTCTGAGCCCAAAGTCTTGAGAAGCAAGAGAACCAATGGTGTAATTCATCCTGAATTCAAAGATATACTGGCTTTCTTCTTCCAAAAAAACCTAATAATACAGTATCCAAGTAAGGAAGTAAAATGCTCAAAGCTGGTGATTTAGACCAATGCTATGGCAGGAGGACCCAGAAGCTAGACTAGGGAATAGAACTGACTTCAGGTGGACAGCGAATCTTTGTTTAGATTGAACAGAAAATGCATGCTGGGTGTTACTTGTGGAACTGAAAGAGAAAACAAAATTAAATTTTGAAATGTGGAACAGCCAGGGGCAAAGGGAACAGAGCCACAGCCCCACAGTACTCAGCAGCCTGAGCAGTTACTTTCCGCTGTTAACTACAGCAAACTCAAGATTGATGGCTTGGGAACTAGACAGTAAGAAGTAGGATTTGGTTTAATAAAAAAAAATAATATTGAAATAAACAATGGTCATGAAAGAGAGAGGTGCTTAGAAAGAAGGACACAGCCCAGTGTATGGGCATGGGTTTCTCTAGGAGAATTGTACTTCCCTGTAATTTTTACAGTCCTACAGAATTTGCTGGGTTTTGAACTGTCATCTTCAAGGCGTTGCCAAGAAACCTAAATGAGATCACAGGTTGGTTCCTGAGGAACACCTTACAGGATTACAATGGATAAGGTAAATTCTAAATCACAGGGATGCAAGAATGTAGAATATAATTTTATTTAGATCAGTGAGTGTATTTTTATTGTGTGGTGGTGGGAAAAGGACACACACATGCATACCAGGGTGAATACACAGAGACCAGAGGACAGATTTCAAAAGTCAGTTCTCTTTGATTGTGGGTTTAAATTCAGGTCATCAGACTTAAAATGGGATCTCTTTACTGTAAACTGGGTTAACAGCTTTGTATATGAGGGAGAAATGAGGCCTTACTGAATATAATCTACTTTCAGGCCTATGCCTAGGCCATTTCTGTTTCATCATAAACCATCTCAACATGAAAGGATTATTATGGCTTACCAGAGGCCAAGTGCTTTGTACCAGTCAAGTTTTGTAACAATGCAGTTTGGTAGATTTTTCAACTTTGAATACTTGAACTTCTTTAAAAAGCCTGAAAGTCTCATTCTGACAACCTTTTCAGAAAATATTAATTCTACTACAATTTATGCTTCTCAGCTGGTCTGAAGAGTTTTGCTTTTGTTACAGATGGCTGTAGCCACCACATGGGTACTGGGAATTGAACCCAGGTCCTTTGGAAGAACATCAAGTACTCTTAACCATGAGCCATCTCTCTAGCTCCTCGTCAGAGGTTTCAATCAGACTCCTAGGTGAGGGTTCCTTCTACTTTCCATAGGTTCCTGGACTTTCTGTCCTTCATCAGTACCACTATATAGAAAATTACAAAGCCACTGATTGAGGCTATTAATTGATTCTTGAAACTTATTGTTTTTGATTATAAATAAAAAGATGGTATTATCTGAAACAGGAAATTTTGAGAGGATGAATAATCAGCAACAGAAGAGTCTAAGTTGCAATGGGGTATTTGGATTCTATGAAAATATAAAGAATGAAAGTCTGTACAAACTCACCATGTTTCCTTTTATTTATATTCTTCATATCAGATTCTTTTTTGTCTCAAAATCACTTCTACATACATTAACTCCTACATGTTGTTGATGCAAAAACATAAGTCTCATGTCAAAAGAGTAAGAGATGGTTTATTCTGAGGCAAATATTGGGTTCCAGGTCACAGACATAGGTTACCCAAATACCATTTTCAAAGGTGGCAGCAGTTTATGAACTTTTTATAGTGACAGAACAAAGAAAGTTGTCAATCAAGACACCTTTCACATATATTGGTGAGTAAATAAGGTTACAACTTATGTGGGAAATCATTGTTGAAGGTTCCAGATTCTGTCAAATGTCATTTTTAGCATTTGGCCTGTGGAAACAAAAGAACTTGTTCATACATTCCAAAGGGACTTACCTAATACAATGGTATTAGGTCATGCGTGGAGGTAGGTACTGAATGGGTACCAGGGAGGTAAAGGTAGCTCAAGAAAATTTGTAATTGGGACCTAGATGTGCAATAGTTCAACCACTCCACAATCATTGACTTTCTACATGCTAAAAGCTTTTACAGGATAAATAATGTTATTTAGATTTCTTAGGCACTGCTATTGCGATTTAATAAGGATGAGGATAAACAATTAGGCCGAATAGATGTTTATTAAGGGAGAAATAACTCACAACATAGGCAGATGAACTCGGCGGGTTCCACCGGATCCTAAGCCTTCCAGCGTCCACCACCAAAAGGAGTGGCCCGACCCTTTCCCAGCCTTTTCTACCAGCTCCCATCCGGCCCTGTCTCCGCCACAATGGGCATGGCCTAAGCCACAGGTGCAGACAAGGTGAATATCTCGCTACAATTCCCCCTTTAGTCTAAAGAAAAGATTTGGGTTTGATACAAAACTATATACAAAACAATGAATAACAAGTGTGCTCTAAGAAAAGGAAAATCGAGAACAAAATGACCTACATATCTAGTCCTAGGGTGAAGACATAACAGAGTTTACAATAGAGTTATCCTAAGCTAGAAAGCTTAAGCCTAGTACCTAATATATCTAACTAGGAAGAGAGAATAATAGTTGTGATAGTTTAATCTACAACCTCATCAAGACATGAGAAGGAAAATAGCGATACTGGGGTAGACAGGAAGTGCGAATGGGCAACTTCCAAAAGATGCCTTGAAGACAGAAACAGCAAGCTACCTGGACAGTCACTCAAGGTCTCAGAGCAATGTTGGTACAGCCAGTTTTGGCTAAGGCCAAGAGTACCTGACAGATCACAACGAAGCAGGGAGCAAGAAAGGCTGTCTTACCCTGACTTGGCAAGGTTCAGCAGTCTTCTGTTTGTCTCCTGCAAGCACATAGGACCGCATGTCCAGATCAGTTGTCAAGGTAGGGGCAGTACCTTGCCCAAGAGGCCATGGCCAAAGTGAGGGTGAACTCCAGAAGGAGCAACAACAGTGTCCAACATACTTTCGAGAAAGTGCATGGTGCTGTCAGGAGCAACAGTGTCTCATGTCAACGGAGTACTAATATTAAAACATTTAAATGTCGTGTTCTGCAGGTCTATGAAGTGATTGGAGATTAAGCATCTATGTCTGATTAATCTCATAGGTAAAGGAAACACGGGTGAGGGTAATCTGTAATACTCAGGAATTTAGCTAAAAACCTGATTAAAACTTCCTTGAGTAAAGCAAGGCTACATACCTAAACAATATAATTATGCACATGTAAATTCCTAAAGTAGAGGTAGAGTAGAAATGTCTAGACAAGAAGTAGTTCTAAAGGGCAGCAAGATAAATATCCCAAATTGTATCAATATACAAAATGTCTTGAACACAAACAAAGTATACATACATAGAATATAGCGAGAATAATGTGCATAAAACATAAATGGAAAGATTTCACAAAATATGACAAAATATACAATTCTTCCAGTACATAGGTTACCACTGATAAGAATATATAACAATGTAAGCTGAAATACTAATATCTCACTCTTACTAAACAATTCACAAGAAGGTAGGCCAATCTACCTATATCATTCTGAATATACCTTTCCCAACCATACCCTATTCCTGTCTAAAAGAGATAACCGAGTCTAAATATCACCTTCCATACCCAACCCCAAGTAACTAAAACCAACCCTATGAAGATGAATATTATCTCTAAATTCCAAGAGTGGGGAGAGGGGGCGTCATTATCTTAAGATTACTTCCTGCTGAAATCGGACGATGATTGTTCCATGGGATCCTGTAGGAAGAAAATGTTTAGCAACCAAATTTCTCAACAGAACTGGCTGTGACATATGTAGATATTCATAGTGTGGCAGAAAATGCTTAACTGGAGTTCTATTTGGAACTCTGGCCAGGTTGTAATAAGAAGGTGCACCATTACAGCTAGATAGTCAGGAATTGTCTTGAGCAAAGCAGTCCCAAACTGGTTAAAGGATGAAGTTTGTAGCTCAGACGCATCAGGCTGAGTAGAATGGAAATGTCCATTTGGGGCCTCATCTTCTTTCCGGAGTGTTCAAGGATTGCTGTTAGGAACTGTTATTATTCCTTGTGGAAAACTTAAATATCAATATCAAAGTAAAATTTTCAAGTTTTACGGTATGCATTAGGGGAAAGGAAACAATTAACATTTATAAGAGAAAATGAGGATTTCAGAGAGAAAAGTGCATATAAACACATGAGTCCCTAGATTTTGTTTTCTTCTGCCTTACATCAATTGGCTTCTTGATATAAAGCAGAAACCGTGAATTCAATCTTAACAACATGCTTGAATTTAGAGAAGGAAAGCCAAATCCAATTCCAAAGCCAGCACTGATTTACATGAATCAGGACTACAGGAATACCAAATAGTAAAGAAAAATAGATTTCAGCATAGAAACAGTTTACTAGACTTAAATATTTTTACCATAAATCAGATTACTCTTCAATAAATGATTCTTTCTGGAGAGCTGTCTTCGGTAGGTACCTACATGTTCCTTGTCTCTTGGTTGTTTGAAGATAGGTGTTCTCTGTTTTACTGTAAAGACAAGAAGAGAATGCTTCCCCTACCTTTGAGAGGTCTCCACACATTTTGTGGGACCCAATTTGTTGAATGACTTGTCATTCCTCTTCATCAAGATGTTTCTCTTGTTCAACTAGGATCTTGATCAACTTAGATGGTATCCATAGCTTTTCTTCTCCTGTAGATACAAATGCGAAACCCCTACCCCAACGTAACACATATCCTGGTTTCCATTCTGAGGTCAATACATCCTTGAAGTACACCGGCTGATTTAGTTCAGAAGTTTTTTCTATTGTCCAGTGCCTTTCAGCAGCTGTTTGTCCTTTTTCATTAGCATTAAGAAAGTTTAATGCTAATAAAGCATTATGTAATCTGTGTTTGGGTGTCTTGGTTACTCCTGCCTGTCTATGGAGCATTTCCTTTAAGGTACGATTGGATCTCTCAATTACTGCTTGTCCTGTAGGATTGTGTGGTATACCAGTTATGTGGTTTATGTTATAATAATCAAAAAACTGTTTCAATTTGTTGGAAACATATGCCAGAGCACTGTCAGTTTTTATTTGTGCAGGTATGCCCATAATGGCCATTACCTCTAATAGGTGTGTAATAACAGAATCAGCCTTTTCAGAGCTCAGAGCAGTAGCCCATTGAAACCCTGAAAATGTATCTATAGTATGGTGCACATATTTTAATTTTCCAAATTCTACAAAGTGAAACACATCCATTTGCCATATTTCATTTCTTTTTATACCTTTAGGGTTACTGCCTGGTGGTAAAGGAGTTTGGTTATAAAATGAGCAAGTAGGACATTTCCTTATTATTTTCTTGGCTTGTTGCCAAGTGATAAAAAAGTCCTTTTTCAAACCTTTGCTGTTCACATGGTGTTTCTTATGAAACTCTGGTGCTTCTAGCACATTTCCTATCAATAACTGATCAATTTCATCATTGCCTTGTGCTAGAGGACCTGGCAGACACGTATGGGATCTAATGTGTGTTATATATATAGGATGAATCCTCTTTCGGATAGTATCTTGTAACTGTATAAACAATGAAGTTAAGTCTGTACCATCAGGAATAAATTCTGCAGTCTCAATGTGTAAGACGACTCTTTCTGCATATTGAGAGTCAGTAACTATATTGAGAGGTTCTGTAAAATCCATAAGTACCGTGAGAATGGCATACAATTCTGCCTTTTGTACAGAATTGTAAGGGCTTTGAACCACTTTACTTATTTTACCTGATTTATATCCTGCCCTACCTGATTTGTTTGCATCAGTGTAGAATGTATGAACTCCAGAGAT
Source organism: Cricetiscus sungorus (assembly GCA_030556225.1). NCBI lineage: Eukaryota > Metazoa > Chordata > Mammalia > Rodentia > Cricetidae > Cricetiscus > Cricetiscus sungorus. Next base: position 33,288,522 of record JANBXA010000734.1, read on the forward strand.
AGGTGTTTTTCTTATAATGCGTGGAAGGATCCAGATCGTTTTCTTTATGAATTTTATCCTTTCACTTTTGGGATAATTGTTACTAATCATTCCCAAAAAGTTACTGCATGCTCTCTGCCAATATTCATTATCTTTCCATAAGGAGGAAATTTCCTCATTAGTCAAAGGTACTATGATTTCTGCTGGGTCCCTTCCTGTCAGTTGACGAAGTCTTAATTTACCTTTCATAATCAGGTCAGAGATCTTTTCTATATATGTTTTTAGTTTTTTATTCTGTTTATGTGGTAGAAATATCCATTCTAATATGATATCTTCCCTCTGCATCAAAATCCCTGAAGGATATTCTCTAGATGGTAATATAACCAGAATACAGTCTAATTTTGGATCCACACGGTCCACATGTGCTTCTAATATCCTCTTTTCTACCCATTCTATTCCTTTTCAGCCTCAGCTGATAGTATTCGTGGACTATTCAAGTCTTTTTCCCCTTTTAGGGTCATTTTTAAGTTTTTCAAATCATGCCCTTCTACTCCAAAAATGGTTTGTAGTTGAGAGATCTCTCCTAGTAATTTTTGAAGATCATTAAGAGTTTGGTAGCGATCTCTCCTAATCTGTACTTTTTGTGGTCTAATTTTCTGTAGACCTGCCATAACATAATGGTGTCAGAAATGGGGTTGAGAACTTTCACTTAAAACTTAACAAAAGCTTAAAAAATAGTTTTTAGAAACAAAAGAACAGAGACTAACAAGACCTCTTGGTAGCAGCATTTTCTCTGTTGGATTTGTTTTGCTGTAGACAGATTTGCACTGCTCCTTTAAGGGAAGTTTCCAAAATTAGCATAAGTGGCAAAAAGCCGCCTTGCTTTTAAAGAGCTCTGCTAACAATTCATTGATATGTCCGAGAGCTGCAATGAAAGTTTACACTGTGTTTTAAAAAAAAAATACGCTGACTTGGGAGAGAAAAAGAAACAGGATACAATGGTTTAAAAAGTAAAAAGAAAGTAAAATGAATGGGTGTGGTGGTGCACACCATTAATCCCAGCACTCGGGAGACAGAGGCAAGCAGATCTCTGTAATTTCAAAGTAAACCTGGTATACAGAGGAAATTCCAGGACAGATGAAAGTTACACAGAGAAACCCTGTCTCAAAATATGTAAAAATAGAAGTAGAATAAATAGAGTAATCAAAAAGCCACGTAAAGATGGAAAACACAGGGAAATTTTGGATACTATACGTGCTTCTGTTGTCTTGAAATTATATGATTGCTGAGAAAATAACTACTGATAAAAGAAATGCTGCTGGATTAATTCAATTTATATATTTTAAAAATGCTTTGACTCCAAAATTTAAGCCTAAGGACAAGTTACTGGGGAAAAGGATTTCTATTTTTGTTTCCACAGAAAATGAAAAGCTGTGGATTTCTTCCAAATTTGATCAAGCCAAACCCCCTGAAACAGTGCCCCAGATGGTCCAACATTCAAAGCAGTTGAGACAAATCCTTGCAGACTACAGCCAAGATTTCTTCCTCTTCTTAGGATCCCCATGACAGCGCCCTCTACCAGCAGGAAGTAGTTTGGAAAGAACGACGCCCAAATTCCCAAATATTGTTTATAAATGTTTGTTTTCCTTTAAATGGGCTTTGTTATAAATGGTTATAACCACAAGCAATGTTTTTAAAGGTAAAAAGGGAATTATGGTATAGATATGAATACTTTGCTTTGAAATGGATTTTCTTTTATTGATGCAATTTAAGGTCAATTTTGTGATATGTATATTTCTCCTCTTGTTTAGGTATTGTGTTTATATAGCTCATTGGAAAATGTAATGTATAATTTAGTACAGATTATAGAGAGTTACCTATGATAGTCAAAACTTGGAGTTAAGTTAGTTAGGATTTCTAGATTTGCAGAGATGTATTTGAGATGAATAGGCATTCTTTAAACCTTTCAAAGACCTACAGAATATGGCATTTAAAATGGTTTAGGGTTTTTCTTGACAGTGAGGCACAACTGCTCCTGGTAACATCATGTTCATCAGAAAGAAAGATGGACATCGAAGAAACACATTATGGAGTTTGCTTCTAATAGGGCAAGACTAGCCATTTGGGCAAGGTACGGCTTTTCTGGATTGTTTGATTTTATGTTGTAGAAACTGGACATGCAGGACCCACAAAAAGGTGACTGCTGATGCAAGATGGACATTGCTACAGGATTCCTGATTCATGGAAAAGGCAGCCAGATAGTCTACAGGACTCAGAGAAAAATGACTGACAAACTGCCAATACAGGCGGACAGTTTAAAGTTTCCTGCTTTGCTGAAGAGTCTGCCAGACACACTATGGCCTATGGGCTGAAGATGGAACATTACAGAAGAACTTCGGGTGACTGACCAGGCAATGAGTTGTCTCTGTCATTTTTAGAATTTATATATTATCCTTCTGTGGTCTTTGAAGGAGTTGAAGACAGATAGTTTTGGTTATAGTTTTCCTTAGTAAGGATTAAAGATAAGTTACATATAGGACTTTAGACTCACAAAGATAGGATAGATGATATTTTCTTTAAGTCTTACAAAATGTTAATGGACTAAATATTGTTAACTGTGATTCTTATTTGATAACTGTTGTATGATATATTTTGCTATGTCAAAGTTAAAACCTTCTTTTTGTTTTAGACAGAAAAGAGGAGATGATGGGAGATGTTATTCTGTAAATATGTTTCTTATACTGGTTAATTAATAAAGCACCATGGCCAATAGGAAACAAGATAGGCGGGGCTAGGAGACTAGGAGGAGGAAAGAGGAAGTAGTGGGGAGGAGTCAAGATGTAGACCAGGGAGGAAGGAAGACGCTGGCTGTGGCTCCCCATAAGACGACCACATGGAAATACTTAGATAAGTAGAAATGGGTTAATAATTAAGACAGAGCTAGCCCATAAACAATAATGGTAACTGGCCAATAGGATTGTATCAAATACAGAGTCTCTGAGTGTTATTTGGGGCTCATGTGGTGGCGGGACCATGGCAGCCGGCGGGAAAAACCTGCTTCTTTGTGGAACCTTTTGCTCATAATATTAACTGGTATTTTAAAAACTGTTCATAGTCTTTTCAATTATGAAAAAAGCCAACCAGCCTTTTGTGAAACTTAAATGGCAACTCATTCAAATGATATCTTTTAAAAAACAATTTTTGTTTTTCACAAAGCATGTTAAATATATCCATGTTGTACAGTTTTGAGCAAATTTAATTTGTCAAAATTTTCTTTGCAAAGTGTTATTACAATGGCCATCTTCTGGGACTTAGAATCAGCCATATGTAGAAGTCAACACTATATAGCACTAATTAGAATGAAATTTTGCCAGCTTGGCATTGGTGGCACACACCTTTAATCCCAGCACTTGGGAGGCAAAGGCAGGCAGATCTCTGTGAGTTCAAGGCCAGCCTGGTTTACAGAGCAATTGACAGGACAGGCTCCAAAGCAACACATGGAAACCCTGTCTCGAAACAACAACAACAAGAAGAAACAATAACAACAACAATAAAAACAAAACAAACAAACAAACAAACAAAAGAATGAAATTTTGTTTGTATATTATTACTTTCACCACTAGCCTGGCAACTTTGACCTCTTCCCAGCATGAAACTTTGGTAATTGTCTTAGTGCTAACTGAAGTCTGAGGACAACTTCCTGAAGTGTACTTAATTAACCTGAAGATTTTGTGAACAGATGTACATGTAGATTCCTAAAATTGAGGATCTGTCAACCTGACATGTATTGTATGCCCTCCTAATCTTATTACTTAGTACTAAAGCTTAAGACAACAAGAAATCTCAATCTGGTACCTTTTGAGTGAAGGGAGTGCTAACGGAAGAGTCTGGAAAATTACATTAGCCTGTTTCAAAATGGATACAGTTTGACACCACTTTGCGTCTGTTGGGCCAGAGAAGCTAGAGTGCCACCCTTTAAGTAAGTTAAGTGACATTTATTTGGATAGGGTTCCACTTTTTCCAGCATGGTGCTGCAACCTGATTTTGCCACAACGTGATGCTGCCAGTGGCTTTTGCCATGTGAAATAGTGTGTGTAAGGCTAGTGACACAAGTGAGCAAAAAGAATACAAAGTCCAAGTAAAAATTTCTTTTTTAATTAATTTTTATTTAAATAAAAAACAATCTTTATTTACATACTGATCCAAGTTCCCTCTCCCTCCCATCCTCCCACTCCCTCCACCAATTCCCCCATCTCACCCACATCTATTCCTCAGGGAGAGTGAGGCCTCCCATGAGGGATCATCAAAGTCTGTCACATCATTTGAGGCAGGACCTAGTCCACCCCTGCCCCGCACCCCTCTACTCCCCACCCCCGTGTAAGTAGACTGAGAGAGTATCCCTCCATAGGCAATGGGCTCCCAAAGCCCACTTGTGCACTAGGGATAATATAGTAAAATCACATATAATAAAACAGTTATTAAGCAAGAACTATAGTTAACAATATTTAGTCCATTAATATTATCAAGAATTAAAGAAAATATTCTATCATCTATCCTATCTTTGTGAGTCTAAAGTCCTATATGTAACTTATCTTTAATCCTAACTAAGGAAAACTATAACCATAACTATTTGTCTTGAACTCCATCAAAGATCACAGAAGGATAATCTGTAAACTCTAGAAATGACAGAGATAACTCACTGCCTGGTCAGTCACCTGAGGTTCTTTTGTAATGTTCCATCTTAACCACATAGGCCATAGTGTGTCTAGCAGACTTCTCAGCAAAGCAGGAAACTTTAAACTGTCCACCTGTATTGGCAGTTTTTCAGTCACTTTTCTCTGTGTCCTGCAGAATGTCTGGCATATTCTTACATAAAGCAGGAAGTCTGTAGCAATGTCCACCTTGTTTTAGCAGTCACTTTCCTATGGTTTCTGCATGTCTACTTTATAAAGCATATAGTTAAACAGTCTAGACAAGACCAGTATCTTGTCCAAATGGCTAGTTTTGTTATATTTGGAGTAAACTCCATAACGAGTTTCTTCGATGTCCATCTTCCTTTTTGACGCACCATTTTAAATACCATATTCTGTAGGTCTTTGAAAGGTTTGAAGAGTGCCTATCCAACTCAAATACATCTCTGTATATCTAGAAATCCTAAGTAACTTAACCCTAAGTTTTGACTATTACAGGTAAAACCTAACTAAAGTTTTGACTATTATAGGTAACTATCTAAAATCTGTACTAAATTATACATTACATTTCTAAATGAGCTATATAAACACAATACCTAAACAAGAGGAGAAATATACATTCACATTCTTGTACTATACATAAGAGGTAAGATGAATCTACCTTGTACATTTAGCCAATGTTAACAGTGTTGTGCCAGAAATTACATAGCACAAAAATGTAGGCCGAAAGGACACTAAATCACAGTAGCATTAAAATCAAGTTTATCAAAGTAGAACAAGGAAACATCATCAGGAAAGAAGGGGAAGATATCTATAATAGACATTTAAAAGAAATAGCAATTGCTCAAAACTGATGGGAATGGACACTAGGAATGAATAAAACCATTTCAGTTAAGTCTTGAAAATGAAGTAGCAGATTTGCCTGGAAGTTTCCAAGGGCCCCAGTGAGATTAGATTCCCTCATTAATTCAAGCAACAATCCTGGCTATCATCTACGTCTAAAGATAATAAAATATTTATTGCTTAGCCTTGTCTTTGACTTCGGTTATCAGAACCTTTTCCCCAGTCTCACAAGCAGGAGCCATACTGAGGATGAGTGATTGATAGGCAGGTCCCCTGGCTAAAACTGCCTGTTTAATCAACTGGGGCATTTACTGTGCTGTCATAGAACTTACTCTGCAGGAAAATCCAATGATTTTCCTGATGGCTCTGTTCCTTTATCGTCATATTCTTTTCCTTTCCTTTCTCTTCCTTTGGAATTTCCACATTTTTTCTAGAAGAAGCCATGATAAAGAACTAGTGTTGAAACCATAATTGAGATATTGGAGTCACCATCAAACAAACATCTGGATGGAGTGAATATAGTGATCATGTCTATATTGCTGCTAACTGCCATTTCTTACTATTTCCTGTGTTTAAATATTTGTGTACTATGTTTATTTTATGGAGATTATATTTTAAATGTTTATTTTTAATAAAAATACATACAATATGCAAAAGAAGTCTGGTTTCTTTTCCAATAATGTCAGAACCTCAGGGAAAAACTCATATCTCTTTTCTTATTTAATCTTCTTATTCTCATAAATACTTGAGATATTTTTGTTAATTTACATTGTGTGTATGTGTGTGTGTGGGGGGGACCTTTTGCCACAGCATCCATGTGGAAGTTAGAGGACAGCTTGAGGTTGTTGATTCTTCCACTATGTGGGATTGAACTCAGGCTGGCCAATTTGGCTGCAGGTGCATTTACCACTGACCTAGTCCCAACCTATTGTTTTTTAATTATTATTAGTATCCTGTAGAAATCTTACATCTTTAGCACATGTGTTTCTTGTACAAATTGTTATTTTTAAGTTGCTACAAGAAAAGCATTTGATTTACATTATACTCTTATTCACCACAGTGTTAATGTGTAGGAGATAAATATCCAAGTTTTAGGATCTTAAAATGTGATCGTTTTGTAATATTTATTTTCCTCATTTTCTGAAAGGTTCATGGCTACCCATTTCTAACTGTTGGAGAGAAAGCATGAATACCTGTTCTATTTATTATGATCACCAAAGAAAAACAGAAAGAACAAAAGGAGAAAAAGGCATGGTTTCACTGTCTTTACATTCCTAGGAATTACCAGGTAGCTCAGGGTACATTTAAATGTTGGTTAACAGTTTGTACCGTAGCTCATTGTGACCTAATCCAAATTTGTTGACTGCCTCTGTTTATGACCCAGATGGCTTGATGAAATATGTGGGGTTGTTTCTATTTTTTAATATTTTGTTGCATGTTGATTGAATATTCGTGAAAATGTTGTTCATTGGCATGTTGTTGACATGATTTATATATGTATCTTTCCAAGTGTATGTATTTGTTACCATGTGTTGTGAAATATCCCCCATGGGTTCATGTGTTTAAATTACTGGGTCCTCAAGTGGTGGCAACTTTTGGAATTGGCTTAGAAACTTTTAGGAGGAAGAGTTGAGATTTATTGGAAACAAGAGAGTCTGTGGATGTGGCCTTGAGATTTTGTAGCTTGACTCCACATCCTGCTTACTCTTTGCTTCCCGATTGTGGATATAACATAACCATTTGGTCTCCTGCTCCTGCCACCATGCCTTCCCCACTGTTCTGGACTATAACCCCTTGAACTGTAAGCCAATATTACCCTTCCTTGAGTTGTTTCTTGTTAGATACTTTGTCATAGCAACTTGAAGGTAACTATAATGCCATGGTTTTTGTTATTTCTTGTGGTCATGCTTTTAGAACTGTTGTTTGTTTTATCAAGTTATCCTGATCACCGAAGTAGCACATATAACCATTGCTCCCAGGGGAAATACAGGGCCAGTTTCTGATGAGTCTTAGAGGACATGGTTTCTTGTCAATTGAGCAATATCTAACTTTTTTGGTTGTATGTTTTTCTTTAGAAATACATTATTTAATGTAGCAAACTAACCCATGAATTATGCATTCCCATACTGAGCTCATAGATAATTTGATTGTAACTAATAACCTGAGTAAAAATTATAATACTGTATTTCCTCTCTCAGTGATATTGTAGAATTTTGTACTTAAGAAGTCTGGGCAGTTCTCAAGTACCATTCTTAGTACAACAAAGTCACAAAAAATTAAATTAAAAATTCAAAGCCTCAAAATAAAACAAACAGCCATGGCAACAAATAAGTTGCTTTGGTCACTTATTTACACAAGAGTCAGAATAAGAAACAGGAGTAAAGGCTAGAGACATGGCTCAGAGGTTAAGAGTACTGGCTGGCTGATCTTCCTAGAGGCCCTGAGTTCAATTCCCAGCAACATGGTGTCTCACAGGCATCTATCACAAGATCTGCTGACCTCTTCTGGCATGCAGGCATACATGCAGGCAAAACACTATATACATAATAAATAAAGCTTTAAGAAAAAAAAAAAGGAGTGAACTTGAGATTAACTGATAACGCCCCCATTAAATGACCTCTTTTTATTTTTTCCTTTTAATATTTTACTTGTCATGAATGACATAAAAACATTTGATGATTTGGGGTTACCAATAAATTATAGTAAGTAAAAAGATTCACTCAAATAGAACTCATGAACAATTAAATTTGAGTGTATTTATACATATATATATTTAATATATATATATATATATATATATATATATATATATTGAATTAAGGTGACTCAGTGATTCCATGCAATGATTAAAGAAGATAAAGTTTAAATAATACATGTCAATATAAAGCACAATGGCTATGGTCAGATTAGTCTGAATTGCCCGATGCCTGAATGTGCACCATGCAGCATTCCCTACTTTTGCTGCTAGCCTGCCCTTCGTGTGCTCCCATCAATCAGCCTTGTTACCTGAGTGGTTTGTTCTCTCTTGCCTTTGAGGAGAATTCCAAAGTCTGCTTTTCCTGTGTTTGCCAGGCGAGCTTTAAGCATTTTGGGTGTCTCTTCCTTTGGCGGGCAAATAAAGGCAGGTCTTGTTTGTGGAGGGATCACCTGTGGGCTCTTTCTCTTCAGGCTTAAAAGAACTCTGGAGACAAGAGAAGAAGGCTGTTTTGAGTAGCTCTCTGACAGAAGCCGCAAATTCTCCCTAAAGAGTGGTAATTTCTCCCACCATTTTGGCTTGAAGGTTTGGAGTGTATCTCATGAAGAAAGTTGTAACTTACTCCATGTAACACAAATAGCCTCGTCTTAGATTTTTAGAGTAAAACCATCTTTTTCCTCTCCTCCATATAGTATCTCACTCTAGTTCTATCTAGCTTGGGACTCTTGCCTTAGCCTTCCAAGTGCCGGGATTCTAAGTGTGCACCATTACACGAAGTTCTGCTGGGGCTTTACAGGTCGTACCTGGCTTTCTTCATGAGGAGCATTTTACAAGATGGGTAATGGCACAGAATTTCTTGGAGAGCCTTTCTGTCCAGAATTAAAAGATTGGCAAACCCATGGGCCACCACATCAGCAGTTCGACGGTTTCCTCCCTCTTTTGCCAGGAGGCTGTGAGATTTAAAAAAAAAAAAAAAACAAAACAACAACAACAACAACAACAACAACAACAACAAAAACCAGGTCTCCAGTCACGGGTTTGCTAACACTGGGTGACTTTCCTTTTAAATCTCAAACAAAATTACAAATTTAATTATTCAATTATACATTTTAAACTTTGTATCACATGATAAATTCCTAAGATGTTGACTTTCCTTCAACAGTAAGTTCTTCCCAATGGGAAATACAGAATCTTCAGCAAACACTGTGTGTGTACCGCCTTTAATCCATGGTTCCTCTTAATTGTCAACTTGAGACGATCTAGAATCACCTGGAAAAGGGAGTCTATGAGACATTGTCTAGTGAGGGGATAATCTTGCTCATATTAATAGAGGTCAGAAGACTTGCTAATTGTTGGTGGTGTCATTCTCTGACTGGGATTGTACTAAGAGTAGAGAAAGAGGTATGTGCCACTGTTCCTTGCTAAGAATAATTATTATGCTAAGAAAGGAGAGAGAAATGAATTATTAAAAATACTCGACTGAAGTTGAGCTAGGTTGGCTACTGTGGTACAGTTTATAATCTAAGCATTTGGGAAGCTGAGGGAGAAGATCTGGTCAGCCTGGAATGCATAAAAGTACACTGTCAAAGCAAAGCAAAGCAAAACAAAACAAACAAACACCAGAGCAGACAGAAAAGGCTGGGGAAGGGACCTAAGGCAAACTTGGGCACTTCCCTGAACCTAACATTAAAGATGGGGGTTGGGGAGGGAAGGCTAAGGCTCTCCAAACCACTGAAGAGTGAAATTACCCCTCCAAGACAGGACATACATGTTTAGAATCCTTTAATGTGACTGTGTTAATGCTTGCTTACTTTAGTCAACAGCTGCTTTTTCCAGAGAAGACAAAAGAAACAAATGTTACTTCATCCATCTACACAGTATTCTATGCATACATGAGTGTATATAATCTATCTACATGGCTGTAGCTAGCTGTCATCCATCACAGTATTCATGACAATCGTGTTTTTACTAACTCGTCCATCCAAGTTTCTATCTGCCTTCCTGCTCCTCTATTAAGTGGGAGGACTGGGTTGGATAAGGTAGTTTCAGCCACACTCCAGTGGTTTTTAATCCAGTAGTTAGGCAGGGCAAGATGTCATTGGGGAGCTTAATCTGAACCCCAGAGAACCTCTGTGAGCATGCCAAATATATGAGAAGGAATGGAAATAACATATTTAAATGTCAGGCTATTTTGAGATTTCTCAAGCTTTAATTAAACTTGCCTACAGGTTGCAAGTTTGGAGTGCTTGATGAGTTTCTGAACAGAAGAAATAGTCTGTCTGCCAGATGGATTTTGCCCAAACTCTCTCAGCAATGTTTAAAATAGCATCTTTTTCTCTTCTCATCCACAAAATGCTTCCCCAGAATTTCACTGGTGAAAAGTTTTACTCATTAAATTGCTTAGTAAGGAGGTCCCTCCCTCAATATCCACAGCACCACGTAGAGTTTCCTGAAAGCCTCGGGCCAGAGGACAAATAGCTGATGCTACAGTTAAATGTCCCCAAGTTAAAAAAGACGCTTGAACTGAGCAATAGTAGAGGAAATGTCGGAATCTGTTCTAATCCTGGACCCCTTCCTTGCTGTGACCTTAGATAGTTTAAGGACTTTTTTGATATTTCTGTTCATTCATGGAACTTTTAAGCCCCACAATGTATTCAAGACATTGAGAGAGAATAGAAGAGGCACATCATCAAAGCACGATATCATTATGTGAGAAGGCTGCAGGATTAGGAACCAAATCATCATTTCAATACCCATTCATGAACACATTACTAATCGATTTTGCTGAAAACAGAACCCTCTTTTTATCTGCTACAGGAAACTGGTTATTCTGAAAGGACTGGCTTTTTGTGCTCTTGTGATATTCAGTCATGAAAAAGACAAAATCTCTTAATAATTTCTCACCCCTAGTTTGTGATATGCAAATAGACACAAGTGGACTTCAGAGATGGGTGCAGAAACTGAAATAGTTCTTGTGAGCATATCAAAGAGACAATGTGTTTAGAGAAATTGTCTGTGTGAAAGTCAGCTACCAACAGACACACAGACACACAGATGCCCCTGTTGTTTGAAACTTTTTCTTGATATTCATGTAGTAGAAAATCATTCCTACATTGACACATTAATACTACTTGGAAGTAGTATCACCTATTTAGTTGCTAATGAAGTCAGTATCACCTATTTAGTTGCTAATGAAGTCACAGAGGCAGGGCCTTCATTAAAAGAAGGAGCTCCAGCTGGGTGTGGTGGGGCACACACCTTTAATCCCAGCACTAGGGAGGCAGACAGAACCCTGAGTTCCAGGACAGTCTGTCTACATAGTGAGTTCAAAGTTAGCCAGGGCTACATAGTGAGAGCTTCTTTCCACCACTCCCCCAAAAAGGAAAAGAAAATTGCTTTCTAAAGATAGCCAGCATGAATAAATTTATGACACTGAGAATACTTGAGGTGATAGTAAGAAAAAACAAGCAAAAATAAACAAAACAACAAAAAATAAAAACCAGTACCAGTATTTGCAGTATTTGATCCAGTTTCATCTCAGCTGTGTTATGCCTGGATATTTTAGATGTTTATCAAAGGTCTTTCATGGGGAAGAAAGTAAATGTGTAAAATGATAGACTGTGATTTTTATGAGTAATGCTGGCTCTAAATAAACTTTTGAAAACTTATGAATGCCTTGGTTCTCAGTATTATCACTCTATTGAATTTTTTTCTTATTAAAGTACGTAAAGTACGTAGTTTTAAAGACTTTTTTATGTAATTTTTTTTTTTGTGTGTGGGTAGATGGGATTGTCCTGGTATGTTAGCATGCAGCTGACATGTATTATTTTTCTTTGTTATCTTAGTAGTTTTGTGCTATATACGTACCATAACCAACCTATTGCCTAAGAGAACCATGTAATATAATGTAATTACAGCCACTGTTACAAGTTTATAATGTATTTTTCTATCTTGTTTTATGTGCATGTTATATAACATTCAAAAGAATTTTCTTCTTGATTGAGAAAAGGATACAAAATGCAAAATCCACAATTTTGATAACTGAATACTGCCAATTGTCTTTCTTGGGCTTTTAATTAGCTGATGAATGAATACATTAGACACGTCTGGGTTTTAGTTGGAATTTTACATAGCTTGTATTTTAATTCTTTGGTTGTTTTCTGATTCTGTTAACTCATAGCATTATTTTAATAAATGTTATAATACCAACCTTAACAAAAAGTAAAGATAGCCAACATGCTTTCTCTGTCATATGACACAGTGGCCATCTAATGATTCAAGAAAACGATCTCAGCCGAAGCCACAACTTAGATCTCACTGCTTGGGAAGAACTTTAGAGAACTGAGAGTCAAATGATTTCTTTTCCTCAAAAGGTATCTAGGTTGAGTATTTTGTTACAATAACAGAAAACAGACTAAGATGAGTATTTACATATACATATAGTGCATATCCTAGCATCTTAAAATAAGTGCTATGATCTTGTATGTGATAACATGACTGAATTGAGTGGTGAAAATTTGGCAAAAGGAAAAGATTACTGATCAAACAACAATTAATTAAAAAACAAACACCCAATGTATCAATCATATGACTTCACTGGTCATTCCATACAACATTGACAAGTGCTTGCCAGAAACATCTGAGTCAATATAATTGTGTATTATGAATTAGCATGTTAACTGTTTATGCATCTATCAAAACATAAGGATTTAAAAATAGAAAACAAAGACCTAAATATTTATCTACTATCGTTACTTAGTTTCTAAGAATCAAATTAGTATTCTCTTTCAGTTGTATTGGGATGTTTTATTTCAAAATGCCTATTTCAGTTGCATAGCAATGTTTTTAAATTTTTTAAATTTAAATTTGAAACAAGCTTGTTTTACATGTCAATCCCAGTTCCTGCACCATCCCATCCTCTCCTGTTCCCTCCACCAACCCCCATCCCATCCCCTTTCTGATCCCCAGGGAGCAGATTTCATGAGGAGGCTACAAAATCTGTCATATATTTGGAGCAGGGCCTAGGTCCTCCTCCATGTGTCTAGGCTGAGAGAGTATCCCTCTATTTGGAATGGGGTCCCAAAGTTCATTTTTATACTAGGGATAAATACTGATCCATTACTAGAGGTCCCATAGACTGCCAACTCCTCCTAACTAACACCCACATCCAGGGGGTCTGGGTTTTCCCAACTGTCAGAACGGAGTCCATGAGCTCCCCCTTGTTCAGGTCAGCAGTTAGTGTGATTTCTCCAGCCTGGTCTTGACCCCATTGCTCATCCACCACTCCTCCCTCTCTGCAACAGGATTCCAGGAGTTTGGCTCAGTGTTTAGCTGTGGGTGTCTGCTTCTGCTTCCATCAGTTATGACATGAAGGCTCTAGGATGGCATATAAGGTAGTCATCAATTTCATTATTGGGGAAGGGCATTTAAAATAGCCTCTCTACTATTGCTTAGAATGTTAGTTGTGTTCATCCTTGTAGATCTCTGGACATTACCCTAGTGCAAGATTCTTCTTAAAACCTATAATGGCTCCCTCTATTATGGTACCTCTTTTCTTGCTCTTTCCTTGGCTCAATTTTCCTGCCCCCTCATACCTACCTCTCCCCTCCTCTTCCTCCTAACTCCCAACTCCCTCTCCCCTACCTCCATTCTCACAATTTGCTTGGGAGATCTTGTTTATTTCCCCTTCTCCAGAGGACCATGTATGTCTCTCTTTGGTTCCTCCTTGTTTCCTAGCTTTTCTGGCAGTGTGGATTGCAAGCTGGTAATTCTTTGCTTTATGTCTAAAAACCATATATGAGTGAGTACACACCATGTTTGTCTTTTTGTGACTGGGTTACCTCGCTCAGAATGGTTTCTTCTAGTTCCATCCATTTGCCTTCGAATTTCAAGATTTCATTGTTTTTTTTTTTTTTCTTGGCTGAGTAGTACTCCATTGTGTAAATGTACCACATTATCTCTATCCATTCTTCAGTTGAGGGGCATCTAGATTGCTTCCAGGTTATGGCTATTAAAAATAATGCTGCTATGAACACAGTTGAACAGATGTCCTTGTTGTATGAATGTGCATCTTTTGGATATATGCTAAGAGTAGAATTGCTGAATCTTGAGGTAGACTGTTCCCATTTTCCTGAGGAACTGCTATACTGATTCCCAAATGGCTGTACCAGTTTGTACTCCCACCAGCAGTGGAGGAGTGTTCTCCTCTCTCCACATCTTCCCAAGCAGAAACTGTCATTGGTGTTTTTTATTTTAGCCTTCTGACAGGAGTAATATGATATTTCAGAGTTGTTTTGGTTTGCATTTCCCTGATGGCTAAGGATGTTGAGCACTTTCTTAAGTGTCTTTCAGAAGTTTTAGATTCCTTTATTGAGACTTTCCTATTTAGTTCTGTATACCACTTTTTAACTGGACTATTTGGTGTTTGGTAAGTAGCTTCTTGTATTCTTCGTATATTTTGGAGATCAGCCCTCTGTCAGATGTGAGGTTGGTGGAAATCTTTTCCCATTCTGTGGCTGCCCTTTTGTCTTGTTGACTGTGTCCTTTGCCTTACTTCTGTAAGGCTTTTCAATTTCAGGAGGTCCCTTTTATTAATTGTTGATCTTAGCATCTGTGCTACTGGTGTTATGTTCAGGGAAGCGGTCTCTTGTACCAATTAGTTCAAGGGTACCTCCCACTTTCTCTTCTAAGAGGTTCAGTGTGCCTGGATTTATGTTGAGATCCTTGCCGTTTTTACTATGTTGATTCTACCTATCCAAGAGCATGGAAGATCTTTCTATTTTCTGGTATCTTCTTTAATTTGAAAGACTCAAAGTTCTTATTATAGGGTTTTCACTTGTTTGGTTAGTGTTACCCCAAGATATTTTATGTTGTTGTGGCTATTGTAAAGGGTAATGTTTCTCTGATTTCTTTCTCAGCCCCTTTATTGTCTGTATATAGTAGGGCTACTAATTTTTTTTTTAGTTAATCTTGTGTCCTGCCACTTGGCTGAAGGTATTTATTAGCTGTAGGAGTTCCCTTGTGGAGTTTTTCCAGTCACTTATGTAAACTATCATATCATCTGCAAATAGTGAAAGTTTGATTTCTTCCCTTCCAATTTGTATCTTCTTGATCTCCTTTTTGTTTGTTTGTTTGTTTTTTTAATTTCTCTAGCTAGAACTTCAAGTACAATATTGAAGAGATATGGAGAGAGTGAATAGCCTTGTCTTGTCCCTGATTTTAGAGGAAATGTGTTCAATTTCATTCTATTTAGTTTGATGTGGGCTGGTGGTTTGCTGTATATTGCTTTTTATTATGTTTAGGTATTATTATCATATTATCCTTGATCTCTCCAATACTTTAATCATGAAGGGGCATTGATTTTTGTCAAAGGTCTTTTCAGCATCTAGTGAAATGATCATGTGGTTTTTCTTTTTCAGTTTGTTTGTATGGTGGATTACATTGATGGATTTTCACATGTTGAACCATCTCTGGGTGATTTCTGTGATGTGTTCTTGATTTGCCAGTATTTTATTGAGTATATTTGCATCAGTGTTCATGAGGGATATTGGTCTGTAGTTTTCTTTCTTAGTTGTGTCTTTGTGTGACTTGGGTACTAAGGTAATTGTAAAAGAGTTTGGCAATGAACCTTCTGCTTCTATTGTGTGGAACAGTTGGGGAAGCATTGGTATTAGCTCTTCTTTAAATTTCTGGTAGAATTCTGGGCTGAAACCATCTGGCTCTTGTCTTTTTTTGGTTGGTAGAGTTTTGATGACTGCTTCTATTTCATTAGGGGTTATAGGTCTATTTAAATTGCTTATTTGGTCTTGATTTAATTTCGGTAAGTGAAATCTATCCAGAAAAGTGTCCGTTACCGTTGAATTTTTGAATTTTGTGGAGTATAGGTTTTCAAAGTATGACCTGAAGATTCTTTGGATTTCCTCAGTGTCCATTGTTACATCCCTCTTTTCATTTCTATCTTATTAATTTGCATGTTCTCTCTCTCTGCCTTTTGGTTAGTTTGGATAAAGATTTATCTATCTTGTTTATTTTCTTGAAGAACCAACTCTTTGTTGCATTGATTGTTTGTATTGTTTTCCTAGATTCTACTTTATTGATTTCAGCCCCCAATTTGAATATTTCCTGGCATCTACTCCTTTGGGGGTGAGTTTGTTCTTGAGCTTTCAGTTGTGCTGTTAATTCTCTAATGTGACTCTTCTCCAGTTTCTTCATTTGGGCACTTAGTGCTATGAACTTTCCTCATATTACTGCTAAAATTATACAATGGAAAAAAGAAAGCATCTTCAACATATGGTATTGGTATAACTGCATGCTGGCGTGTAGAAGACTGCAGATAGATTCATATCTATCATCATGCACAAAACTTCAGTCCAAATGGATCAAAGACCTTGACATAAATCCAGCCACACTGAACCTCTTAGAAGAGAAAGTGGGAGGTACCCTTGAACAAATTTGTATAAGTAAATATCTTTTATGATTACCAGTAAATCCTTGATTTTTTAAACTTATTTTGTATATCTACGTGTCTTTGGTCATGTTAAAAAGTCACAGGTTACGAGTGTCATGAGTGGAAAAAGTATCAGAAGCCTTGGCATATATATTGTGTATATGTATGTGAATCAGTACTTTTTTTCCAGAAGGAGCTATAGTATGCAGGTAGTCCCTGGTCATTTACTGATTTCAAGTTTCACATCAGTGCAGCTACATATGAAACTATAAAATTGTGTTCTTCACATATGAAGTACAGTGTGGTTGGAGACCACTGAATTTGTGCATTGTACTACATACTACACAGGTCTCTCTAGCAGAGTCATTTTATTTAGTAGAACTCACAGGAGACAACAGACTATAAAAGAGTAAGTGCTGAATGTAGAAACAGAAGAAAAACAATGGGGACATGAGTGAAATTTATTTAAAAGTTAAATTTTGCCTTTGGGTGGTTAAATTTGGCATTCAGTAATTTAAACTATAAAAGTAAATGTTTTGAAGATAGTTAGAAATGTCTCCTGAAGGACTTTATAGAAGACACTTTATAAAGTGTTGGAAGGAGCCATATTCTCTGAGTAGATACCAGAGAGAGTATAGAAAAGAATATCAGTGCCAGCTATATATTGTTTGCAGACCCATTTTAGTAAGACTATCATGCTAGATGGAGCAGAGTCAGTCAGTACAGTGCATTCCAGAAAAGCCCACCCTTGAGTATGCTAGGCAAGTCATGTACTTTGGAAGTACACATTCCGTATTGAGCTTTGATAAGTAGGTCAAGGTGTGTGAGATCATATAAAAGTAATTGTTGTTTAGCATGTAATCCTCCAGGAAAAGATACAGATCTCACTGTGTAAGTTGCAAACAAGAAACACACACACACACACACACACACACACACACACACACACACACACACACACACACACACACACACACACACATATATGTAGACATGTCATACACCATAATGAGCTGGTTCTGACATTACAAAATGATTAGCATCGGTCCTCTAGCTCTTTGTAGCTAGAAGAGTAAGTGCACACGAAGACTCTCAGACTATCAAATAGTAATATTATTGATGATAGTAGCATCCCAAATTAACATTACCCAGTGATTACCTTTAGCTAGAGAATTTTGTAAGTTATTTTTATATATTAATCTAACTAATTCCTTACAGCCTGTAAGAAAATTGGGCATCACCATGGCTGAATTTGGCAGAGGAAATTGGGCAGTTTCAAACAATTACTTTCAGACAAGACTTACCACAAATCTTGGCATGGGGTGTAAATTTAGTCAGCTCTCCAACATAACTCAGAACCATTAATTCTTTGATAACTACAGGAAATAGAAATATTTCTAAAATAAAGACATTTCTAGTCTTACATGTATTTTCTCATGTAGAATTATTTCTTACAATAGAAGTAAAACTAATTCTAAATATTGTATGTGACGAAAGCATTATCTCCAATGTTGAGAAAAAACTAAAACTTCAAATATTTGTTCTCATTAAGCAAATTTCCAGCTGGGCTATATTTGGGGACAGGCACTCAGATCACCTTTGTGGACTGTTCCTGGGACTTTGTCAATCTTGTCAGGAAACACTTCGTTCCCTGACAACTTTCCAACTTGACTAAGAATAAATTCTCACCAAACTTTTGCTGGTGAGCAAACAACAGAGGATGTTCTGGGGTCAACTCTGCCTGGCCATCTTACTCTTTGCAGATACTTTGATATTCATCAAGTATTTGCTAAAATGACAAGCACATGGTAACCTAGATTTAAATATATATATATATATATACATATATATATATATATATACATATATATATGAGACCTTCTGTGCACTTGAATTTTTAACAAAGTTGGCGAGTTTAGATTTCACAGCTGTCAACTATCTGGTTCAGTTTTCTCTGCCAGGTCTTGATTTCAGAGTTGAATTGACAGTAGCCAAGCAAACGAATGAATCTGGGTAAATATCTAAGGAGGCATGCAGAGAAATAGAATAACATGCAGTATCACTTTATGTCCTTCATATTAATGTCCCTTTAAATGTCAGAGGAATATTTTACAAGGGTACTTTGGTAATAAAACAGTTACCAATTGAGAATGCATTAGCCTGTTCCTTTGGAATCATGGTGACTAAAAAAATTCATTTATTTTTTTATAAAGCTTTTGCTTTTAAAAGTGATTGTATTTTTCAAAACTAAGCCCCAATAGTTTTTGTGCTTAATGATAACATTGGTAGGTTCTTGCCATGGTCTAGGATCCATTAATTGATTTGGGCCAGGAAGACATGAGGACCTGACTTTAAATCCCCAGCACCCACATTTAAAAACAAACAAACCAAAACCTGGCTGGGAGTGACTGTAACCCCAGCACTAAGGTGCAGGGCTAAGCAGATCCTGAAAGTTCACTGGCTAACCAGCTTAGCTGAAAACGCAAACTTCTGGTCCAGTGGCAGTCATGTGGAAAGTGACCAAGGAAGATGCCCAATGTCCTTTTTCTGGGCTCTGTATGAGCACACACAAGTACATGCACTTACACAATCATGTATGTGTCATCACATACACACACACACACACACACACACACACACACACACACACAGTTAAGAACCAAGATAAGAACTAATTTCAAGTCAAGGGTCTCTCCTTGTATGAAAATTCTAGTGATACTAATTATATCATGGTTATTATTCTTAATCACACATTATGTCAGTAGACATTAGGAAAAGATCAGGCTGTTTTGATAATGTATGTCAAGGTCTGACTTGGGGATGAAGAAACCACTCAGTGGTATAAAGCACTTTCTGCTCTTACATAGTTTGGTTTCCAGCACCCATGTCAGGCGACACATCACTACCTGTAATTCCAGCTCCAGAGAATCTTGTACCTTCTGGTCTCCATGGCACCTGTAAACTTGTGGCATAAATGTATATAGACATACTCACACATACACATAAAAAGAATTATGCTTTTAGTATGTATTCCAAATGGCAGTAAAAAGCCTACTTTAGTATTACATCAAGTTATTTGCAAAGAGATCGTGAGAATATTTGAACACGTGTGTAGGAAATGGTAGTGATTGTGTAATTGTTCATGGAAGTATGGTGTGGCAAAAAATGTTCTGTACAGCCATAGATCACACTTTGGAGAGTGTGGTAAAAGTATAAGTACATTTTTA
This sequence comes from Cricetiscus sungorus, assembly GCA_030556225.1. Classification (NCBI taxonomy): domain Eukaryota; kingdom Metazoa; phylum Chordata; class Mammalia; order Rodentia; family Cricetidae; genus Cricetiscus; species Cricetiscus sungorus. Next base: position 33,308,403 of record JANBXA010000734.1, read on the forward strand.
AATTTGAGTTTTGTTCATGTTTGAGATTGGAAATGCAGGGTTTTGTTTCCTAGTATTAAGTATTCTTATTCTTGCTAACACACATACTTATTATCTGCCTTTCATAAAAGGAAGACAAAATTAGAAAAAAGGAATAACAGATGTTTCAATTAAGCATTAAAAATACAAATGTCTGAAGACTTAGATGTTTTTCTAGTGTGCCTGTCTTCAAAATATGTTCAGGAAAAAATATAAACAGAGTGGAGAGGAAAGCAAAATTAGTTTTCAAAATATTTGACCTTTTCATAGTAATATAGAGGTAATATAAATAAAAAATAATTCTTCAGGATGGGCACTTTGACCATAAAAGCCAGCACTTAAATATCTTGAATGGAAACCAAATAATCTAAAGCATCCAATTATTTCAAATAACTTGTAATATGTGACGATAAAAGGAACAGAAAGTGAGTGAAGTGTAGAAGTTAATGATCACATTTATGATCATGAATTGGCTCCTAGCAAAGGAATTCTCTCAGCAAATATTTATTGGCTACCTATTCTCTTCTGGGTACTATTTAGAGGAATGCAAATTAGGACAACCTATTAAAATTCAAAACAAATGGAAAAAATAAAGCAAGGTCAGCAATGCTATGGGAAAAGAGCTATGCATTGTTAATTGTATTGTATATGGGTTCACTGTTTTGTGAAAATTATCTGCTCACATACTGGAAGAATTATAGAAATGCTTCTGCTTTTTGGCCCACTTACTCCACTTTGGGGAATACACCTGAAAGAAATAACTAGAGAGAAAAATGAAGTAATTTTACAAAGATAAATCAATCCAGCAGTGCTGTTTTTAGTAATGGCAAGGGGCACATGGCTGACTATGACATCATGACAAAAATGAGCACACATTTGTACAGTTACTGGGACACAAAGATTATGCATTTACTTATTGAAGAACTTATGTATTAGGCACATTTATGGGCTAAACATGGAGTAAATGCAGGACAAATTACATGTGACATTTATTAGAGCATGGGAGCCTGTTCAGTGTCTGTGCAAACTAGAGAAATGCAGTGTTTCTGGGAACATGCGGTATTGTGGGTCCAATTCGTAGGTAGAAGAATGCCCTTTGCTTTTTACAATGTAAAAGCACAGAGATGGGACAGAGCAAATAGCTGGGGCTCATGGCCAAGAAGGGGGTTGTGGGCTGCATTTCAGCTTTCCCTTTAGTACTTCCAGGGAAGAGAACATAGTTGGAACTGCCATAAGTGGCTGTCCTGGTACTTCTAATTGGAGGGGGATAATGATGAAATAAATGTACCAATGAACATCCAGCTACAAAAAAATGGTCTAAAAAAGTGAATATAGTTTGACAAGATAATATAACAAGGAGATCTGGGTGGTCCTTCCAGCAGAAAATCCAAGAAGCCCCCAAAACAAGCTGAGATGGAGAAAAGGTTGGTGGTGGGGGAGGTGGGTGGGAAAAGTATGCAAGAGGAAGTAACCTCTTGTGCAAAAAATTCCCTGTAGCTAGACAGAGTGTGCCCAGTTAAGGAACTAGAAGATATCAGCAGGATGCCTCAATAAAACATGTAACCTGAGATAGGCAGGTAGACAGGCTAGATGCTCTAGGATTTTGTAGGCTAGAATAAGACCGACCTTTGTTCTTACTTTTAAGAATGGCATGGGCACATTTGGATAGGAGGACACAGATCTGATCAGATCAGTGCTTCTCATAATCATTCAGTTGCAAATTAGAGGCTGGGTTATGGAGAATGTGGAAGGAGATGTCTGGTCAGATGTGGAGGTGGCTTGGACCACCCAAAGCATCAGCAGCAATGAAGGTAGGATGTCAGTGATTTGACATATTCTTAAAAGGTAAGACGGACAGATCTTAGATGTGGAATAATAGCCATGTCAGGCGAAGCACAGGAATATGGCAGATACATCTTTTTTTTTTTTTTTGTTTGTTTTATTTTGTTTTTTGTTTTCACTAAAACTCCAAATGTTAAATTGTAAAGGTTTTGGTATTAGTTAATTTCCTATAGCTACTGTAATTAATTACCACCAAATAGTGCCCTATAGCTACAAAAGTAAGTTCAGAGTTAAGGTGCCAGCTAGGATGTGCTCCATTCAATGACTCTACTGGAGCATTTCTTGTATCTGTCATGCATAATCAGGCATTTCTTGCCTGCATGACTGCAATTCCTGCCCAAGTCTTAAGACTTTCTTCTTTCTGTCTTTCATAAAAATACTTGTTACTGGATTGGAGACTGTCTTAGTTATAGTTTCTATCACTATGATGGAAAACCATGACCAAAGCAACTTAGGGAGGAAAGGATTTATTTGCTTTACACTTCCATATCATAGTTGCTTACTGAAGGAAGTCAAGCAGAGCAGGAGCTGATGTAGACACTATGGTGAAGTGCTATTTGCTGGCTTGCTTCTTATGGCTTGCTCAACCTGCTTTCTTACAGAACCTAGGACCATCAACTCAGGGATGGTACTACCCAACATGGTCTTGGACCTCCCCTATCAATCACTAATTTAGAAAATGTCCTACAGTTGAATCTTATGAAGGCTGTCTTAGATAGGGTTATGATTCCTATGATAAAACATCATTACCAAAAGCAAGTTGGGGAGGACTGGTGGTGTGAATGAAAATGCCCCCCCACCATAGACTCATAGGGAGTGTTACTATTAGGAGAGGTGGCCTTTTTGGAGTAGGTGTGGCCTTGCTGGAAGAAGTGTGTCACTAGGGATGGGCTTTAAAGTTTCAGAAGCTCAGACTAGGCCCAGTGGTACATTCTTTCTTCCTGCTGCCTATAGATCCAGATGTAGAACTCTGGGGACCCTCTCCAGCACAATGTCTGCCTACATTCTACTATGCTTCTGGCCATGACAAGAATGGACTAAACCTTGAAGCTAGCCCCCTAATGAAATGCTTCCCTTTATAAGAGTTGCCATGGTCATAGTGTTTTGTTTGTCTGTTTGTCTCTTTGTTTGTTGTTGTTTTGTTTTGTTTTACAGCATTAGAAACCTGAACTAAGACAGGGGTAAAGGGTTTATTTGACTTAGACTTCCCCATCATAGTCCATCACTGCAGACAGGCACTCAAGCAGGCCTGAAACCTGGAGGTGGGAGCTTATGCAGAGGCAATAGAGGAGTGCTACTTACTGGCCTGTTCCTCATAGCTTGTTTACTTAGCTTAGCTTTGGTATAGAACCAAGAACCACCTACCAGGGGTGGCCTCACCCACAATGGCCTGGGCCCTCCCACTTCAATTACTAATGAAGTAAATTCTGTACAGTCCTGCTTATAGCCTGGTCTTATTGAGGCTTTTTTTTTTTAAATAACATAATTCTTTACTGATTCTTTGGGACTACCACATCATGTACCCCAATCCTGTTTATCCCCTAATCCTTCCATATCTTCCTCTCACCACTGTAGCATATGACAAAAAGAAACCACCACCAAATCAATTTAAAAATAAAAACAACTAACCAACCAGCCAACCAACCAACCAACCAACCAAACAAACAAACAAACAAAAAACCACTTCACTCCTCCATCTTTCCAACACTTTATTCATTCTAGTGGTATTGGGTCTGGGGTGTGTCACTCAGTGTACCCTTTTGTCCAATCAGCTCTACCTGCATATGTTCATTACAATGAGTCATTGGTCTCAAGGTCTATCCCTCACTGTAACATGAAAAATACAAACTCAGAGACTAATATTGGGGATCAAGATGAGGGTCAGATAAGAAAAGCAGCCAAGCCACTAGCTCTTACCTCTACTGAAAGGGCTGATCTTGTCTCCTAGAATTCTCAGCAAGCCTCAAACTGCTGCTTCTCCTCAGCATGGCTGGAGAATCAATGCCTTCCTACCCTTAATGTGGCTGGAGAATGAATGGCAACTCTGAGACTCTGTTCCTATCTTAAACACCTCTCATGAGTTCACGGATTAAAGGCATAAACTCTTGTTACTCTTTTAGACTGATTCAATCTCATGTAGCCCAGGTGGCCTTGAACTCAGAGAGTTCCATCTGCCTTTGTCTCCTAAGTGCTGGAATTAAAGGTGTATGCCACCACTGCTCGGCTTCTATGGCTAACTAATATGGCTGTTTTGCTATTTTGATCCTCAGTGGTTTTAATAAATCATAAACAATATATCACCACATCATACCATCATCACTGGACCAACATTGGAACTCCTCTTGAATACCCTGCTGTTGCCCTGCAGCTATTGTTTCTCAGGACCAGTCCCTTCACACATCTCTGCAAGTCATAGATAGGGTAGATGTTAGGGTAGGCCAACCCAAGGCCCAGGATATGGGTCTGCATGGTAACTGAGCTGGTTGTTGGTCAGGACCATTGGGACTATCCTCGATAGGCAATGGGCAGAGCCAGCTCTTCTAGTCCCATGCCATTGGGGCCAGCTCTCCCATACCCATGGTGAGGGGTGGGGCAATCTCTCCTGAGTGCTGAGGTCAGCTCTCTCATGGGGGGGACCAGCTTTCTTGCTGCAGTGTCCAGCTAGGAGCCAGGGCCTGCTATCCCAGGGGCAGTAAGGGGTGAGACTGGCTCAGTATGGCTTTTGGATTTCAATATGCATGGTTCATTTGACCCCTGTGGTAACACAGATCATGGATATCATCATAGACCCCAGCTGAAGCATTAATACAGATCCAAACATAGCTGTTGGCAGCAGCTCAACATGGACGTCACCATGGTTCTGGTAGCAGTACAGGGTACTTAGACCAGTATGGCCCCTGGTGGCAGCAACACCCTCAGACACCAACATGGTCTCAGTTGGCTTTCCAGATCCCTAGCATTGGCATGACCTTCTATGGTATCAGGAGGCAAGGACATCAGCATAGATCCTGGCTGTGGTAGGATCACAGATTCAGACATGGCCCTCAGTAGCAACACTGGCATGGACAACATCATGGTCCCAGGTGGTAGTGTAGCCCACCCAGACCAGAGTGTTCCTGGTGGTGGCATGGACCTTAGGTGTCAGCATGGCCACAGGTTGCATCCTAGACTCTGGGCATCTGTGTGGCCTTTAGGGGCATCACTGGCCACAAACATCAACACAAACCCCGCCTGTTGCAGGACCATGGATCCAGACATAGCCCTTATCAGAAGCCCATCTCTGATATCACCATGGCCCCAGGTAGCAGAACAGGCCACTCAGATAAATATCAGCCAGGTTGCAGGGTGATCCTCCTGTCCTAACACAACTCCAGGTATTCCCTACCACTGACTCTGGCATCCACATGACCCCCCAATGGTAATAGGCACCACAAACACAGACCCTGGCTACAGTAGGGCCATGGATCCAGACACAGTCTCTGGCAGCAGCTTGGCCTAGTCAACATTATGGTTACTGATGGCAGAGCAGACCACCCAGATTGCCTTGGTCCTAGCCATGAGAGGCACCTATCTCAGTTGCCACCATGGCCAAAGTTGGCGAACCAGAACCTGGGCATCAGTGTGGCCTTTGTTGGTAACTTGGCCATGGATATCATCACTGATTCCAGAAGGTGCAGGACCATGGACCCAGACATGATACTCAGAAGTAGCCTGGGCCCAGATGGCACAATAGTCCTAGGAGGCAAAGCAGGCCACTCATATCAGCATCACCTCATTTGCAGGGTGTCCCTTTGGCTCCAACATGGCCCCAAGTGGGGGCCCAGATTCTGGGAATCCACATGACCCCTGATGATGACAGGTGCCATGGACATCAACACAGACCCTGGGGATATCAACACAGACCCTAATTGTGGTAGGGCGACAGACCCACACATGACCAGTGGCTGCAGTTCAAGCCTGAATGACCTCATGGCCCCTGGCAACAGCCCAGGCCAATCAGATTGGGATATCCAATGGTCCTTGGGCACCTATATAGCCTTGTGTGGTAGTCTGGACCCCAGGACTCTACATGGTCCTCCATGGTAACAGGGGCCAAAGACATCTATATTATGTTGGCTTCAGTAAGTTCACAGACCCATACATGGCCTTTGACAGCAGCCCAGGGCCTGATGACACTCTGTCCTTGGGTGGCAAGATGGCCTCCCACATCAGTCTGTTTTTCAAGGGCTTCACCTCTTCAGACCCATCTCTCTATATGCATGAGCCTCTCTGCCTCTTTCCCTTTCATGCCCCACCATATATTTGCTTACCATAGTGGTGCTTTTCTGTCCAGTGCCACAGGCTGTGGTTTCTTCTCTCTAGTTCAGAGAAAACTGATCTAATCTGGGTGTCTTGAGGCATTTTCTTAAATGAAGTTCCCTCATTTCAGATGATTCTAGCTTGTGTCAAGTAGACACAAAACTGGCCAGGACAGAGACCCCTTCAGATAATGTAGGATAAGCTCCTCATTTTTAAATTTTATTTTTTGACAGGTTCTTTTTATTATACAGCCCTGGCTGTCCTTGAACTCACTATATAGACCAGATTGGACTCTAACCCACAGAGATCTGCTTCCTTCTGCCTCTCAAATGCTCAGATTAAAGTAGTATGCCACCATGCCTGGCAAGCTCCTTATCTCTAAGGTATCCTCAAATATTCTTTTTCCAAATAAGGACATACTCACAGATTTTAGACAGCACATAGACAAACTTTATGGGGACCACCGTTTACCTCACTATGACTAATCTTTTTTTCTTTCTATCCCACAGTAGAATTGACTTCAGCTTTTGGTACTTTGGATCCTAAGCATCCCCCAGAAATCCACATGAAAAAGATTTGCCAAGTGATAGAGGCACATGCCCTTAATCCCAGCACTCAAGAGGCAGAGGAAGGCAGATCTTTGAGTTAGAGGTCAGCCTGGTCTACAGAAGGAGTTCCAGGATAGCCAGGGCTGCACAAAGAAATACTATCTTAAAATAACAACAAAAACAAACAAATTTAAGAAGCAGCATGAAGTCTTCAGATTTTTGGAGCTGTGTCTTCGAAGGAGATAGTGGGACTTTACCTCCCTCTCCCTCTCCCTCTCCCTCTCCCTCTCCCTCTGCCTCTCCCTCTCCCTCTCCCTCTCCCTCTCCCTCTCCCTCTCCCTCTCCCTCTTCCTCTCCCTCTCCCTCTCCCTCTCCCTCTCCCTCTCCTTCTCCCAACTTCTCTCTTTTGGCCTTGGGCATGAAATAAACAGTGTTGCTTTGCCACATCATGTCAACATGGGCTAATAGGAACAGGGTTAGTTGACCATGGAGCAGAACTCTCAAGCAATGACCCTAAGCATGTTACAAGTTAATTCCCTCTGGCATTGTTACAGTGTGGGATTAGTTAACACACAAACTAGCCTCAAATACTTGCCATATCTGAAAGAGGTACTGGCCCTGTGTGGCACTTGAGCATTTAATCACCTGGTTGGAGCTGTCATTATTTTTAATATAGAAAGGATAAAACTATTATGTGCTGTATAGACTACATGTAAATGCTGGTAATGTAGAGATGAATAATTTCTAGTTCTTACATTTTAATAGTTCAATCTCTTGAAAGACCTGTCTAAACAAATTAACTACAAATTAGTAGTAATTGTTGAAACATTGTTGAATGAAATGCCATGGAAGCAAAGAGTAAGGAGCAACGATCTATTTCTGGGTGTTGAAAAGATGTCTTTAAAGAGGGAATGCTTGAATCAGTTCTTAAAGTATGAGTGGGAATCATCCAGGGCATGGTATTCTAACATAACAGATGCCCATGTGCTCATCGTTACTCCAAACCCAAACATTTAGGCCTCTGGTATGGAAGCTTTCATTCACTGAGGCCTTTGAGGAAGCAGTAGTTTCTTACTTCTGGGTCATTGTAGGAAGCCTACTGGAATCATGAAAGCAATACAAGGGCATAAATTCAATCATTTCAAGAAAAATGAGCTCTTAACATGTACAGATTGCAGACGAGATGTGGTTAAATCTATATGGTAAATAAGATTTGAAATTGCACACACTTGTGAGGATAAGAATGGAGTCAGAACAGGCAGGCCTGTGACTCCTTCTTTTTTAAGCATAAGGTGTTAGTACTTTGTGGATGTTAATTGGGAATGTGGTCTGGGTTTTCTCCATGACAGGCTGTAAATCTTTATTTTAGCTGTGCACTTTTACATTAATATATAATGCTCTTGAAATCTTTACACCGTTTTCTTTCTTAGGTTTTCCTAAGAAAAAAGAAGTCTAAAAAAAAAAGTTATGTGACAGTGTTAGATTTAGCTCATTTTAACAGAGGTCACAGCATTGCTGAGTAGTAAACACCATTACAAGATCTTTCTAGTGTCTAGATGTTTGGCAAACATGCCTCCATCTGGAACACATGACTGGAGCCTAGAGTTGGGGACAGATGTGGGCCTGTGAAGTTCATGAGCATCTGGGAAAGTCAGACATATCAGGTTTTTTGTTTTGTTTTGTTTTTGTTTTTTGCTACAACTAAGAAGTGAATTAAGGCAAAGACCCTCCCCCGAATCAAGGAGACAGTTGCAGGTGTAGGGAAGGTCTGCTTTACTGTTTCAACTAGGCTTTTGAGACCTAAGTGGCTAAGAGGGACTTGGGATGCTGCAGTCAGGACTGCAGGCTTACTTTAGTGCTAACCCAGCAACACCTGTGTTCTATTCTTGGCCTATTTCCTCCTGTGTCGATAATATCAGCAATTAGTGTACTTGGACTTATAAGCTTTACTTTTCAGAGAATATAGCCCTTGGGAAGGTCAGCTAATTAATTTTTGTAATTTTTGTAATGTTTCAGATTAGATTTGTTGTATATTTTATGACCTTGCAGATAACAGTGATTATTAAATCACAGAAATATTAAATTGCTTTTGAAAGGACTTCCTGTAAGGAACATGATAGAAAACAGACTAAGAATACAGGTCTTAGGCAGTCTCAGTTTTTCCCCCAAGACTCCAGAGCAGGTCATCTAGTTGCTAAGATAGAGGAAAATATTTTAAAACAAAGCAATATTACTAACAGAAACTCATATGTTTATATGAAGTTACCTGAAGTTGTCTGTAACTTCTTAGCTGCTGGGAAGCTGGCTGAATCAAATGCCTTTGGGGTATGGTGAGAGCACTGGACCCTTACCCATGGGGACTTAGCTTAGAGCGTTACTTTTGTCACTCGTGGCTGTTCTTATTCTGGTCAAGATACTTGGTAACTTGAAGTGACAATTTTCTCAATGTAAAATAATTAATAGCATTTAAGCATGAGCTTTGTAGTTCAGGACTCTGCCATCTTTTACTGGAATCACTGCAGCTCATGTGCAATTGATTTCCTCTGTTATATTCTCACCTGTCTCTCGTCTCTGTTCCACAAATCTGTTGGAGTTGTCTTTTAAAATCATACCAAATTCTTTTGCTTAAAACCCTTTACTGATATCCATTCATATTGAGACTAGCACACCATACCACTCTGAATATGTCTGATCTTGTCTAACACTGAAAACTAAGTGTGGTCAGGCCTGGTTAGTACTTGGATAGGAGAATAAAACATAAATTTATTATTATGGTCTAAAAGGCCTTACTATTGTAACTCTAATTAGTAAGACAAAGGATATGAAGAAGAGTAGGGTGAAGTAAGGAAGTAATACAACAGGTAGATAAAATGGGCTTTAGACTGAGACAACTTGATCCCACATTCAGAATCATATCACTAATCTACTCAAAACCCCTTTTCTGGCCTAACAAAGTCTTCTAGCAGTTAGAGAATTCTCCTACTCTCTGTTTATTTACTAAGATGCATGTTAATTCTACACCGGGTGAGCATCACTTGCAATCTAGGCACTAATCTTGGTTCCAGAACTGAAGAATATAACTGCTGTCTTTTTTCTGTTCTTTTGAGAGAAGGAATTAAAAAGTGAAAGAAATGTGAACATTTTCCAACATTTTCAGCAGAATATCAGACATTTCATAAACTTCAGTAGAAATTCACATATTTTGTAACCTAAGGTTGTCCTCTTATGACAAATGATGGGTCTAGACATATACAAGGTAAATACCTGATTTCTCCAAGTACTGCCCCAGCTTTCAGAGTAATCAGAACTTGAGTACCGTCAGGGCCTCCAAGAACTTGGACTTCTCCATGCTTGATGACATACATTTCCTTACCAATTTCTCCCTAAAGGCCACATGAGAAAAGGAAATTGTAACCATTTTATTTTTTAACAATTATAACTCAAATGAAGAAATTTAAGATCCTGTAGAGGAGCAAATACAAATAAAAGAAGTAAGGAATATCATTGTGAAAGTATTTCTTTTAAGACCTGGGGTAGTTTGTGATATTGGAAGACAGTACTGAAAATCTGTGAGCCTTGCAAATCATCACAAGGGATGAGAAGATACACTGGTCAGTGTGGTATTTCAGGAGGAGGGATGGGCAGATGATGTAGCTCATGATATGGACAGCTGAGTCATCTCCCTTTGGTCTTCATTGCTCTACTCTAAAGAAGATGCTTAGTGTAACAAAAGAACCCAAGTTCCAACCATCAAAGTCAAATCTATCTTCTGCCTGTGTCACTGAGGTATGATTTTGGAAATAGAAGATCTTGAAGCTCTTACTCCATATTGGAAGACTGTGACAGTACAATTATTTTCACTAAGTTCTTGTTTGTATTTGATGAATTTCAAATCCAGAGCAATAACTAACAGTTGACATCTCAGAATGTCTGTATAGTTCCTGATAAATGATGCTATTTTTTTTTTACTTCCCAGACAGATACAAATTAATATCAATATAATAGGAAAGTTCACAAGACCATATGTAGCTATTTTAAACATTTAATGTAAATACAATGATTTTTTTTGATATGTCCCTACTGTCTAAACTAGTAGTTATATGTCCAATCCCATTTAAGAATTGTTAACAAGATTCTTGTATGGCATGTTTAGTTTTTGTAGATTAGAATCATTTAACATTATTTAACAAACATATTTATAGCTTAATATGTATTATATAGCAAAGACATACAGTTAGAGATACTGACAAATTAAGTTGCATTGATTATAGTTTATGCTCTGTCATGACTGAGGCAGTGTCTACTTTGTTCCAGTGCTGAGTGCAAGGTGTGATGTATAAAAGGCACTTATTTATGAATGAAGAAAACATAATTTAACTGTTTTTGGGAGTTCTAAAGTCCTGTGATACCTAGGGTTATTTTCCTGAAAATCAAGTGCTTTATAATTGTCAGGTTGGAGTATACAATTATGAAATTTCACCTCTTAATTCATATCTGAAAAACCAAAATTTTTATTCTTAACATATATTTATGTGAAATATAAGTTGAAGCAGAAGTTAAAATATATATGGGTTTATTATAGTTGTCGATATAATTTCAATGTTAATAATTTGCCTTTGTGAGTACTTTGAAAATTCACCAAAATTGGAGTTTATAGAGATAGCTCAGCAATTAATTCTTCCTTCCTTCCTTCTTTCCTTCTTCCTTCCTTCCTTCCTTCCTTCCTTCCTTCCTTCCTTCCTTCCTTTCTTTTTTCTTTAAGTTTTCAAGATTAAGTTTCTCTGTAGCTGGAATTCCCTCTATAGACCAGGCTGGTCTTGAACTCACAAGAGATCTGCCTGTCTCTGCCTTCCAAATGCTGGGTTTAAAGGTCTACACCACCACTGCTTGGCTCAACAGTTAATTCTTAGCACTCACATCAGGTGGCTCACAACTGCCTTAATTCTAGCTCCAGAGGATCTGATGTTCTTTTTTGATCTCCTGAACACCTGCATGCATGTAGTATATCTATTCAGAAATGTATGCACATACATAAATAAAAATAAATCTTTAAAATCATCAAGATAGACTTCTGGTGTGGCCATGGCGGCAAACGCCACCACGAACCCATCTCAGCTCCTGCCACTAAAGCTTGTGGACAAGTGTATAAGATCAAGAATTCACATTGTGATGAAAAGTGATGAAGAAATTGTTGGTACACTTCTAGGATTTGATGACTTTGTCAGTATCCTTTTAAAAAATGTGAAATTACACTAGAAGGAAGAAGGATTACAAAATTAGATCAGATTTTACTAAATGGCAATAATATATCGATACTGGTTCTTGGAAGAGAAGGGCCTGAAGTATGAATGGATTGCCTTGACTTATGCTAGATTTTGGCTTTTTAAAAAACTTTTGATGTTTAGATTCTATAAACTGAAGTTTCCGTTAAAAGGAAATACTTTGGAGATATACACCCATTTTTCTAAGCTAATCATGGTTACTTTGGGAAAGGAAGAGTTTTGTTTTGTTTTTTTTTTAAAGACTTAAACATGTCTTTGGTTAATGGTGATTTTATTTATTATGTTGAAAGGTCTAGTGGAACAAATATACTTATTTTGATACTTGGTTTTAAAAAATCATCAAGATAGTGAATATTTGCATAGCTCCTTTTTTTAAAAATCACATATTTGTTTCCTCAGAGCATAGCACTTTTTATCAGAAAATATTTTGTACTTCATTTAATTCTTGCAAAAATCCCAATGATAGGTGTCTCTTATTTCCTCTTTTTTTGGAAATTGGAAATAGAGGCTAAGTAAGCTAAGTGTCTTAAGCAAAAATACAAGGCTGTTAAGTGACAGCATTAAAACTGACAATACATATATCACCTGACACACATACAGATATACTATATCTAACAATGAGTACAGTATCAAAACTGAGATCTTAATAACCAGTGAAATAATATGAACAATTTAAAAAATAAAGTCATTTGAAAATTAGTGTCCTTTCACTTTAGGAAGGGATCACTAGGCCAGGGTCATATTTCTATTATTATAGTTCTTCTTTTTCTTCTTGCATGAAGTAATTTCAAGGAGCTGAAATGGAATGATGTTTCAAAGACAGTTATTACAACTGACTGGAAGTACAAGAACATAATGGGTACTTAAATATAGTTCAGTATTTCTAATTATTTCTTAATGATCATCTTGATAATTTCCTAAGGAGATCAGGCATAAGCAATGAGTCCAAACTTCTACTATCTCTTGCATATTTCTGGGTTAATTTAAGCTTTTTCTGCAAGCTTAATTAGCATTCAGATGAAGTAGACATCACTTTAAGAGAATAGAGGCTGACAGCATATGTAAAGCAAGATCGAATCTGACATGATTGTTTCATGTGCTAATTTGGAGAAAGTTGAAAGGCATGCACTTCAGATAGAGCAAGGTAACTGTTAGTGGGTGTATATGCTCCCAAAATTGGGATTCTTGTTCTGGGAGGCTATTTCCAAGGCCAGTGGGGAGCATCATGGCACTCATGGTATCTCATCAGAGAAGAGAGATGATACTCACAGTGTGGCTCCTCGACCGACCATTAGCACCACGAAGAGCTTCTTTGGAGGTGAAACTCTCAAAACCCCACTGCAGAAATATTGGATGGGAATATTTGGCAATTAAGTCCCAGATATCTAAGCCTTGAAAATGTGGTGATGTATTATTTATGATTTATTGAAGCTTGGTGAAGAATTCAGAAAGCAAATTCAGCCACAAACCAGGCACATACCTTTAATCCCAGCATCCAGAAGCTAGGAGGTAGTGGACTCAAGATTAAGAGGTAGATAGATATTTGTGAGTTCAAGGACACCCAGATCTACACAAGAGTGAATCAGTCTGAAAGAGAATTACAGCTCACAACTTTAATCCCAGGACTCATGAGAGATATATAAGACAGGAGCAAGGACTCAGGATCAGGCATTCATTTTCCAGCCACACTGAAGATAGGAGGCATTGATTCTCCAGTCACACTGAAGATAGGAAGGCTCAATATCAAGTCATGTAGGAAGAAATTGAAGCCTCAGGATTCTCCAGTCACATTGAGGAGAGGTAGCAGTTTGAGACTTGCTCATGCATGCATTAGCTCTTTCAGCTTGAGCTTGAGGTAAGAGCTAGTGGCCAGCTGCTTTGCTTCCCTGATCTTCAGGTTGAACCCCAATATCGGTGTCTGGGTCATTTATTTTTGGGGCAAGATGGAAAGCTCTGTGGTTCAGAGATAGCTGACCTGAACAAGGCAGAGCTAATGAACCCCCAGACTGATAGCTGGGAAACCAGCATTGAACTGACTTAGACCCCTTGAACATGGGTCTCAGTTAGAAGGCCTGGGCAGTCTAAGGGACCTCTGACATTGAAACCAGGATGTATCCCTGGTGCATGAAAGGACTTTGTGAGCATACTCCCCATGGAGGGATGCCCCCTTAACCTAGAGGCAAGAGGGAGGGCCTAGTCCCTACTCCAAACGACTTGACAGATTTTGTTGATCCCTCCTGGAAGGCATCGCCCTCCCTGTGGAGTGGGGGTGGGGGGTGGGATAGAAGGATGTTGGGGGGGATGGGAGAGAGGGAGGGAAGGAAGGAGAGAAGGAGGGAAAGGGAACTGGGATTGATATGTAAAATAGGAAAAAATTTAAAAAATTAAAATAGATGAAACTTTACACATACACACACACAAAGATAAAAGCAAAAAGAAAGAAAGAAAAAAAAGAAAGAAAAGAAAAGCTCTGTGGTTATGTTATGTATGGCCGCAGAGCATCCCAAGAAAACTCCTAAGTAGTCTTGAAGTTTAGAATATCAGATCTGAACCTGGCCATTGCTTCAGTTATGTAGGCAACCTCTTATTGAACATGACTTCTTTCTATTTCCCCTTCTCTGCAAGCATTTAAGGAAATAGTAAATGCATATCAAATTGAATTCAGCTACTTAAACTTTGGTCAAGTAAACAGCTATTCTTCTCTGTCAATATCTAGCATTATACAAATGTTTACTTAGAAATAAAGACAAACCTAAAAACTAAAGCAAAACCAAAAAAGAGTGACTTGCATTCTTCTGTCTTCTGCCTACTCCTCCCTCCACCTTTGTTGTTCTTTTCCTCATCTGTATCTACTCATTTGTTTTTATTATTGGATGAATTGAGAAAGCTGCATTCCCATACCTCACACTTCCTTAAGTAAATTTGCATTGTTTCAAGGTGCAAGTGCTAAAGTTTCTGTGTGCTATCTCAATAAACAGCCCCTTCAGCCACTGGAACAACTTGAATCTGTTTTAGTCTACACCATTCCAGTGTGCCACTGCCCTCAAAGGAACTCTTAAATTGTGCTGTTTCTTCATTTTTCCTTCCCTCCCATTTTAATGAGCATGATTATATTTAATTTACAACCAGTCTGTATTCTACCTGGATGAGTTTATGTGGGATGTATAAGTTTGGTTTCCAGTATGCCAGAACCGCTCCCTCCTTCCTCTTTTATCTTTGAGAGCTCCTTCTCAGTTGCCATTTCTCATTCACCTCCATTGATCTTTATGATGTTGGTGTTTTCATAGTTACAGCCTCAGCCTTTTTCTCACACCATGCTTTGAACTCTTAAAGCCAGCTTTCATTATATTCCAGCTGCCAGGCATTCACTTCCAATTTTATCTTCTTTCTTCTGATTGATTCCACCTATATGCTGGTGTCTCCATGTGATGTGTTTGAAATAGTTCACAGCTCATTTGACTGTGTCTTTCCCCACTATTTTAGTCCCTCATTTGCTTCCATTTCTGGAATATGACAGGTTTGCCTTGCCTCTCAGATCATTGCTGCAACTTCTCATAAAAAATATTAGCTCATCAATTTCCTTTTTCTTTTCTTTCTTTCTTTCTTTTTTTCTTTTTTTTACTAAAGGACTATTTATCTTTAGATTTTTTACAAAGGTCACAGCTGACAAACTGACAACTTCTCTCTTCCAACTTGTAATATAAATAAGTGCCTTTACAACTCTACCAACTTCTGTTCCTCTTTATGTACGAACACATTTTACAGTTATGCATTCATTTAATTTAATTTTTTGTTTCCTTTCTCTTCAATCAAGTCAGTCTTTCTCATGGCTGTATTTTAGAATCAGATGGGATTTTTTTTCTTTTTAGGCTAAGATGTGGAGTTCATCAGGACCAGCTAAATGTCTAGGTGTGGAGCCCAGATTCCTTTGATTACATGAAGCAGACACACTGTGAATTGAACACCTTAGTACTAGATTGTAAACCCCTGAAGGGCTTTGTTTAATTTTTGCTCATTGCCCATTATAGTAACTGTCCCAGAATATTAAAAACTGCTTATTGCAGCTGGGCAATGCTGGTGTATAACTTAATCCCACCACTTGGGAGGGAAAAGATAGGTGGATCTGTGATTTTGAGGCCAACCTAGTCTACAGCCACGGCTATACAGAAAAACCTAGTCTCAAAAACAAAACAAAACAAAACAAAAAGAAAAACCTAA
This sequence comes from Cricetiscus sungorus, assembly GCA_030556225.1. Lineage (NCBI taxonomy): Eukaryota > Metazoa > Chordata > Mammalia > Rodentia > Cricetidae > Cricetiscus > Cricetiscus sungorus. The sequence goes on from JANBXA010000734.1 coordinate 33,324,610, forward strand.
CAACCCCCCAAAAGGCAAATAAACAAAAACCCTAGCTTATTGCTTTTGAAGTAAATAATTTGTAATTGTCTTAACACATGTCTTATTGTAGTTCTCTACATTCATCCTGCAGGCATAAATTCCTTCCTATCTGCCTTGACACAAACTAGTTCTTTTCCATACTCAGGTAATACTGGGTCCACTTTAGTTTACCTCCCGAGAGTTATCATAGGCTTCTTCTTCAGGAAATATCCTAGCATCTGCCCCTGCTTTTGTCCTATAACCTGGTATTCATTCTGCACCATTTTAGAATGGAGTAAGTGCTTCTTATCTACACTCACTTGTGAACTCTCCAAGGCCTCAGGTCAATTGTTTTGTATTGTTCACCTTCTTTTTGTTAAATTTTATTTGTTTTTTTTTAATTATATATATGTATATAGTACATGTTGAACATAGCCATCTACCTTCCATTTCTTTTGTATCACACCTGTGAGTGTCCTTTGTCCTCCTAGACACTTTACTTCTTCTTTAATGTTACATGCACACATAATTTTATGTTGTATTTTTAAATTTTGATTGTTCATATCAACATTGTATTAGCTTCTCTAGATATACGATTCAGGATCTCATTCTCTGTTTTGAAAAAGAACGTGCTTTGTAAATGAACTCACTGTGTAGCTCCTGCTGACCTTGACCTTGTGGTCTTCCTGCCTCAGCCTTTCCTGAGTGCTCTAATTATAGACATGTTCTTAATTATTCTTAAGATAATGATCAGAGACTGGTGTGCTGACACACAACCTTAAAGCCAATGTTCAAGAGGCAGATCGGCAGATTCTCTATGAGTTGCAGGATAGCCTGGCCTACATAGTGCATTCCAGGCCAACATAGTGAGACACATCAACCTGTATAGAAAGACAGGCACAATATATGAGCAGGTATTATTTCTTCATGATAGAATTTCATGTTTGTGGTTTGTGTGTTTTCTATTTAAGAAATAATAAACATACTTTTATAGTCATAAAATTCACAATTTAAAAGTTTAAAAATTTGGCATTTATTATCTATTAATTGTATGGGCAAAATTGAAATAACACATAGTTTGTTGATGGAAGCAGCAAAAGCAAAAGCACCTGTCACTTCTATATTTTGTTTTTCATTTAAAATATTTAAATTTGATGGTGTATTTTGATTGGTTGTTTACATCTATTCAAATACCTTTACAGTCTACCTACATGTCTATTCTATAACATATGCAATAGAATTTATATTGTTTTGAGCCTTTATTGTTGTTTTGCAGAATTGAATTAAGTTTATGGCATTGTGTTTTATAATATGGAAGTCACTCTGGACAAACTTTATTTCAAATAAATTATTGACCTACGTCCACATTTTTCCAATGCATTATTAACTGTGCACTTGAAAACAATATGCACTCACCTTTTTGCAGACAAAGTCACCAGGTAAATAAATAGTGGATCTCAATCTTAGCAGTAGGTCATAAATCATCTGTGTGTCACAACCCTGTATAAGGAGAACAATACTTTTACAGACATGACCAAAAGCAAACATCTTAAATTATTTTAAAATTATTAAAAGTAAATAGTTAATAGACATCCGTCTTCCTCACTAAATGCTAACTAGCAATGGATATGGACTTGCCTTTTTCTAAACTCTATAGAAAATAAGATACTAATATCAAGGGATTGTAATTTGATGAAGAAATATTTAGGGTGAGTTCTGTCTCTCAGACCTATCAGTATTCAGTTATGCTCTTGTTCTCCTAAATTGTAAAATGTCTATAAAAATACTCATAAATGAAACTTTACATGGTGCTTAATTAACAAAAGCTATTAAAGATTATGCTTATGGCATGTTCAGATTTTCATAACTCACAGTATTTGCTAAACAGTTTTCTTTTGTAAAACATTACTAAATTTTTTGATATTATTTAACTTTAAATTTATGTAAATATCTTTCTTCTCTACCATAATGATATTCTTACAGATAGGAAGATACATATGAAAGCAGTATATATAGCACTTCAAACATTGGTTGGAACCAGAGAGCCTGCATGGGGTCGAGTGAAGAACTCTACATATATGTCTATTGTATAGCTTGGTCTACTTGTGGGACTTCTAATAGTAGGAGCAGGGGCTGTCTCTAATGCTCTGACTGGCTCATGGGGACCTATTCCTCATACTTGATTGCCTTGCCTAGTCTAAATATAAGGAGAGGGGCTTATAGTCTTACTGCAACTTGATAACAATGTGAAACATGTCACTTTCAGAACAGAATAGGAGGAAAAGTGGATTATGGCTGAGGGTTAGTTCCAGAGAAACTAGGATACAAGGAGGATCCTAAGAGAGACATATATGGACTGCCCCCATCCCCCAGAAGGGGATGGGGGGCGAGAGGAGAGGGAAAAAAGGAGGAGGGACAAGAACATGAGGGATCAGGAAGGTTGAGTTGGGGGAAGAACAGAGAAGGAGAATAATGAAAGATATACATTGATAGAGGGAGTCATTATGGGCTTAACAAGAAACCTGGCACTAGGGAAATTCCCAGGTATCCACAAGAATGACTCCAACTAAGAATCTAACCAATAGTGGAGAGGCTACCTGAAATGCCTTCCCCTATAATAAGATTGATGACTACCTTAAATGCCATCATAGAGCCTTCATCCAGTAGCTGATGGAAGCAGAAGCAGAAATTCACAGCTAAGCACTAAGCAGAACCCTATCCCCTGGCTCTTATAATTTTTCTAGTTCCCCCATGAGATTCCCTGAGCTCTGAGGGGAGGGATTTGACTCAGACCTTCTCTACTTTACCCTCTTGATCCACATAATGTCTGGCTAGGGGTCTTTACATTTGTTCTCTCAAGCCTCTTTGATGATGACTGAATAAGGCACTGATCTATGAGTATAGCAGAATATCATTAGGAGTCATTTTATTGATTTTTTCTTTATTTTTTGTTTTGACCAGTTTTGTTTGGTTTTACCCTAAGTCTCTGGGCTATCTAATGTCTGATTTTCTGCTGGATGGAGTAGGTGTATGTAAAATCAGACATTGTTCAGCTACTCCCACAAGTTCTCTGCCAACATTGCCCTAGCACATTTTGGGGGCAGGACAGATTGTAGATCAAAAATTTTGTAGCTGTGTTTGTGTCCATGTTTCTCTTAATTTAATAGCCTCTTGAGTGCCTTCCCATACCAAGGAGTCTAGAATACTGGAGTGAAGTCTCTTTTTATGTACAAGCTCAATTTCTTCACGTTCAATGAGTTGTGTGGATGTTGTCCTTGGCAATGCAGCCCATTGTCAGTTTGCAGACAACAACCCTTTGCCTTAGCATCAGCCTGGGTTGTTTATGAATTTCCACAAGACCTCCCTGGCCAATAACTCAACTAAATGCAACCCAGTCCCTTCACTGAAAGCCTTGACTGACTATGAGAGATGGCCAGGTAACACTCTGTATCCCCCATTACTAGGAATTCTCATTAGGATAACTTTCATAGATTTCAGGAAGTTTCTACTGCACTAGGTTTCTACGCCAGTCTGGTCTATATAATGAGATCCAGAAGAGCCAGGGCTACTCAATCTAAAAAACAAACAAATGTCCCCAATTCCAGTCATCTTTCTCTTTCCTCTATCCCTCCATGTTATCTCCCTCCAGCCTGATCCCTCCCATTCCAACCCTCACCAACATCCCCAGTCTACCCATAAAATCTATTCTATTTCCCCTTACCAGGAATATCCATAGGCAACACCCCCTGCCAAGACCCCATCTCTTTCCCTATCCACTGTGCATGTATAGATTTTTGTTACTTTTCATTACTTAGTGGCTAATATCCACTTATAAGTGAACACATACCACTCATCTTTCTGTGTCTGGGTTACCTCACTTAGAATGATCTTTTATCTAGTACTATTCGTTTGCCTGTGAATTTCATGATGTTCTTTTTTAAACAGCTGAATAATACTCCATTGCATAAATGTACATTTTCTTTATCTATTCTTCAGTTGAGAGACATCTAGGTCATTTCCAGTTTCTGGCTATTATGAATAAAGCTGAACAAGTGTCCTGGTGGTAGGACTGAGAATACTTTGCACATATGCCCAAGAATGGTATATGTGTGTCATGAGGTAAGCTGATTCCCAATTTTCTAAGAAACCACCATATTGATTTTCATAGTGATTGTACAAGTTTGCACTTCCACCAGCAATGGAGGGATGTCCCCCTTGCTCCAACTCCTCATTAGTATGAGTAATCACTTCTGCTACTGATATTTGCCATTCTGACAGGTGTTAAGATGGAATCTTTGTGTAGTTTTGATTTTCATTTCTCTGATGGAGATATAATATTTCCTTAAGTGTTTCTCAGCTATTTGAGATGCCTCTTTTGAGAACTCTCTGTTTAAATCTGTACCACATTTTTAATTAGATATCTAGTTTCTTGAGTTCTTTATGTATTTTAGATATTAGTCCTCTATCAGATGCGGAGTTGGTTTAAAAATAAAAAACTTTCCCCATTCTGTAGGATGCTGCTTTGTCTGACTTACAAGGTCCTTTGCTTATAGAAGTTTTTCAGTTTCATGAGGTTCTATTTATTAATTGATGATCTTAGTGCCCATGCTGTGTTCTATTTAGAAAGTTGTCTCCTGTGCCATTGAGTTAGAGGGTATTCCCCACTTTTCTTCTATGAGGTTTAGTGTGGTTGGTTTAATGTTGATGTCTCTGATCCACTTGAACATGAATTTTATGCAGAATGATAAATATGGATCCATTTGCATTCTTCTACATGTAGAATCCAATTTGACCAGTACCATTTGTTGAAGGTTAAAGATGTTTTTATTTTTTCCAAGTGTGTATTTATGGCTTCTTCATAAAAAACAACAAACAAGAAAACAAAAAAATATGTCCATATGTGTGTAGATTTATTTCATAGTCTTTAATTCAGTTTTATTGATCAACCTGCCTGTTTTTATGCTAATACATGTGGTGTTTTAAATTACTATATAGCTCCATAGTACAAGTTGAAATCAAGTATGGTGATATCTCCAGCAGATCTTTTTTTGTTCAGGATTGTTTTACCTATCCTGTTTTTTCTTGTTTTTTTTTTTCTTTTTCTTTTTCCATATGAAGTGGGGAATTGTCCTTTCAAGGTCTGTGAAGAGTTGTCTTGGGATTTTTATGGGGATTGCATTGAATTTTAGATTGTCTTTTGGTAGAATGGCCATTTTCACTCTTAATCCTATCAATCTAGGAGAATGGGAGATCTTTCCATCTTGGAATATCTTCTTCAATTTATTTCTTCAAAGACTTGAAGATTTTAATCATACAAATCTTTCACTTTCTTGGTTAGGGTTACCCCAATATATTTTTATTTCTTTCTTAGTCTGTTTGCTATTTGCATATAGGGGAGTGTTACTGATTTTGTTGTTGTTGTTGTTAAACTTGTATCTAAAATTTGCTAAATGTGTTTATCATTTGTAGGAGATTCCTGGTGGAACTTTTAGGGTCATTTATGTATACTATTATATCATTTTCAAATAATAATACTTGACTTCTTCCATTCCAGTTTTTATACCCTTATACTCCATTAGTTGCCTTACTGCTCATGCTAAAATTTCAAGTATATATTGACTAGATATGAAGAGAATTGACAGCTTTGTCTTGTTCCTGACTTTAGTGAATTGATCTGGGATTCTCTCCATTTAATCTAATGTTTGCTACAGGCAGGATGCATTATGTTTAGGTATAGCCTTTTTTTTCTATTCATTCTATTTATTTATTTTTTTCTTTAGTATTGATCTCAATTCCCTCTCCCTCCCAACCTCCTATTTCCTCCTATGCCTCCTCCCATTCCATTATACATCCACTCCTCATAGAGGGTGAAGCATTCGATGAGGGAATCATCAAAGTCAGTTAAATCATTTGGGGTAGGGCCTAGGCCCTTCCCCATGTCTCTAGGCTAAGCGAGTATCCCTCCATGGGGTATGTGCCCCCAAAGACCTTTTGTGCACCAGGGATACATCCTAGTCCCACTGTCAGAGGTCCCATAGACTGCCTTCTAACTGAGATCCACATTCAGGGGGTAGGGGTAGGTCCTATGCTGGTTTCCTAGCTATCAGTCTGGGGTCCATGAGCACCCTCTTGTTCAGATCAGCTGTTTCTGTGGGTTTCTGTAGCCTGGTCTTGATCCCTTTGCTCATCACTTTTTTCTCTCTGCAACTGGATTCCAGGAGTTCAGCTCAAAGTTTAGCTGTGGGTGTCTGCTTCTGTTTTCATCGGCTACTGAATGAAGGCTCTTGAATGGCATATAAGGTAGTTATTAATCTCATTATCAGGGAAGGGCATTTAAGGTAGCCTATCCACTATTGCTCGGGAGAAAGAGAGGGGGAGAAGAGGAGGGAAGAGGAGAACATGAGGGAGCAGAAAGATTGAGTCAGGGAAGGAATAGAGGAGAGCAGGAAAAATAGGTATATTCTTTTTATCCCCACTGTCTCCAAGATTTTTATGATGAAGGGTGTTTGATTTTGGCAAACACCTGAGCATGTGGGTCTTTTTTTCCTTTTAGTTTGTTCATAGGGTAGATGACTTTTACTGATTTCTATATATTAACCATCTTTGCCTCTCTGGGATGAAGCATACTTGATCCTGTCAATGATCTTGCTGTGTTCCTAGATCCCCTTTGAAAGTATTTTATTATTTTTGCAACTGTGTTCATAAAGTAAATTGATCTGTAGTTCTTTTCTTAGTTGAGTCAGTATATGGTTTGGATATTAGAGCAACTGTGGTCTCATAAAATGAATTTGGCAATGTTTCTTCTGTTTCTATTTTGTGGAATAACTTGAGAATGTGGTAGAATTTTGCACTAAAACCATATGGCCCTGGGCCTTTTTTGGTTCATAGACTTTTAATGACTGCTGCTATTTCACTAGGGGCTATAGATCTTTTAAAGATGTTTGTATAATCTTGATTTAACTTTGGTAAGTCATACCTATTAAGAAAACTATTTCTTTTAGGTTTTTCATCTTGGTGGAGTACAGGTTTCTTGAAACATGTCCTTATGATTCTCTGAATTTCTTTAGTGACTGTTATGTCCCCATTTTAATTTCTGATTTGTTAATTTGGATATTCTTTCTGTGTCTTTTAGTTAGTTTGAATAAGGATTTGTTTATCTTGTTGATTTTTTTCAAAGAACAACTCTGTTTCATTGATTCTTTGTATTTTTCCTTCATTTCTATTTTGTTGATTTCAGCCTTCAGTTCGATTATTTCTTGTCATTTTTTTCTCTTGAGTATTTTTTTTTTGTTCTAGAGATTTCAGGTGTGCTGTTAAATCACTAGTAGTATGAGATGTATGAGATGTCAAATTCTTTATGAGGAAACTTAGTGCTATGAACATTTCTCTTAGCATTGCTTGCATTAAGTTTGGGTATGTTGTGTATTAATTTCATTCTGTTCTAGAAAAAAATGTTCTTTATTTATGTCTGGACCAATTTTTAAATCAGTAGAGAGTTGTTCAGTTTTCATGAGTTTGTAGGCTTTTTGCCTTTTCTTTTGCTGTTGATACCCATCTTTAATATGAGATAATCTGATAGGATTCAGGAAGTTATTTCAGTTTTCTTGTATCTTTTGAGATCTGCTTTGTAGCTGAGTACATGGTCAGTTTTGGAGAAAGTTCTGTGAGATGCTGAGGAGTGGGTATATTCTTTTGTGTTTGAGTGAAATTTTCTATAATATCTCTTAAGTACATTTGGTTTGTGACATCTGTGAACTCTTGGATTTCTCTGTTTAGCTTTTGCATGGATGACTTGTCAGTTGGTGAGAGTGGGATAATGAAGTCTTCCACTATCAGTATGTGAGGGTCAATATGTGATTTAATCCATAGTAGTGTTTTTTTTTCTTTTTAACACTTAGGTGCCCTTATGTTTGTGGCATAGATGGTAAGAATTCTTAGGCTTGAATATCAAAAAGGGATTTAAATAAACTACTTATATGCTTATATATAGTTACTCAAATAGTATAGTTTGCACAAAGAAAGATAGGGAGTATATTAATTATACTATTAGTTTAAAAATAATAAATATATAAACTAATCTCTTATGATTCATGTCTAACAAAATTATAAAAAATATTCTTTGTAAAGATATCTTAAAAGTATGTATCTTGGTGGCACCTGCTGGGAAAGGAGAAGGGGGATTGGCTGTGAGAACATATGGGACTTTAATAATTATTATTTGTTTAATAATTGTTTAATATTTATTTAATAATTGTTATCCCTCTCTGTGGAGACATACACTTCACCATTCCTGTTCTAGGCATCAGATGAGCTCACTGGCAAAAATTCCTAATCAAGGAAACCAAATCAATGGTTATTTGTTAGACCAACTAGGAGATAAACCCTAAAATAGATAAGTAGATGATTAGTTCTTTTTGCAGCAGGAAGACACAAGCATTTACATCGACAGTTCCCAAAGCCTGGCTTAGGTTTCCCTAGAGAGGACCATTTGGGCTATTTGAAATATGACTGTCTATTAACATGTTTGGACAGATTCTGAGTCAGATCTTGAAAGGATAATACTCAACTTTATATGCAAAAACAAAAAACCCAAGATAGCCAAAACAACCCTGTACAATAAAGGAACTTCAGAAGGCATCACCATCCCTGACTTTGAGCTCTACTATAGAGCTATAGTCCTGAAAACAGCTTGGTATTGGCACAAAAATAGACAGGTAGACCAATGGAATCGAATAAAAAATCCTGATATAAACCCACACACCTACAAACCTGATTTTTGACAAAAAAGCTAAAAGTATACAATGGAAGGAGGAAAGCATCTTCAACAAATCGTTCTGGCAAAAATGAATGATGGTGTGTAGAAAATTGCAGTTAAACCCATGTCTATCACCATGCACAAAACTTAAGTCCAAATGGATAAAAGACCTCAACATAAATCCAGCCACACTGAACCTCATAGAAGAGAAAGTGGAAGGTACCCTTGAAAAAATTGGTACAGGAGACCACTTCCTGAACTTAATACCAGTAGCACAGACACTAAGAGCAACTATTAATAAATGGGACTTCCTCAAACTGAGAATCTCCTGAAAGTGAGAAGCTTCTGCAAGGCAAAGGACCCAGTTGACAAGACCAAACAGCAGCCCGCAGACTGGGGAAAGATCTTCACCAGTCCCACATCTGTCAGAGGGCTGATTTCCAAAATATACAAAGAACTCAAGAAACTAGTCAACAAAACAACAAATAACCCTATTAAAAAGTGGGGTACAACACTGAATAGAGAATTCTAACTAGAGGAATCCAAAATGGCTGAAAGACACTTAAGAAAGTGCTCAACATACTTAGTCATCAGGGAAATGCAAATAAAAACAATTCTGAGATACCAACTTACTCCTGTCAGAATGGCTAAAATTAGAAACACCAATGACAACTTATGCTGGAGAGGATGTGGAGAAAGGGGAACACTCTTCCATTGCTGGTGGGAGTGCAAACTTGTACAGCCATTTTGGAGATCAGTATGGTGGTTCCTCAGGAAAACAGGAATCAGTCTACCACAGGACCCAGTAATTCCACTCTTAGGCATATACTCAAATCATTTACATCCATGCAACAAAGACATCTGTTCAGCTATGTTCATAGCAGCATTATTTGTAATAGCAAGAACCTAGAAGCAACCTAGATGCCCCTCAACTGAAGAATGGATAAAGAAGATATGGCACATTTACACAATGGAACACTACTTGGTGGAAAAAAAGCAATGGAATCTTGAAATTCGCAGGCAAATGATTGGAACTTGAAGAAACCCCTGAATGAGGTAACCCAGTCACAAAAAGAGGAACATGGTATGTACTCATTCATATATGGATTTTAGACATAGAGAAAAGGATCACCAGCCTGTAATTCACACCACCAGAGAAACTAGAATTCAGTGAGGAACCTAAGAGATTCATACAAGGTCCCTCACAGAAGGGGAAAGGAACAAGATCTCCTGAGCATATTGGAAGTGGGAGGGCAATAAGTGGAGAGGGAGGAGAAAGAGAAGGGGAGGAGAGGAGAACATGTGGGACCAGGAATATTGAGTCAAAGGATGAATAGATGAGAGCAAAAAGAAAAAAAAAAAAAGAGAGATACCATAATAGAGGGAGCCATTATAGGTTTGAAGAGAAAACTGACGTTAGAGAAATGTCCAGAGACTTACAAGGATGACCCCAACTAACAATCTGATCAACAGTGAAAAGCCTACTTTAAATGCCCTTCCCTGATAATGAGATTGATAACTAACTTGTACAACATCCTAGAACCCTCATCTAGTAGCTGATGGAAACAGAAGCAGACACCCACAGCTAAACACTGAGCCAAACTCCTGGAATCCACTTGCAGAGAGGCAGGAGCGAAAAGAAAAGGGGCCAAGACCAGGCTACAGAAACCCACAGGGACAGTTGACTTAAACAAGGGGGAGCTCATGGACCCCCAGACTGATAGCTGGGGAACCAGCATTATACCGATTCAGATCTCCTGAACATGGGTCTCAGTTGGAAGGCCTGGACAGTCTAAGGGACCTCTGACAGTGGAACCAGGATGTATTCCTGGTGCATGAAAGGACTTTGGGAGCACATTCCCCATGGAGGGATACTCCCTTAGCCTAGAGGCAGGAGGGAGGGCCTAGTCCCTACTCTAAATTACTTGACAGGTTTTGATGATCCCTTCTAGAAAGCTTCACCCTCCCTGTGGAGTGTGGGGGTATGAGATGGGAAGGGGGTTGAGGAGCATGGGAGGGAGAGAGTGGTAACTGGGATCAATATGTAAAATAAGAAATAAAATATATGAATATATATATAGTATATGAATTCATAGATATGTATGAATGTGAGTCAAATCACGCAAATTCAACATACATGCTAAAGACAGTAAACATTTAGAATTTGCTTTGCCAACCAAGCAATGCTTTCTATGAGAGGATATTTTATGGTCAGGTTCTCTGGTTCCAGCAGCTCATGGCTTAGGGTTCAATTCTTCTCATACAGATTTCAACTTAGGGAAATGAAGCCTACATGATGAAGTCATTCGTATCTTATAATATGCTTGAGAACTACTACATTATTTTTTCTCCACAAAATTATTTTGTCCATATTTATTTTTGTGTTTGTATGTGCCCATATGTGTGGAATAACTTGCAGGATCCCCTGTTCTGCCATGTGTGTTCTGGGGTTGAAACTTTAGGCCAGTAGGTTTTGTGGCAAGCAATTTACCCATTCCATTATTATATGTTTAAAAAGAATTGTATCCTGCATTAACTTCTGTCCCTTTTCTGTGTGACTTTCTTTGAGAGAAATCATCAGGCTGTTTTCATATTATAGAAATTCAAAGAGGAACCACTGTTTGTGAATTTCCCATTTTGTTCCCTTTTTTTTTGTACTGAAATTCCATTTTATTTAGGCTATTTGACAATTTTGGCAGCAGTACACACTCTTGTTTGTGACCATGGGGTAGTATTAGACATGCACTTGTAGCTTATAGGAGGTTGGTTGCATATGCATTCATTAACCAGCTGTCTTTTATTACCAGTGACAAACTGCCCAAACTCGACAGCATAGGGATTTGTAGAATGGGATTGGAAAAAAAGTACTATCCACAGATTCAAAGCTTCTCTTGAAAGAATAAGTATATATATATTAAAGACATTTACATTTACTGCTCCAGGAGTCAAAACAAGCATTTGACAGATTGTGTATTTTTGTTTTTACTTACTGATAATTTCAGTTTAGAGACCAAAGTGTTTCCAAATGCTGTTAAGAGCCATTACTGAAACTCCAGTAGAGTTTCTATGGAATAAGAGGACAGAGGGACCAGGCAGATGCTTCCTGTGGCCTTTAAAATCACCAAGCATGTTTTCTTCTTCTTTAGTGGGATTTGTCTTCTGTGTAGCTCAGGGCAGTTTCCTAAATGCCTTACAATTTCCATCTGTCTTGCAGTGGATTTATGGCTGGGCTTATTTCAGTGTATTATTGAACAGCAAATTGAGGTAAGTCATCTCTCTCTAAACAAACATTCAATGGACCTGACAGTAAATACCACAAGGGCTAGCTACTTTTTAGTCTCTACTGAACCCAGGTTTGGAAATGGAACCCTGATCCACTGCTGTGGAAAGTCATAGTGTCCTACTTTGCTTTCTATTGCTGTGAAAAAGACCATGAACAAAAGCAAGGTAGGGAGGAAAGAGTGTATTTGACTTACATGTACTAATCACAGTCCATCACCAAGGGAAGCCAAGTCAGGAGCTCTCGGAGTAGGGCAGGGACAAGAGGCAGGAACTGAAGCAGAAATCAAGGAGGGACATTGCTTCCTGACTTGCTCCCAGTGACACACTTCCTTCCATAAGGCCATACTTCCTAATCCTTTTCAAGAAGGGCCACTCCCTGATGACTAAGTATGAGCCTCTGGGGGACCATTTTTATTCAAACCACTATGCCAGGGATGCCACTGCTCCCCCCCCCTTCTCACATCAATCACTAGATGAGAACATTCCCTATAGATTTTCCTACATGCCAATCTGATAGAGGCAGTTCCTCCACTAACTCTAGTTAGATAGCTCCACATGGTAACTTTATTTTTAAGCCTTATAGTTTTGGCAGTCCAAGAAAAGGCTGATGGTAGGCTCTGTATGGCTGACATTTTCTACTCTGTTTACCCTGCAGGATGGGTGTAGGTATCTTGACTTTCCCTGCCTCATCTTTCAGTCCCTTTGATCATTTTCTTGGATTTTTTTTTTTTTTGGTCATGCCAGGCAATTAATGTCTCCTAGATTTCCTTGTAGCATCTCCAGAAAGCAGCGGACAAGATGGGATCATCATTTACCTCAACAGAGTCTTTAGATTTGATTTCTCATTTCTGTGATTCCACAAGATTTCCAGCATGGCTGTACTACTTAAACACCGCAAACAATGCCTACTGGGCAGACTCCAAGACTACCTGCTCCTTCCCCCATTGACCTAGTCACCACTGAAGAGCTGGTGTAGGATGTGGGTCATATATGTCATTGTTTATGGGAGAAATGGTTTCATTTTTGACAATGAGGAATTTAGTGCTGCCTAAAAATTGAGTTCAATATTCATGTAAAGATTCTAGAGATGTGAATTGAGGTGTGGGGAATCCCATTATTTATTTTTATTTAAAATATAACCTAACTGTTGTGTATTGGTTCTAGGGAATTTATTTTTAATATCTACAGACATGGAACACAGTTTTAAAGTTGTTCTCTGGGCTCCTTCTTTTCTGTTTCTAGGTTCCCCACACACTTTTTTTGTGTGTTTTCTTTGAAATGGATCTTAAAATTGATTTCTAATTCACTGTGAATTTGAGAGACTCCCAACTATAAGCAATGGTCTTTAGAAATTTTACCAACTTGGTTTTGCTTACTGTAAAGAGAAATGTTTTGTTCTATCTTAAACCTCATTCTCATTAAAAAATAAAAGAAGGTTGAGTAAGTTTACAGCTTATCCACACAGCGTTGTAGATCCTATGAGATGTAGCCATACACTCAGTGTTTGTAAACACTAGTAATATCTTTCTCCAGCAGTTTCCTTTAAGAACTGTCAATAATTCAGTAATTCTAGGAATATAGGCACGTTTTCCCAGGAACTTTATATGTTCCAAAAGTAAAAAGTACTCAGCTAGATGGAAACCTGAGGGTAAAGCTAACTCATCTTTCTAGGACCAGGCAGGGTCACACCAAGAAGTCGACTTTTCTGGTGTGAACTGATTGCCTTCAGTTCCCCCCCCCCCCAGCAACAGTAATAATTATACTTTTCTAAGTGCCTTAGGGGGCGCTAAACAGCAGACAGTATGCATGGAGCTACAGGTGGCGCCCCCTACTGCTGGGTTTCTGCTTTAGCTACTCAGGATGTGAAGGACTGGGATTCATTTAAGAGCTTAATGCTCAGACTTTGAGAAGCCTAGTAACAATACCTCATGATTGACAGTCATGCAGTAAAACCAAAGCTGGTGGCGGTGATCCACAACTTTCCTATAGCATCCCAGTTTCAGGCCCTGGTGAGGTGATGCATGAAGGTATGCTTGAATAGCCATCATCACCCCCTCCCCCCCCCCAACGGCTGGGATCTGAGTGTGAGTGTAGGCGTCACTTTACCTTTCCTAGTCTATTCCTGATGTGACTGTCCCTCACATGCAAATGACTCCTGATATTTCTTACTGAGGAAGCCACGGATTTTCCAGAAACCATCAGTCATAAGTGAGTCCCATATCACAATTTGTACAGTATTCTGTACGGGATGGGGTCTGCACTTTCCCCAGAGTCCCAGAGTATCAAATAGTCAGAAATTTAATGTTTTTTTTCTTTCTTTTTTCCGCAGGCAGTATATACTCATGTTTCAAGTTTGATGTTTCAAGGTCTCCCAGTTTCCTTATGTAGGTTGGCAAGGCTAAATTTTTTTAGATCTGCAGTTCTAATCCTAGCCACTAGGTGGCATGGCAGAACTTTTGTTAAATTTCCTTCCATTTCTGGTAATTTATTGGCCAAAGCAAAGTATTAATTTGATAAAAATATATACATTTAAAAATCAAAGTGAGAATAATAACTCATCACAAAAGAGGGAATATTGCCCAGTATAATGGAAATGAATCACTCTTGATAAGTTTAATAATCATGGTTGGGCCCCAAATAACAATGAATCTTCAAGCAGCCATTTTAATGGGCAAAAAAATAATGTGACAATTCATCATTAAGCTATTTCAAAACCAATAGCTCCATGTCAAAGTAGAAAACCTTACTGACTAACCTGGATTGATGAAGTAAAGTTTTATAAACTCCTGCGAGTGTTTTCTACGGCTTTAAGAGGGAAAAAAGTACATAACATTTTGGGTATTTATTGTTTGTTTTATTTATTTATTTATTTATTTATTTATTTATTTATTTATTTATTTATTATAAGGCAGAATCTTGTATATCATAGACTCCCCTCAATCTCACTCTTTGGTTGAGGCATGTCTTAGCTCCTGATCTCTCTGCCTTTACCTACCAAGTGCTGAGATGGCAGGTGTGCCCTGACCAATAGAGAAGCACAAGCGTGTTTGTCTTTGACTGGCATGCTAAGTCTAAATGTGAAGCACTGAGGAGGGATCCCTCTCATGACACTTCTAGATTTACTGTGGCTGTCGGATCGGAATGCATTTAAAGGATCACATGTTAAAGGCTGGTCCCCAGGTGATAGTACTCCAGAAAAGTGGAAGTTGCTGGACTCCTGAGGATTTAGGGCCTAATGAAAGGAAATCAGATTATTTAGGATGTTTCCTTGAAGGGAGTATTGGGACCCAAGCCCTGAGTCTTGCTCTCTCTCTGCTTTCTAGCTACCGTGAGGTTATCATCTTCTCTCCCAAGTGCTCCCACCATCATGTACTGTATTGACACAGGCCCAAAACAATACAGCAGAAGCACAAGAAAAAGACCTTAAAGGCAACCATATGAAGAAGATAGGAGTCCTTAAAGATGAAATGACTAAATCCCCTAGAGAAATCCAGGAAAACACAATCAGAGGAAATGAATAAATACAGACAGCCAAGAAAATACAAACAAGTAGTTGAAGGAAACAAATAAAACTGCCCAAGACTGAAAATGGAAATAGAAGCGACAAAGAAAACACAAACTGAGGGAAGTATGAAAATGAAAAATTTAGAAAATTGAAAAGGATTTACAGAGGCAAGCTTCACCAACAGAATACAAGGGATGAAAGAAAGAATCTCAGGTACTGAATTTACAATAAAAGGAACTGATAAGAAAATGTTAAACCTAGAAGAACTCTGACACAAATAATCTAGAAGGTCTGGGACACTATGAAAAGGCCAGACCTAAGAATAATGGAAAGAGAAGAAGAATCCCAGCTCAAAGGTCCAGAACCAAAAATGTTTTCAACGAAATCACAGAAGAAAATTTTCCTAACATAAAGAAGGAGATGCCTATAAAAGTACAAAAAGGAACACCAAGTAAATTGTACCAGAAAAGGAAGTCCCATTGCCATTAATAGTCAAACAATAAACACACAGAAGAACAAAGAAAGAATATTAAAAGCTACAAGGAAAAAGGACGAAGTAAAATGTAAAGGCAGAGTTATCCATTGAGAAGGAGCTAGACAGATGTGCTAAAAACAGTAAGAGACCACAGATTCCAGCCCAGATTAGTATACTCAGCAAAACTTCCAATCACAGTAGATGGAGAAAATAAAATGTATAGGCTATGATAAAATCAAGTTTAAAATAATATCTATCTCAAATGAAGCCCTACAGAAAGTACTTGGAAGGAAAACTCCAATCTTAGGAGATTGACCACCCCATTAAAACACAGAAAATAAGTAATCTCATAGAAGCAAAACAGAAAACAAAAGAAGGGAAACACACACACACACACACACACACACACACACACACACACACACACACACACACACACACACACACACACACACACACACACACACACCTACACTTACCAGCACCAATAAAAAAATAACTGGAATATCTCTCAATATCAATGGTCTCAATTCCCCAATAAAACGACACAGACTTCCGTTGTTGCAGAATTCTACCAGAATTAATGTCAATACTCCTTAAATTATTTCACAAAATAGAAATAGAAAGAACATTGCCTAATTTATTTAATGAGATTACAGTTATCCTGATAGCTAAATCACATAAAGATTCAACAAAGAAAGAGAATTACAGACTAATTTCCCTTATGAACATAGATGCAAAAATCAATAAGATACTTGTAAAATATGTTAAAAAACACATAAAAGAGACCATTGCTATGATCAAGTAGACTCCACCACAGAGATGCAGGGATGGTTTCATGTATGAAAATCTGTCAATGTAATTCACGATATGAACGAATGAAATAAAAAATGATCATTTTATTAGATGCAAGAAGGCCTTTGATGAAATCCAATAGTCCTTCATGATAAAAGTCCTGGATAGATTAGGGATACAAAGGACATACCAAAACATAATAAATGCTATTTACAAAAACTCTATAGCCAACATCAAATTAAACGGAAAGACTCTCAAAACAATTCAGGAACAAGGCAAGATTGCCATCTCTGTCCATATCTAGTCAATATACATTCGAAGTTTTAGCATGAGCAATAAGACAACTGAAGGAGATAAATGGTATACAAATAGGAAAGGAAGAAGTCAAAGTATCATTATTTGCAGATGATATGAGAGTATACCTAAGTGATACCAAAATTTTTACCTACACCTGATAAATAGTTTTAGCAAAGTGGCTGGGTACAAGAGTAACTAAAAAATATCAGTAGCACCCCCATATACAAATGACAAGCATACTAAGAAAGAAATCAGGGAAAGTAAATTTCACAATAGCCTCAAGTAATATAAAATATCTTGGGGTAACTCAAACCAAGAAAGTGAAAGATGTATATGATAAAAACTTCAAGTGTACATATGTATACGATGAAGTATTACTCAGCTGTTAAAAAATGACATCATAAAATTTGCAGGTAAATGGATGGAAATAGAAAAAAAATCATCCTGATTGAGGTCATCCAGACACAGAAAGACAAATATGGTGGGTATTCTCTTACAAGTGACTATTAGCCATTAAGTAAATGATAACCAAGCTACAATCTATAGATGCAGAGAGGTAAAGAGGAAGGGTCTAGTGGGGACTTGTTAATCTCCCTTGGAAGGGGAAAGAGAATAGATTTTATAGATGGACTGGAGGTGGAAAGGATTGGGTTGGGATGGGAGTGGGAAGGATCAGGCTGGAGGAGATGGGATAGAGGGAGAGAGTGCAAGGAAAGATGGCTGGAATTGGGAGTGCACTTGGAGGATATGCTCTGGAAACTTCCTGTAGCATAAAGGTGATCCTAATAAGGACTCCTAGTAATGGGAGATGCAGAGTGTCACCTGGCCATTTCTTATAGCCAGAAAAGGTTTCCAGGGGAGATACTGGGTTATATTCAATTGAGTTGTTGGTCAAGTGTGTCTTATGAAAATTCACTCCCACCAGCAATGTAGGAGTGTTCCCCTTACTCCACATCCTCTTCAGCACAAGCTGTCATCAGTGTTTTTGATCTTAGCCATTCTGACAGGTATTAAATAGTATCTCAGAGTTGTTTTGATTTGCTTTTTCCTGATGACTAATGTTGAACACTTCCTTAAGTGTCTTTTGACCATTTGAGATAGTTCTGTTGAGAATTCTTATATATATAATTTTAAAATTTAAATTATAAACAAGCTTGTTTTACATACCAATACCTGTTCCCACACCCTCCCTTCCTTCCTTGTTCCCCCCTACCAAGCCCCCTCAAATCCCCATTCTGCTCCCCAGCAAGGGTAAAGCCTTCCATGGGGAATTGTCAAATATGTCATATCATTTGGAGCAGGGGTTCTGTTGAGAATTCTGTTTAGATCTGTACCTCATTTTTAAATTGGATTATTTTGTAGGTTGATGTCTAGTTTCTTGAGTTCTTTGTATATTTTGGAGATTAGTTCTCTGTCAGATGTGGGCTTGGTGAAGATCTTTCCCCACTCTATAGGAAGCTGTTTTATCTTGTTGACCATATCCTTTGCTTGACAGAAATGTTTCAGTTTTAGGAGGTTCCACAAACAAAGGGTTGCTCTCTGCAAACTGACTGCTTGGGTAACCAGGAACCAGAGACTAGATAGCCTTAAATCCAAACCTAACTGATCTAAAAAAATCAATGAAATGATTCTTAATGCTATTCAGCTATAGTCATAGATCAGTTATAGATCAGTTCCTTATCACCAGGGAGGCTTCCTCCAGCAGCAGAGGAGAACAGATGTCGAGATCCTCAGCCAGATATTATGTGGAGAAAGTCTAAATGGAGGTCCTCATCAAACTCCTCCTCTCTAAGCTCAGACTATCCTGAGTCAGAGGAGGCAGAAAGATTGTAAGAGTCTGAGGGGATGGAAGACACTAGGATTTCCCTCTGAATCAACAAAACAAAGCATATATGAGCTCACAGAGATTGAAGCAGCAAGCAAAGGGCTTACACAAGGTACATCATTTCCTCTGTGTGCATACTAATGCTATTAGCTTGTTATTTTGTATGGGATTCCTGACTTTGAGAATGAGTGGGTCTCTGACTCTATTTCCTGCTCTAGAGAATTTTTCCCCCTCTTGGGTTGGTGTGGCCAACTTTTATATGAATGTTTTTGCTTCACCCTATAGTATTTTATATTGACATGTTTGGTTGTTATCTCAGAAGCTTGTTCTTTTCTAATGAGAGATAGAAAGGGTGTGGGTCTGGAGAGGAACTGGAGAGGAACTGGGAAGAGCTGAGGGAGGGGAACTATAATCCAAATATAATGTAAAAGAAAAGAACATATTTTCAACAAAACACAGGGTCTATTAGTTTGCTATAGTTATCATAACAAAATATGACAGATTATGTGGTTTAGAGAAGAAAAAAATCCTGTTCTGAGAGTTCTGGATGCTAGACTCTCATGGTCATGTCTACAGGTTTGGTATCCTTGGTTCCCTCTCTCCCTGTTTTGTTGATGGCTGTCTTTCCACTGAGTTCTCAAATGTTCATCCTGCTCATGCCTCCCCTGTGTCTTTCTTTATATTCCACACTTCTGTTTCTTATTTAAGAAGTCACACTGGATTACAGACCCCCTTTAGCTTAATCAGCCCTTTAATGGCCTTATCTCTGAGATTTGCTGAGGTCAAGAGGTTACATCTTCAACTTTTGAAACCGCAAAGTCTGATTCATTTCACAACTAGAGAGTTTCTGAAAGAAATAATGAAGTTGCTACATGGTGCCACATGGTAGGTGCTAGTAAGTGGCAGATATTTGTATTTTTGTGGAGACACATATAGCAACATTAAGATCCAGGGTAAATAATAGCTTTATTCTTACCTTTGACAATCTCATTCCAAATAGATCTGAGTGCTTGGGGAACATGCAAGGATTTGGTAAACCAATGGGTAGGGTGATAGTATTGTTGGAATTGAAAGATGGTGAGGGACCTCTCTGCAAGATTGCCTTATAGTAACTTAGCATTCTTTAGAATTAATTACTATTGTAATTAATGAACTTTTCTGTATGTTTCTGCAGAGATATGAATAAACATCTATTCACCCCAGGTAGAGAATCAAATGGCAGATCAAAGTTCAGATACCACCACCAAAGTCCAATTTGATGAACCAATGAGTTTTATCAGGGTTATTTACAAAAATGTGAGTGAGTCACTCACAGGAACATAAATGATTCAAAGACAGCTGCATCATTAAAGCCCACCCCTGCATGCATGACAGCTCATGAAATTTGGAAACCTGGAGCACACTTCACAGCCTGCTGGCATCTGGGTATCTGGAGAGGTTTGAGAATGTTATTCTAAGCAGTTTGGTGCATTTCTGTCTAGGAATCTCAACTTGTCTGAGTTTCTTCAAAGTTGCACAGCTTAGGAGTCCTTACTGCTTATATCAGCTTACGGGAGAGAGGGGGGGGACTAGAACATCTGGTCAATTTAAAGAAATTCTTGAACCTTTTTAATTTTTACTTTCTGAGTATTAAGATACTTCTGTTTATGACATTCTGGGCTTTAAATAGTTACCCTGAAGGCTGCAATGTTTCATCTCCATTTAGAACATCTTGGGTCTTAATGATCTTCCCTCTATGATGACATGGTTTATTTTGGAAGAAAGTGCTATACAACACTGCAGTCTGTTTCTATTTGTTCTAGAATTATAGATCAAATGAAACAATCCCATGGATCTTCACCAGTTTAAGGCTAGCCTAGTCTACATGTTGAGTCAACTGTATCTCCTCTAAGTTGCCTTCCTCTCCACAGCAACTGTTAACTGCTTAATTACTATGGGAGAGAAGTCTCACATCTGTTCTCTGTCAGAAACTGTGCTTTGTACTATACACACATTCCTGTTTGATATGTTCATCCCTGACTCCCCTCTAGAAGCAACTCTTGATAAGGTTTCTGTCATATCAGTTGCCATACTTTTCAATTCCTGCTCTTATAGCTGGTTTCAAATTCAGCGTCACTCTTAAAACTTATTATTCATGACCTGATATGTTAGACTTCATGTAGTTTAAATAAACCACAAAATCTATATATGTAAAAATTTAGGACAATCTCATCTATAATTCTGTGATTTGACAAGAGTTTGAAGTCAGTAAACTTCTTAGATGTAAAAAGAATTCTTAAAGAACTAGTATGCTCTTTAACATTTGAAATATTTAATTTGATTTGTAAGTTATAAATTTTACTTTTCTACTTGTTGCTGTCAATTTTGGCTTCGTTCATTGTTTAAAATATTTAATTGAAACATTAATAATTTAAAGTCACCACAATTAAGATTATTCTTTTCTGTTTTGTGTCATCTGGCAACTTGGCTATCATCATACCCTTTATAATTTTACTACAATCCTTATGGAAAACTAGAGCTGACCACAGTCAAGAGTCCTTGATATTGGCCTGTTCTAGCAACATACAGAGTCAGTCAGTGGTTGGGCTGGGCTTTGGAGTAACTCTGCCTAGGAATCTCACCACACAGCTTCTATCATCTTCTGACAGGAGGTAGTAATTTTGTATTTCAAGATATATGCTTCTGCGTGGGTTACATTTTCTTTTCTGTCCTTGCTAGAATTCAGTGTTCACACTGATATCATGCTTAAAAGACATCAATATATGGACAGGTCTAAATTATTGTTCTAACTTGAACGTCTCACAGGAACACAAGATTAGGAAATGAAATTATTTACATGGCATTTCCATGCAGGAGTTTATCACTCCAAACAAACAGATCTTAGTCTGTTTGGGCAAATTCCAACAGTTCCTCCTTGAGTGAGGAGGGTACTCAAAAAAGAAGGTAATGAAACTTATGAGGCTCGCAGAACTTGTAAGACCAATGAAACACAGACAAGTCTGTCTGCAAAGTTATATAAGCAGGAAGCAGTTGGTAAGAAAGAAGAGCTGCTTAGTCGTTGGGCAGGGAACTTCAGAGATTTAGCTTTTGTGAGTCATCACTAATGCTGGGGTGGACTTTCTTGTCATGCAGCTGCTGTTGAGTGACCTGTGCTTCTACAGGTAACTCCTTACCTATGCTTGCGCAAGCAAATCCTACAAACTCATTGGTTTTCTAGGCTATATTTGGGCAGAACCATTTTGTCTGTCATCATTGCCCTGCCTGAAGTGAATAAATATTCATGCCTCCCTAGAAAAAGACATATAGCAAAAAGGTAGAATTTTATGACTCAGTCACTAGCCCTAGGCCATACCTCTTAATGTAGGAATTGAATTTCAGTATGAATTTTGATAGTGACACCATCATTCAACCCATCCTAAAATTGGTTTATTTTTATTATTGCAGATTCTATGCTGACTAGTGTTATACTGCAAGACTTTTATTTAAAGAAGAAAGAAGCTAATTCTAAAGCATTAATAATAGTTACCTGAATAGGCCAATGCAGAGCTGATCTCGGGAACTTGATTCATAATACATTGCAAGGCGCATTCATAAATGGAAGGTGATGCACGTGTTAGCAAAGACAGAGCAGTGGAGTTTAATTAAATTTAAATTTATGCACAAAGAGTCTGAAGAACTTGGCTGAAGAACTCCTCTTCTTTGACACTAATTAGAACAGAGAGGCTTCTAAAGAGCAAGTTGTCTGTTGAGAAGGGACCCATAATCTTTTTGATTTTTGTAAACTGTCCCGGTTATTTTGACTTTGTTAAAACATAAGGCAGGAACAGTGAGATGACTCAGGAGGTAAAAGCACCTGCTGTCAACTCTGTTCACCTCAGTTTGCCTTCTGAAGCCACTGACTCTTGTAAATTTCCCTCTGATCGCCACATGCACACCTTAGCACATGTGTGTTCCTCCAAATCTTCCACATGTGCACACAAAACAAATACATTAATAAAATGTAATAAAAATTAAAAAAAACCCCACAAATTCCATCTATAGTAAGAACTTAGGTTTTTACAAAGAAATATAAAAGTACTTGCCTTGAACAACTCTACTTGGTTGATGATGCTGAAGTTTGTGTCAATGGCAAGAGATAATCGCATTGCTGTTGGTAGGTTCTCAAACAAGTTGGACTCATCTTTGTAAAAATAAACACCAACCAAAAGTAGAATAATTAGTAAAACAATTCATCAAAGAGTAAGTAGAAAAATATTGAAAATGAAGATAACAAAATGCAAATGTTTTATAAATAAGCATATCTTAAATCCAGTGTCTTTAATATGAATAGCTACATACCTACCATCAAGACTGTATGTATGTGCTCATGCACACCTGCGTCTTTAATTAATGTGTGTGCATGTGCCATGTATGCTTGTGGAGAGGCTAAATGTGGATATTGATGTCTTCCTTGATTACTCTTCACTCTGATTTTCGAGATAGGAGCTCTTACTGACCTTGGAACTTACTGTCTAGATTAGTTGGCCAATGGGTTCTAGTGACCCTCCTCCTTCTCTTCATTGCACTTGAGCTTCAGATGTGTTCTTTTCTTGTTTTGAGAGACAAATTCTTGTAGTGAAGCCCAGATTGGCCTTGAACTCACAGAAAACTTCCTGCTGGGTTCTCCCAAGTGCTGGAATTACAGGAAATTCCACCATACCCAGCCCTTCATACATCACAATCATGCTATTTTGCTCATGAGAGCAATGAAGTATAAATATTTATTTATTTGTTTTATGTATGTGAATAGTCTATCTGCATGTACAACTTTTTGCCAGAAAAGTGAATCAGATTCCACTATAGATAGTTATGAGTTACCATGTGGTTGCTAGGAATTGAACTCAGGACCTCTGGAAAAGCAGCCAGTGCTCTTAATCATCGAGCCATCTCTCCAGCCTGATGGAATGAAGTATTTTAACTACAAATGGCCTACTGAATATTCCAGAACATTATTTTTGAAACTTTAAGATGTTACACTTAATGGCTATGGGACAAAGGTTAGTGAACAGGCTGAGGTCAGAAAAGGATCTAGCTCTTGTTTCTGCCAGCCCCGTCAGCCTGAGGATGACAAATGGCTATGAGTGGTAGGTGGTGTTTGAAGGCATATGGAGGTCTGTCTTGTCCATGATTTTATTTGACCTTTATAACAATCCAATGGCCAGATGTCCATTTCTACTTTGCCGACAGAAAAGAAAAAACACAAAATGATGTAAACTCGAAGACTGTGAATGACTTGCTGGATTGAACAAATTAGTAGGAATTCTCAGCTGGGAACATAATCTAATGAAGAAATTTAAATTATTGTTGTTTGGTTGCTTATTAAACCAATAATGAATCTGAATACATTATGGATTTTTCCCCCCTATCTGTGTTTAAATGATGGACCTGCAGACTGACAGTAGATTAATTAAAAAATTTCCCATTCTTAATATCAAATATGCTCAGGGTTCATGAGGATGCATTATCTTGGATGTTTTGCTTAAAAAAATTATTTGCTTTCTTTGAGACAGTCTCACTATATAGTCTTGACTGGCCTGGAACTTCCAATGTGGAGTAGCTAGCCTTCAACTCACAGAGACTCACATACCTCTGTCTCCAAAGGATTCCATGCCATCTTTCATATAAAAACATAGCTTGGGAGGTAGAGAGAGGACTCAGTGATAAAGAGCACTTGCTTTTCTTGCAGAGAATCTGGACTCAGTTCTGTATCTAAATGGTAGCTCATAACTATCTGTAACTCCAGTTTTGGGGGATTTGAAGCCATTTTCTGGCCATTGTAGGCACCAGGCATGTATGCAGTGCACATAAATACATGCAGGTCCTCACACATACACACAATCTAAAATAAGTTAGTCTTTAAAGCACAGCTTCTTATTTCTGAGGGCTGTTTGTCTCTAGCTATTCACTAGGCCAGAGTTGAGTCAGTGTCTGTAGCTGCAGTGTTGTTTTTCCTGCTAGAATTGCTCTCATGGGTATCTTTGAACACTAAAAAGAAGGCACATGGCGCTCTGATCTTTCTGGGAAATTGTAGTTTCTTCTTAGTGCCAGATTGGTAGAAGAAAGTCCTGTGACCAGAACCAGTAGACACTTTCTTTTCTGAGGAAAAATTGTGGTTTGAGAATCTTATATTTCCACTAAAGAAAGTTGACATTTCAGTAATATTAATTCTTATTTTTTTTATAAATGAAACTAACAATTTAATTTATTGTCAACTGACCTATAACTTGCTTTATATGCTTTAGTAAACATTATTTTTTGAGCTCCAATGCTGTAGTTGCAGAGAAGACAACATTGATAAATAATGGTTTTTTAGAACAACTGAGAACTATGTTGTGCAATGAAAATGACCAGGAAGCTTGTGCTTTTTCTGCATACTGTGCTCCCAGGGAGAGGAGCTGTCACAGACAGAACACGAGTTTGGAGGGCAGATTCAGGGCTCAGTTCCAGTTAAGAGTCCTTGGCCAAATTTTGCACTTAGGGCCTCTGCTATATTCTTGCTTCTGAAAAGGGGTCAATGACATCTAATTTCCCCAGTGTGTGTGTGTGTGTGTGTGTGTGTGTGTGTGTGTGTGTGTGAGAGAGAGAGAGAGAGAGAGAGAGAGAGAGAGAGAGAGAGAGAGAGAGAGAGAGAGAGAGTGATGTGAGACAAACTGTGTAATTCCTAGCATCTGGTAGGCACTGAGTAAAATTTAACCTTTTTCTTCTAAGATTTGCCTTCAAATATGTATCCACATTTAAGAAAAAATATTCATATTAAATTAATGTCTGAGAGACATTAATTTGTTTTTCAACTTGGTATTCAATTCCAAAGATCTCCTCTTTTACCTCACATAATTTTTATTGTGTGATACAGTTCACAGTAATGTAAGCCATCATTTGTTGTGCTTACCTAGTATTCTCTGAGAGGTCCATGTATATTCCAGCCAAGTCCGAACCCGATATTGCACACTCTGAGGAATGGAGTATTTGTTCATGTAGTTATTGATATGGTCCATGCAGACATGGAAGTTGTGCTGATTGGCTGTTGCTACTCCAATTACATCACGCATCTAAAAGCATAAACATGGTCATTCACACCTGGGAGACAAATTTCATCTGAATTGCTTGTTCTTACACAACACCCCCGCCTATTTCCCTGATTGTCTGACTTTTAACATCCTGACATTGGGTCTTAGTAAAATGTTGGAAATCAGATTATCTCATTGACAATCATAAGGCCCATTATACCAACCATGTGAGATTTTTGTGAGGCTTTGGTTTCATAATGCAGGTGAATGCACATAATCGTCACATAGCTATATAGTATCATGAAAATGATAGCTGACATTTTAAAGCCACTATAATCCCCGCATAGATGCAAGGGAAGTGTAATGAGAGTGGAGCAATTATCCTGCAGAAGAATGGCTAGTCGGATTTAGACGAGTCTCTCTATGAAAGTACCTTTCACAGATCAGCCAGGGTGGGTGGCTCTATCAGCTCAACTTATCATGCAGTTTTAGCCTCTGTTCTTCCTTTCATGTTGTTTATACAGATAAAATCAAATCTTATCACGCTCAAGGCATAGTATTCAGTAGAAGTTGAAATGTGCTGAAATTTCACTGAAGCGTTGTCTGCACTGTGACAATCCTTAAGGAACTGTCAGGTTTAGTTCTCGAATGTTTATAACTCAGCCATAAAAACCCACTCTAGGTTAAAAGCTGATCTTTAAGGTCTCAGCACAAAAAAGATATATTGCTTGGCTCTCCCTCTCACATAGAGAGAAGCAAGTGGTTATAAATTTGCTTTGACTGTGGGTTTATTATGGGCAGAAAGCCAGACCTCGCTTTCACACTAATACTTTGCTCATTCATTCTAGTAGCTGTGGAGACTTTTCTGCTTATGAAAAAAAACCCCTACTTTTTATTATTATGATTTTTAAGTATATCTCAAACATCTTTCACTGTGATGTTTCCTCAGTTTACAGTTTTAAAAATAATAGAATCTATTTTTTTTGCAAAAGTAGTTGCTAAGAGCTATACAGAAAGTTCTTTTACATCCATATATCAGAGACTTTTATTCTTCAATGGCTCTCCAACTATTCTACAGCCTCAGTTCCTTGATCCTCTCTTTCTTTGTTCATGTGCCACCAGACACGTTATCCAGTTCTCCAAGACTGTCAGACATTTATTTATTAGAGGTTGGGTTGAGAGATTTAACCAGGGTATTTGCTGGAATCAAGGACACAGGTGGTTTTAAATGATATTGAGTGTATTCAGCTGAACGTCTTCTGTACTATATTTCAGCAGTGTTGGGTTTCACTAATGTAGGAAATAAGGACAATATGCATTCCACATCGAGTTCCAGTCTACAGAAGCATGTCATGGTTGGCGAGTTAGACAATGCCAGGATTTGTAAGTTTTACTAGACAGTAGAATTCAGAAGTGAAGAATGATAGCTAATTTTGGGGCACAGTCACTGGTATGATCATATGCATGGGTTTTGAAACATTGAGATTTTGTTTCAGGTTGTCTTACTTTTGTTTCTCTCTGCTTCCTAGTGTCTTTTATTCCCTCCAAGAGCTTAAGGTGGAAGTTTTTATCTCCAGCTGTACTCTCTTATGTACTTCAGCACCACCACAGTTTCTGGCGTTTCTTGTGCCAGTGTTTCTTGTGTTTCAAATCCAATTGAAAAGAAGGTATGCTACACTTATTAGATTATCACTTGTGTAAGAATCATCACAAGAGCTATTGAGATGCCTGTTGTGGTTCAGTTGGTCAAAAGTAGAGTCTGAGTTCAGACTTTCTCAAGTGGTACAGCTGTGGCTGTCCGAGGGAAATGTTCAGTTGTGAGGGACTCTCACTCTGCTGGGCAGACATCATTTCCCCTTTTCTCTCCTTATTGATTTTTGAGACAGATTCCAGCAATGCAGTCTGATGAGCTGGAATTTGCAAGACTGGGTAGCTTTGTACTTTTCCCTTCTCTTGCTTCTGCTTCCCAAGTCCGGACATTTCAGGACAGATACATAATTTTCTAGTCTTTTGCTTTGCATACACCAGGGGCTCAACATGTGTTAGATTTTACTTTGACCATCTATTTTTTTCACATACCACTCTATTTTAAGACAGTATGAATTGCAATGCCTCCTAATCTCTGTTTTTTTGAGACAGGGCCTCTGGCTGTCCAGGAACTCACTACGAAGATCAGGCTGGCCTTGAGCTCACAGGCATCTTCCTGACTCAGCCTCTCTTGTGGTGGGATTAAAGGTGTATGGCACTATACCCTGCCCAAACTCTTAATCTCTTTAAAGTCTCCTCATCCATTAAAAATGAAAAAACAATGAATGCACCCCACACGAATTTTATGTTATGACATAACACATTTTTTGCTGTTTTATTCCATTTAATTGAAATTGAAAATTTATTCAGCTAGCTTCATATTTCAACCATTAATAATTGTCTCCATCCATTGCTATGATAATTTACCCTTCTAATATTAACTCCTTGAGGTTCCAAAATTTCAGCATTCCAAATATTCCAATATTTCCCAATACCTAAGTGTTCTTTTTTTTTTTAAATGAAGTTGTTGTTCCAACTTCCCTATATAGTCCATTAACATGTCTAAGCTGAAGTTGACATGCCCCTGTGCATTGAGATTGACTACCTATCTATTTTTGTATTTTTATGTGTTTGTATTTGGAGGCTTGCTGACCTACAGTCTTGACTGCTTTTCATGGATATAGCCAATTTCTGAGAGATAGTGACCCAATTCTTCTGAGAGTGATTTTTATAATTCAAATTAACTAACCCCATAATTCCTTTTCTTTATATAGCTCTCACATAGTCTCCCCACATTTAAGACATGACCTGTTTTGTACATGACAGTCCTAGGTACCAGACCAATAGACTGACATCTCAAAGCCTGATGAAGTTATTTAAATTAGTTGACCTTAATGTTTAATCAGATGCACCTCTGCACCCTCCCCCCAGTGATTACTTATTTTGTTCAACATCCTCATTTCCATGGTGTGTCATGCTGCCTCCTTTTCAGACCTGTGAGCATAGCAAATTAATCCTTTCATTAGCAATTGTCCTTGATTTCTCAGACTAGCCACACCCAAGTAATAATAAAACACATATTTAAAAACACTTGTCTTTTTAGTTCATAATATAATGAACTTGGAATCTCCATGTTCAGTACCCTCCCTAGATGGCTTCCCATTGCTGTCAAGGTAAAACTCAAATTTAGCATTGAAAATCCTTAAAATATATTATTCTTGCATTTGCTTCTTACTTCCAAAGGACATTTGTCCCATCATTGCCTTCTGTGTCTCAAACACATTCCATGTTTTACCAATGACATATTTCCATAACTAACTCTGATTAACTTAACTGCCTGTTGGTGATAACTGAATCCTACTTGGCTCTTGAAAATGCCTCTCTTGCATCTGCTCCATGTAACCTGAGAGGTTTCTCTTTTCTGAAAAAATAGAGGGCTTCTAAAGTCCTCTGCCACTTGCCATGTTTAGCAGACACTTAACATTAATAAATGCATTATTTGAGTTCTGACAATTTTTGAGCAATATCAAATATCATGAATAGTAGTTCTTATTGTTATAGAATGAATTTTATTCATACTACTGTAAGCATGTTAAGAATCAATAGTTTTTGTAGTGGGCTTATTGATTTTGTGATATAGTACTCAATGTCTTAAATCATGCATTATATGGAGTTGCATACCTGAATGTGGGTGCTGCAAAAAAAATGGAAACTATCAAAGGTTTCTGAATGAATAATGAGCAACAGTTAATTCAAATACAATATGTAATGCGTCTGAGGTGTCTCTGGTAGGACTTGCCCCTGTTGTACTGAATAATTTTACTACCTCCTTGGTTCTCGCATGTCACAGGCCCACTTTGCATTGTGTTTTGCCATATGCTGTGCAACAATATATGCTCCATGAAATACGTGGCTCAGATTCTAGACTCTGCTACATATTATGAATTATAAAGTTTTTTACTGTAAATTCAAAGGGTTTATATCCTAGCAAACTTGGCCAGCAGGTCTTCTGGGAGGTTTAATGGCTAAAAATGAAGAATATCTACGTATGGTGGCATGGATATATAATTCCAGTGCTTAGAATGTGAATTCTTTCTTCAGTGAGAGGAAAGAGAACCATGAGTTTGAGGCTAGCCTAGACTACATGTCAAGAGAGTCTCAAAACAAAAACAAAAAAGTCAATGTTGTAATGCTGGTTTAAGTAATTCTATTCCACACTATTAAATCTGTGAAAGGTAGTAAAATAAGGAAGAGGAAGAAGAAGGGAAAAAGAACTGAAAGGATGGAAAATACAGCCTAACTCTCCAATGACGCCAGGAAGCTAAAAGTTTAGAAATACTATCTAAAAAGCCCTAAACCCTCAAATTCCAGACCCTGTCCTCTGCCAGTAAATAGGCAAGGTCACACTCCTTGCTACTTATGAACAGAGAGGTCCTGAGCATGTAATCCTGGCCTAGTAAGATAACAGAAATGAGCTGACTAACCACTTTTCTGGTGTCGGTAAACTGCTTGTGAAACCCCTGCCCCTGTGACCTATGTGTGGGCTTTGTTATAAACCCTATAAAAACTGTTTCAATTCTACACTTGAGGTCCTCAGTCCTTTACCCCTGCGTGATGTATGACTGTGGACCCCAGTGCACTTGGAATTAAGAGTTCTCATGCTTTTGCATCAAGACTGCTTCTCGTGAGTGATTTGGCATGTTGCCTTTCCTGAGTGGGAACATGAAGGTCCATGCTCTGCAGGTCTTTCAGAACTATAGATTTCAATATTTCCTCCATAAAATTTATAGATATTTATTAGCCTCTTAAAAAAGGACATATTTTGTACCAGGGATTTACTGTGTACTTACCTGACCAATTAAGCTGGAGAACACAAAAACTCCTGAAATAAAATTCAGGAGTTGAAAAAGAATTTCAAATGAAGTCTGTGGCTCTGGAAGGCCCCCAATAGTAATTAAAGATCGAACTGCCCAATAATAACATCTCAGATACCTGTAAAAAAGATGCATAGATTTTTCTTTACAAATCATTGTAATAGCATTTTGTTCACACACAAAGTATATATGTAGGAATGGGCAAACATTGTGTATGCTATTGTAAACTCCTTAATAAACACTAGGTCATGACTAAACTTTTTTTTAATTGGTTTTTCAAGACAGGGTTTCTCTGTAGCGTTGGAGCCTGTCCTGGAACTAGTTCTGTAGACCAGGCTGGACTTGAACTCACAGAGATCCTCATGTCTCTGTCTCCCAAGTGCTGGGTTTAAAGGCGTGCACCACCAACGCCTGGCTTAAACTTTTAAACCTGAGGAGGATATTTACTGTTTACAAATTTGGTGGTCTACTTTATCAGGCTTTTAATTTTTGGGTTAGAGATTTGTACATGCTGCCTATGTTCCACAATGAATGGGCTTTCAGATGGAGTGACTGGGATGATTGGAGACATCTGGGAACACACATTGAGATAGCTGCCTAGTCCTGTGAGTCTTACTGTTGTCTGGGTTTCTATGCTATTTTCCATTTGATCTCTTCTTGGAATGTCCAAGGAAGCTTCTTCTCTTTTCTGTCTAAGCTTGTGCTGGTCTGGTTGAGGATGGCAAGATAACTTTCTATTTATCTTTCTCATATGACTAAATTGAGCTTTCTCATATTCTGCTTGTCTTAAGGTACATGGATCTCTTTTTTTCCCCATACACTTTCCTCTCACCTAATTTATTTTGGTATAGGCCCTCAATCTGTGGGTTTCTTTAAACTGAGGAAACTTACCAAATTTAATACTTCCCAAGAGTAGAAAAGGACTAGATATTTTTCCTATATGGTCAATTCTATTACATATAATTTTAGTGTTAATAGGAAGAAACACGGTATTATCTACTTTCACCTTATTTATGGATGTTAAGACTGACAGTTAAATATGAAATGTTGGCATTGACTTTCCAAGTCTCAAGGGTTAGCTTTGAACTTTTAAAATATTAAATAGTATGCTACATTAATTGGAAATTTTCTGCCCTGGTGCTTTGTGGTTTATTTTTGGATTCTTTTCTCAGACATGTCTTTCACACCCAGACATGCCCAACAAAAGGTAAGATTTGTAATTTAATTAGATGGCATCATATTGATTTTCTAGGATTAGCTTAATTAGTCAAGGATGTCCATCTCTAATATCTACACTCCAGGCAGATAAATCTTTTCAAGGAGATTCCATCTGGTGGATTTTATACATAGACTCTCTATAAATTTTTAATGCATGACAACACACAGATACAAGTTAAAACAATAAGAGAACTTAGCATTAAACTTAAAGAAAATATGAAAATAAGAATTATACCTCTGTGAACATATAAGGAACTCAAGAAACAACCTGATTAAAAATTGGGCAAATCTAAACAAATATTTCTGGAAAGATGTTCAAATAACCAAATGTATAAGAAAAGAACCTCAATGTCATTGATCATCAGGAAAGTGCAAATCAAACTTATACTGAGTACCATTTTACTCATTCGAATGTCAATAATAAAAAAGACCCCCCCCATTTTTGAGATGTCTTCATTTCTGTTTTCTATACTAATTTACAATCCCTTGACAGTGTATGGACATTCTCATTTTTCTGTTTCCTTTCCATTGTTTATTGCATTACCTGTTTTCCTTTTCTGATTATTGCCATTCTAGTTGGGGCAATATGATGCTGCATTGTACTTTGGATGTATTTCCTGATGGTTAATGATATAGAGATCCATATATGTTCTTACCAGCCATCTTTATAAACATTCATTCAAGAAATGTCATTTAAATAATTGTTTATTGAAGGCTTTTACTATTAAATTGTAGGAATTTCTTATATTTTGGACTTTAGCCCATTATTATGTATATGGTTTGTATATATTTTCTCCAGTTTGGTAGGTTGTATTTGTATTTTGTTAATGATTTGTTTTTAGTGTGATGAAAATCTGTGTGTCCATCTTTGCTTTGCTTGTGTTTGAGGAGTTATATTAAACATATCATTGCCCAAAGAAGATCATAGAGCCATCCTTCTCTGCTTTCTTTTAAATAGTTTCATAGTTTGAAATCTCATATTTGTGTATTTAATCCAGTTACTTGACTTTTGTGAAGGGTATAAGATATCACTTAGATTTTGATAGGGTTTGCCTGAGTAGGCCACATATGAATGATCATCACTCATCCAATCTATGAACCCAGTTGTCATTGCATTTATTTGTTTTTGTTTCACCTGCTTTCATTTTCATACTGTTGTTTTCAGTGTATGTGTCTTGGACCTCTTAGTTTTATTTTTTTTTAAATCCCATTTGGTGTTATTGTAAATAGGATCATATATTTATTCTGGAAAATCATACATTTTCCAGAACAGAATAAACAGCATCACAAAGTGTGTGTGTGTGTGTGTGTGTGTGTGTGTGTGCTTTGTGTAGCTATTTCCCACTGTTTTATGCATTATTTGTGCCCATATAATTTATTTATTCAAATTGCTGAGTAGTATTTATTGTCTGTATATATTGCAGCTTTTAAAAACATCCATACATCTATGGATAAATACTTTGGTTCAATGAAGTTTCTGATTATTGTGAATCTAGTTTCTCTGAATATTCTTATGCACTCCCCCACCTGAATATATATTTTAATTTCTTGTCATTAAAGAATTGTGAATTTTTAAGTTGCCATGTAGATGCACAACTAAGAGTTTAAAAGTAACAAACCTTTCTCATATTTTCTTAAAATTGTTATACTATCTGGGTGTGGTGGCACATACCTTTACAATCCCAGCACTGAGGAGTCAGAGGCAGGCAAATCTCTAATAAGAGTTCAAGGGTTGACTGGTCTACAAAGCAAGTTCCAGGTTATCCAGAGCTTCATAGAAGGACACTAGCTCACAAAAATCATTATACCATTTTACTTTCTGGCCAATAATGTACAAAAATAAATTGGACAGTTCCAATTTACTCTAAAAGTTGATACTGTAATTTATAATGGAGAATTGCAGTTGTCTACTTAATAGGATTCTGAAGCATCTAGAAGATGCACACTTCCAGGGAGAATTAAAGAACCAGGGGATATTTCCTGACCATGCCATGATTTAGAACCTGGGCAGATTAATGGACATAAAGGAGAAAACTCTTGGAGGCAGGCATGCTCTCTTTCTGATTATGCGTACCATGAGGTGAAGTCTCCTGCCCTCAACACTTCCGCTGTTATGATGTTCTGTTTCATCCCATTGTAATGAGCCTGCTTACTATGAAACTTTTGAAGTTATGAGCCAAAATAACCCTCTTCTCCATTAAGTTGTCTTATTCAGATATTTTCCAGGGGAATGAAAACTCTAATACATACATCTCATCCTAACACTTGCATCACCAATCTTTCACCTTTAGCCACTGTGGTGGTATGTAACAGGCTCAATTTCCCAAGTGTTACATCTGGTCCAGGGGTCAGCTCTCTGATCGTCTTTGCTCACACTAATAGTGAGCATCTAGCTGGAGCTGCAAGGTGCCAGGTGGGTCTGTGTTTTCTCCTTGGAGCCTGGGGAGGATAGACCCAGACCTTCCTATGGGTTTCCTTGTCACACTCAGTTCACCACGATGCTGGAATGGGCCGTCCTTCCTCATCATACAGGGATCATTATAGTGCCCAGCTGCCTAGTGCCATAGGCTGAGCTCCTTCTACTCCAGCCACTTGGCATTGGGTAGGGGCACTGCTGGAGTTCAGTGGCAGGTAGGTTAGCACCCCGAGACCATGCTTGGCTGAGTTCCCTCTCCCTCCCCTCCATCCTCTCCCTTTTCTCCTTCCTCTTCCTCCCCACTTCCTCTCCCACCCTTCCTCTCCCCCCTGTGTGTTTGTATATATGTGTTTCACAATCAGTGGGGCTTTTGACTATAAGATTTAAAAACAAATCACTTCTAATAACTAATGAAAAAAAGAGAGCAAAGAGGAATATATGGGATGGTGTGGAGGGAGGAAAGAAAAAGGAATAATGGTACAATTATATTGTAATATTAAAAATATTTAGGAAATAAGTTCGGATTAAAAGTAAAAAAGAAAAACCTTATCATCCTGTACACATAACTGACTTGCTTTGGGTAGTATATTATTTTGTGAGATATTTTCATAATCTTTGCTTTCCATCCCAAGGTTGCTATGGGTTGCCCTTAAAAGGAATTCTGAGACTTACTTTTTTTCTAGTAAATACATTGTCTTGCAATATATCCAGTGTTATTTAACTGGAGCAGAAAGTTAGTGTGATCTACTTTATTCTTGTATTTCCTGAAAGGAAATGTTGTTATTAAATAACCCAAATTGTAATGATTGAACCCTGATTCTTTTGCATTAAAAAATTGAAATGACCTGTTTCATTCATGGGACACTTGCTGCTTAGTGGTCAAGTTTTATTTATGAGTCTTGTTATTCTTTATTTAGTCTAGTAAGTGGACTAAATAGCTTCAATTAGCTATTTGACCTGCCCCCTAACTAATTAACATTAATCATTACTAACAACCATCATTGTAGTTATTAAATTATGTTATTGCTAGGTTACCTTACGCAGAGGTTTTCAAACCTTTTTGATTATATTTCACTGTAAGAATCATATTTTTCCCACCGAACTAGGACACTATACACAGACACACACACCTGCTCTGTATCAGATAATCTCTCATACTTTCTATTCTACTTTGTGCTTTTGTACTGGAAAGCTTACTAACACACAAGAGAGTTTTTACTGCCTATCGTGAGCAGTGGCTGACAAGTGTTTTCAGTGGCATAGCTACTAGTAAGCTGCCTATGTGTCCATAATCTTTTACCCATGCTTCAGTAAATATCCGAATTACACACACACACACACACACACACACACACACACACACACACACACACACACACACACACACACACACACACACACACACCCTGAAAGTAGTTGAGAAGAGGATAGGATCAATGGGAGTGGGAAGATGATAAGAAAGGGTATTTAGAGGTGTGAATATGGCTAATGTACATTGCTACCCATATGAAAAGATACCATAAGCAAATTCATTACCATGTACAACTAATATATATAAACGGAGGAAAATTCTCACTTATCAAAATTCATGTGCCCAAACTGAAAATTAAGAACAAATAAGAGTCTCTTTCAAAATTAGAACTCACTTGTTTCCTTCGCCATTATAGACCCACTTAGTTGTGCCAATTCCTTCATAGTCTGAGGCCCAATAATAAATGCAGGCGTTAATGTGCAGAAGAAACAGCAAGTAACCAGTTGTTCGAATGAGTCTGTCAGAGAGAATAAATGGAACATAGGGGTTGACATTGTTTCTGGAAAGCAGCTGATATCAACATTTTAGTTTGCTCTGTGTTTCCAATGAACCATCTTGCTTTAGATTTGCCAAGTGTCAACTCTTATTTGTGTAGTAGAAAGCATAGGTGACATCACATGTTCTTTGACTGCAGAATCTTGAATGGGTTTGACAGAGTGTAAAAAAAGTCTTCATTTCTTTGCACAGATGGTGTGAGTCAACTCTGTGAAAGACATGCCCCGAGGGTCACTTTTTCATTTTGAATCCCATAAAATATGCTACACTGATTTACCTGGATATCTGAAAGGCTCACAGGACTTCATGCTGTGATGAACGCTGACTGGAGGTCTCTGAGCTCATGAAGTTCAGAATGACAAATGAGTGAAGTTTAGAACAGACATGAATTGTCGTCAGAGGAGAGCTGACTGGGAAGAGTGAACTTGTCTCTTAAATGAAAACAAAATAGGTCCTCTTTCATACTATGGCTTCCTTATTTTAATCTGACTTGAAACAGCCTAATTTGCTATGGATCATGCATTTATTCTATATAGCAAAATAGAAAATGCCCCATGTTTTTGAGCACTGTGGTCATTTTCTCCTCAATGCTATCTAAAATGTTCTTCCATCACTTTCTGTTTCCTCCATATTTAACAGTGATACTCACCTGTAGATATATGCTTTGTCCATTATAGACTCCAGGCGATTATTAAACTCAAAGAATGAGGTGTACTGAAAAGAAATAATAAGAAGAAATGCACAAGTAATTTAACTACATGTTTATTTAGATTAAAAAATGTGTAACATATTTTGTTCATTGGAAATACTTTTATGCATGTCTTTAAAAACATGTTATATTTAGTGGCATTTTCTCTTGGCAGCACATTTTAACACTGCCAAACCTATAGAGTTCAATGCTTTATTTTATTCCTAGCCTTTAGTTATAGTCTTATTTTTGATGCTTTTTGAAAACCAATAATGGATTTCTTTCTAATGTATATAATAAAACTCTATTTTGCAATGATTAAAATCAAAGACAAAGATACATTTTGTTAACAGTAGCTTTATTTCTAGTAAGAGGTGTCAAATTATATATATTTTTTGAAAATATGAAGTCCATTAAGCATTAGCAAAGGCTTGTGTTCTGTTATCTGAAAGTTCAATGACTTCATGTGAACTAATCCAAATAGAGTTGCTGTTTCCCTTAAGGTTCTTTCTTAAATATGGCACATGCACACAAATGGATATTTACTCAGCTATTAGAAAGAACGAAATCATGACATTTTCAGGTAAATAGATGGAACTAGAAAAAATTCACACCAAACGAGGTGACCCAGGCCGAGAATGACAAATGCTGTATGTTCTTTTATATTTCTACTTTGTCTCAGCTCTCACATTGTTTGTATACTCTTATCCTATCCTATTCTCTCTCCTACACTTCTATAGGAAATAGGGCATGGGATAAAACCATGGACTCACTCACCAGAAATATCAGAGCTAAATGCCAGCCCTATTGCTGGTATGTATTTGTCACTATGTGACTCTGGAAAAATCTACTTCCTACCTTAGCTCTTTACCTTCATTGATATGCTGAATTTTCTTTGAAGGGGAAGATTTTATAGACAGGAGTTCTCAGAGAATACTTATTCCGAAACATCCTCAATTTACATGTGGCTGTTGTTTCTTAGAATTAATATATATATATATATAATCTATATATTAATGATTCTTTAGCTAGAAATATGTACAAATAATTTGTTTTTCCCTAAAATTCCTGAAAATATCCCTCAAAACCTGAGATTATGATTATTTCAAATTTTGATTACTTGTTTATTGGGCTTTTACTAGAACTTTCTTCTAAGGACAATGTTTGAGAACTAATGTGTTCATAGTAGAGAAAATTTGTGTTCATAGCATGTTTCTTTTTTTATGACCTAAAGACAGATACATAATAATATTTACCTCAGAGAATTATCCATTCAAATAACACCTTTATAAATAACTTAAAGATAGGACTATGCAGCTAGAAAAAGATCAGTGTTGATTTATGTAATATCCTATATTAAAAAGCTGACTGTAGAAGGCTCCTTAACATGGATTCAAAGATGATCATTTTATAAACTTTTATTCAAAAGCTATATAAACTCCAAAATCCACAAGAATCTTATGATGGGAGATGTTATTCTGTAAATATGTTTCTCATACTGGTTAATGAAAAAAGCACTGTGGCCCAATGGGAAAGCAAGATAGGTGGGGATAGGAGACAAGGAGAAAAGAGGAAGGAGGAAAGAGGAGTCAAGATGGAGAGCCCGGAGAGGTAGAACGCCAGCCAGCCGCTCTGGCCGATAAGATGAGCCACGTGGAAATACTTAGAATAGTAGAAATGGGTTAATTATTAAGACAGAGCTATCTGGTAAGAAACTATTAACTGGCCAACAGCCTTATATCAAATACAGAGTCTCTGTGTGTTATTTGGTGCTGGCGTGGTGGTGGGACCAGGCGGCAGGCTGGTGGAAAACAATTAGCTACAATCTTATTGAAAGAGTCTTTTTGAAAATCAATTATTTTTGAACACATGCCTCCTGAACTTTCCTGTGAGATTCTAAGTTTGACAGGATGGTGATATGATGCTTGGAACATTGTGTTGTGCCTCAATTTGCAGTCATATTCCAAAGTCACATTAGCGGCCAATAGAGTTTTTGGAGAAATGTTGGGATACAGAACAGGTCTGTATTCTTAGAAAAAATCATAAGCATAGAAAGGAAGTTTTTTATACCTAACTTCTATCTGCCAATATAGCAGATAATATGGAGCAAGATGAGTACTGCCTATGTCATCAGTGTAGACAAGCAGGCTTTCCCACTATGCCGAGTCACATCCCCATCACTGGTAACATGAACTTGTGGGAAAGAATAAAATAGATAATGGAAGCAAAGTGTGTACTTTGCTGTTAGTGGTAGCAACTGCTATTGTTGTAGGATCCATCACTGTTGCTAGTGTTATACTGCAAAGATAACCAACTTGTTTCCCAGGATGAAAAAAAAGTATGAAATTAAAAATAATTTATTAAATTAACAAAGTCTTTCTTGTTCCTTTTAAGGAGGTTGTCTTTTGAGGTATAAGTAAGTATTCAATATTCTTTTTTAAAAAAATAAGATTTATTTATTTTTGTTTTTTAAAAACATGTATATACAGGCGTTTTCCTTGCATGTATCTCTGCACCACTTACAGTGCTCACAGCTGGCAGAAGAGGGAGCCAGTTCTCTACGAACTGGAGTAACAGAACATTGCTAGCTTGATTATGGGTGCAGGGAATTAAACCTGGATCCTCTGCAAGATCAGTCAATACTCTTAACTACTACTAGTCTTAAAGATTTATGTATTTATATATTTAAAAATTTCCCCTAATTTGTATGTTACCCAATGAAGCTGAGTTTATGAAATATGTATGTCTTAGAACACCTTTTAATAGTCAATGCATACAAGTATTACAAAATCAGTGTTAAGTATATTCCTTCAAAATTCTGTTATTCTTGCTTCTATTCATCCTGGTTTTCCTTTTCATCTTAGGCAGCTGCTTTAATTAGTTTCTGAAAAATATTTGTAGTATTTAGGAATTTATGTAAATATCTAAAACTTAACATTTTTTTCTTTCTTGTTTGCATAAATTAGTTGTGTCCTGTAAACTCTTCTCTGCTTTGTGACTTTTTGTTTTTTTGAGACAGAATCTAATGCTGTAGCTCAGGCGAGCCAGAGAGTTATTATGTAGCCCAGACTGGCTTCAAACTAATGAAAATCCTCATCTTCCCAAGGTCTCAGATTATAAGGAGCTATAAAATCTTGATGAGAATTTTAGTTTTACCAAGGATGTAAAACTGTTTTCATTGTTCCTGTTATTATAGAAACTTAGGTGAATACCAGTTTAGAGGGGAGCCTCCTGAGGCCTGGGGCCTATGCACGCATTGAGGAACCCATCCAAGTGGACTGGCTTGACCAGAGTCTGCCTGTATCCTAATCCCACCTCCACCCATGGGAGCCGGTAAGCGTGGGTTTGTTTTTGGCCTGCCTTCCAGGGCCCTGGCCTGGGAACTGAGCATGGGCTAACCCATCCCAGCAACCACCCTATACAGAGTCTGCCAGCTTCCTGGTCTAGCCTAAACCCACGGAGGGAGCCTGCCTTCAGGTGCCCTGCTTGGAGCCTCCTGAGGACT
This sequence comes from Cricetiscus sungorus, assembly GCA_030556225.1. Lineage (NCBI taxonomy): Eukaryota > Metazoa > Chordata > Mammalia > Rodentia > Cricetidae > Cricetiscus > Cricetiscus sungorus. The sequence continues at coordinate 33,365,125 of JANBXA010000734.1, forward strand.
AGAATTGTGCATGGGGTAACCGTTCCAGTGGACCAGCCCGTCCAGAGTCTACCAGCTCCCTAGTCCCACCTCGACCCACTAGAAGAGGAGAACCATTGGAGTATTGGACCTGCTCACACCCAATAGCAGAGAACCTTGATCCCATACCCACCATGAGAGGGAGAGACCCCACCAGTATGCACTGGAAGAAGACACCAGTATAAGAACACAGACAACAACAGAAAGATGAATATGACGCCCCTCCCCCAGAGTCTAGGGATTCCACACCAGGAAGACCTAACATCCCAACACAGATGAAGCAGAAGAGGACGACTCTAAAAACAACTTCATGAAGATGATAGAGACCCTAAAGGAGGAAGTAAGAAAATCCTTTAAAGAAATGGAAAAAAAGACAACCCAAAAATTGCAAGAAGCAATTTAAACAGTGCACGGTTTGAAAGCTGAAACACACACACACACACACACACACACACACACACACACACACACACAAACACGCAAAGAGAGAGAAAGAGAGAGAGAGAGAGAGAGAGAGAGAGAGCAGAGAGAAGAGAGACAGAGAGACAGAGAGACAGAGAAAATCACATTCTGAGGGAATGAAGAAAATAGAAAAGTGGGATAAATGATCAGGAACTACAGATGCAAGAATAACCAACAGAATACAAGAGATGGAAGAGAGAATCTCAGGTGTTGAAGATACCCTAGGAGATATACATTCATCGACAAAGAAAATCTTAAGCCCAACAAATCCTTGATGCAAAATATCCAGGAAATATGGGATTTGGTGAAAAGGCCAAACCTAAGAATAAACAGTATAGAAGAAGATGAAGAAACCCAACTCAAAGGTGCACAAAATATATTTAACAAAATCATAGAAGAAAATTTTCCCAACCTAAAGAAAGACATGCCCAAGAAGCTTACAGACACCAAATAGAGTAGAGCACAAAAGAAGGTTCACTCACCACATAATAATCAAAACACCAAACATACAGAATAAAGAAAGAATATTAAGAGCAGCAAAGGAAAAATTAACATATAAAGGCAAACCTATTAGAATTTAGACATGACTTCTCCATGGAAACTCTGAAGGCCAGAAGGTCCTGGATAGATATTCTGCTAAGAGACCATGGATGCCAGACCAGACTAATATACCCAGCAAAACTTTCAATCACTATAGATGAAGAAACCAAGATGTTCCATGACAAAACCAGATTTAAACAATACTTATCAACTAATCCAGCCCTACAGAAAGTTCTAGAAGGAGAACTCCAACCCAAGGAAGTCAAGTAACCCACAAAAACATAGGCAATAGATAATCTCGCTTTACCATCAGTCAAAAGAAAAATGGGGAGAAATCCACACATAATACCACTACCACCACCAAATATAAAACAAACAAGGATTAGTAATCAATAGTCATTAATGTCTCTCAATATTAATGGTCTTAACTAGCCAAAAAAAGACACAGGCTAACAGAATGTATACGAAGGCAGAATTCATTCTTCTGTTGCATACGAGAAATACACCTCAACTTTAAAGACAGAAGTTACCTCCGATTTAAGGGTTGGGAAAAGATTTTCTAATAAAATCTAAGAAACAGGCAGCTGTAGCAATCCTAATATCTAACTAATCAGATTTTAAACTAAAATCAGAAGAGAAATCCATCAGGATGAAGTCTCAATTCTGCACATCTATTCCCCAAATATAAAGGCACCCATATCCATAAAAGAAAGATTACTAAAACTCGAATCTCACATAAAACCTCACACACTTATAGGGGGTGAGTTCAACACCCTACTCTCAACACTAGACAGGTACACCAGACAGAAACTTAACAAAGAAACAAAGGAACTAACAGAAGTCAAGACCCAATTGGCTTTAACAGACATTTATAGAACATTCTATTCAAACCCAAAAGAATATACCTTTTTCTCAGCTCCACATGGAACCTACTCTAAAATTGACCAAATACTTGGCAAGATAGCAAACCTTAAAAGGTACAAAAAATTACAATAACCCCTTGTATCTTATCAGACCACCGTGCTTTAAAGTTAGAATTCAACAACAACACAAATTGCAGAAAAACCTACAAACTCATGGAAATTGAACAATGGAAAAGTGCCCCATTCCTGGATCAAGGAAGAAATAAAAAAAGAAATTAAAGAGTTCCTAAAATTCAATGAGAATGAAGACACAATATACCAAAACTTATAGGATACTTAAAAAGCAGTACTAAGAGGAAAGTTCATAGCACTAAATGCCCACATGAAGAAACTGGAGAACAGTCACATAAGAGAATTAACAGCACAATTGAAAGTCCTAAAACAAAAAGAATCAAACTCACACTGGAGGAGTAGAAATCAGGAAATAATCAAATTGAGGGCTGAAATCAATGAAGTATAAATTAGGAAAACAATACAAGAAATCAATGTAACAAAGAGTTGGTCCTTCAAGAAAATCAATGAGATAGATAAACCTTTATTCAAACTAAACAAAAGGTAGAGTGAGAACATGCAAATTAACATAATCAGAAATGAAAAGAGGGACATAACAACAGAATCTGAGGAAACCCAGAGAACCCAGGTCATATTTTGAAAACATGTTCTCAAAAAAAATTTAAAAATTTAACAGAAATGGACAATTTTCTGGATAGCTATCACTTACCAAAATTAAATCAAGACCAAATAAGCAATTTAAATAGACCTATAACCTCTATTTAAAATGAAGCAGTCATGAAAAGTCTCCCAACCAAAAGAAGCCCAGGACCAGATGGTTTCAGTGCAGAATTCTACCACCAATTCAAAGTACAGCTAATACCAATACTCCTCAAGGTTTTCCATACAATAGAAGCAGAATGGTCATTGCCAAAATCTTTAATTACCCTCGTATCCAAGCCACACAGAGACACAACTAAGAAAGAGAACTACAGACCAATATCCCTCATGAACATTGATGCAAATATGCTCAATAACATAGTTGCATTTTGAATCCAAGAACATATCAGAGAAATCATCCACCATGACCAAGTAGGCTTCATCCCAGGGATGCAAGGATGGTTCAACATATGAAAATCTATCAATGTAATCCACCATATAAACAAACTGAAAAGGAAAAACCACATGATCATCTCACTAGATCCTGAAAAAGACTTTTACAAACTCCAACACCCTTTCATGATAAAGGTCTTGGAGAGATCAGGGATAATGGGAACATACCTAAACATAATAAAGACAATATGCAGTAAACCCTGATAAACACCTTCAGCAAATTAGCAGGATACAAAATACTAAAAAAAAATCAGTAGCCCTACTATATAGAGACAATAAAGGGGCTGAGAAAGATATCAGAGAAACATCACCCTTTACATTAGCCACAAACAACATAAAACATCTTGGAGTAACACTTACCAAACAAGCGAAAGACCTATATAATAACAACTTTGAGTCTTTAAAGAAAGAAATTAAAGAAGATACCATAAAATGGAAAGCTCTCCCATGCTCTTGGATAGGTAAGATCAACATAGGAAAAATGACAATCTGGCCTAAAGCAATCTACAGATTTAATGTAATCCCAATCAAAATGCTGGCACAAATCTTCACAGACCTTGAAAGAATAATCCTCATCTTTATATGAAAAACAACAAAAGACCCAGGATAGCCAAAACAACCTTGTACATTAAAGGAATTTCAGGGGACATCAACATCCCTAACTTCAAACTCTGTTATAGTGCTATAGTCCTGAAAACAGCTAGGTATTGGCATAAAAATAGACGGGTAGACCAATGGAATCAAATTGAAATCCCTGATATTAACACATACAGCTACACCTACACCTACACCTACATGTCATGATTTTTGACATGAAGTCAATTTTATACAATGGAAAAAAAGAAAGCATCTTCAACAAATTGTGCTGGCATAACTGGATGCTGGTGTGTAGAAGACTGCAGATAGATACATATCTATCACCAAGCACAAAACTTATTCCAAATGGATCAAAGATCTCAACATAAATCTAGCCACACTGAACCTCTTAGAAGAGAAAGTGGGAGTTACCCTTGAACAAAGAACAAATTCGTGCAGAAGACCTCTTTCTGAACATAACACTAGTAGCACAGACACTAAATTCAGCAATTAATAAATGGGACCTCCTGAAACTGAGAAGCTTCTGTAAGGCAAAGGATACAGTCAACAAGACTAAACAGCAGCCCATTGAATGGGAAAAGTTCTTCACCAACCCCATATCTGACAGAGGACTGATTTCCAAAATACACAAAGAACTCAAGAACCTAGTTACAAAAACACCAAATAATCCATTTAAAAAGTAGATACAGAACTAAATAGACAATTCTCAATGGAGGAGCCTAAAATGGCTAAAAAAAAAAACAATTAAGAAAGTACTCAATGTCTTTAGCTATCAGGGAAATGCAAATCAAAACAACTCTGAGATACGATCTTACTCCTGTCAGAATGGCTAAATTAAAAACACCAAAGACAATTTATGTTGGAGAGGTAGTGGAGAAAGAGGAACACTCCTCCACTGATGGTGGGAGTGCAAACTTGTACAGCCACTTTGGAAATAAGTATGGCAGCTCCTCAAGAAAATAGCAATCAGTCTACCACAAGATCTAGTAATTCTACCCTTAGGCATATACCCAAAAGTGGGCATTTATACAACTAGGACATCTGTTTAACTTTGTTCATTGCAGCATTATTTGTAATAGCCAGAACCTGGAGCAACCTAAATGCCTCTCAACTGAAGTGTGGATGCAGGGAATGTGGTACATTTACACAATGGAGTACTTACTATTCAGCAGAAAAAAAAAACAATGAAATCTTGAAATTTTCAAGCAAATGATTGGAACTAGAAGAAACAATCCTGAGCGAGGTAACCCAGTCAAAAAACGACAAACATGGTATGTACTGCCTCATATATGGATTTTAGACAGAGCAAAGCATTACCAGCCTACAATCCACACAACCAGAAAAGCTAGGAAACAAGAAGGACTCTAAGAGAGACATACCTGGTCCCCCACAGAAAGAGAAAGGGACAAGATCTCCTGAGCAAACTGGGAGCATGGAGATAGGGGAGAGGGAGTTAGGAGAAAGAGTAAGGGAGAATAGGATTGGAGAGGAGGGCCTGAGAGAGCAGGAAGATTGAGACAGGGCAAGAATAGAGGAGAACAAGAAAAGAGATACCATAATAGTGGGGGCCATTATAGATTTATGGAGAAATCTGGCACTAGGGAAATATCCAGAGATCTACAAGGATGAACCCAACTAACAAGCTAAATAATAGTGGAAAGGCTACCTTTAATGGCCTTCCACAATAATGAGATTGACAACTAACTACCTTATGTGCCATCTAGTAGCTGATGGAAGCAGAAGCAGACCTACTGAAGTCCAGTTACAGAGGAGAAGTGATGAGTAAAAGGGTCAAGACCAGGCTGGAGAAATCCACAGAAACAGCTGACCCGAACAAGGGGGAGCTCATGCATCCCAGTCTGATAGCTGGGAAATCAGCATAGGGCCGACCCAGTCCCTCCGAACGTGGGTTTTAGTTAGGAGGATTTTGCAGTCCATGGGACCTCTGGTTTTGGATCAGTATTTGCCCTTAATATATGAATGGACTTTGGCAGACCATTCCACGTAGAGGGATGCCCTCTTAGCCTAGAAAAATGGGGAAGTCCTAGATCCTGCTCCAAGTGATATGACAGACTTTGAAGAACCCTCATGGAAGGACTCACCTTTCCTGGGATTTAGATAGGGGATGTGATAGGGTTTGGGAGGGGGGCAGAGGAGGAGGCGAGTGTGAGGGAACAGGGATTGACATATAAAACAAGCTTTTTGTTTGCAAATTTAAATAAACAATATTATCAAAAAAATTGGAGGTGACCTCCTCTACCTCTTTAATTTCATAGCTTGATATTTCAAACATTCAGGAACTCTCTAATAAATGATGCTGAGAAAAATTAAGATTATAAAACATTTATTTGTAATTCTAGTCATCTATAAAAGTACAAAAGCACTCCTACTTTGGGTTATAAAAAGGGATTAGGAGGAAAGAAGGGAGGGGAAACTGTGGTTGGGATGTTAAAAAAAATACCTATTATAAGATAGATTAGAAGCAATTAGGAGTCATTTCCATCAATAGTAGCATTGGCATTTTTCTACTCTTTATTTAAAAAATTCAAAATACTGATGAAGACTGAGAAATAGAAAGTCATTCAGAAAAAGTAAAGAGCATTGTTAATTTTAGAATATCTAAACTCTCTGCAAGATTTCCATTAGGAGAAGGCAGCTAAATGTAGTTTCTTTACCTTTAGTATTCGATTTGTTCTAAATATTGGATTAAATCCAAAGAAGATGTAGAGAACTTCAAATGGCATGAGGGATATGACATCCATCTGTTAAAAGAACATATTCACAATTAGGTAGTTGCATACTTCCCTGTGCTTGGATTTGTACTCATGCAGGGCAATATATGTACAAGCTACTTTTCTGTTGCTGTGATAAAATATCCTGCAAAGCAAATCCAGAATGAAAGAATTCATTTTAGCTTATGGATCTAGAGGGTTACAGTTCATCACAGTGAAGAGGACATGGCCTAGGCAGGGAAGGCATGGGGTCAGGAGGAGAAAGGTGGATGGTCACATTGCATCCTAACTCAGGAAATAAGAGAGTGAACAGGAAGTAGAGGCCCAGACAGCTCTAACCAGCAAATTGGCCTCCAGTGTACTAATTCCTGTAGCAAGGCTTTACTTTTTAAAGGCCCTGCAACCTTCCCAAACTGAGCCACCATCTAGGGACCAACTGTGAGTTTACAGGAGACATTTCACACTAAACGTACAATAGTATGTAAAAGTTGTCAATTCATATGAATCATTTACTATTTAATCCAAAATTGCTGTCAGCTAAATATTCACAATTCTAGTTAAAGACATTAATAGCATGAGAACAAGGACATTAGTTTGTAGTCTATGCCAGTACATTTCATTTTCATCTTCATGTATCTGAACTATTCACAGACATCACCTTTGCTCTGATTTTTCTTGTTTCATGTAGTTCAGTGATGACATAGATACTAATGTTAAAATGCATTTTCATAGTCTTTGAAACATGATGTTCTGGAATTCAAATCAAATCTAGTTTTGATTTTGCTTGAAACTCTTGTAAATTCATTGCAATGATACTGCTTTAGGATCCATCCATTCCTCTGTGGCTCAGAGTGGATGATATCATTCTGGTTCACTTAGGTTCTTTGGTGATTTCTACCACTGTCTTCTTTGGGTTGTTTTGCTACCAATTACTTGGAGTACATTTTCTATCAGAGTCTACAAAGGGTAAAAGACAGGTAGAAATCAGCTCTGTTTACAATAAATCAGCAACTCAAATGAGAGAAAGTATTGGAAAGCACTGTGATATTATAGCTAAAATATTCTTTTTAAAACTTTTCATGCATTTACATTATTCCAGCCTTCTTATTCCTTGGTAATCATATGGCATTCCTTAATTATCAATGTAATTTTGTCTACTTTCTTTTTAAAAAATATTTTCAGAGCTTGTGTGTGTGTGTGTGTGTGTGTGTGTGAGTGTGTGAATGCATGTATACATGAGAGGGAGAGAGAGAGAGAGAGAGAGAGAGAGAGAGAGAGAGAGAGAGAGAGAGAGAGAGAGAGAGAGAGAGCTAGCTTAACAACATTGAGTGCTTGCACAGGCATTGTATTTGCTAACAGACTTTGAAAAACTAAATACTGTCCTTGGTGGAGGAGACTGAAGTCATAAAATGGCTTAGGTAACCTTTGATAACCCCATGTCTGACTGCTTTTCAATTAGAAGACAGATTAGGAAATAACTATAAGACATAAGATTATTTTTTTTTATCTGAAAACAAAGGAGATGCTATGTCATCTAAATAACTGCTTCTTCAGTTTATTTATCTTCTCATATGAAGAATGGGTAGGAATAGAAATAATTTTGCAGAATTTATACCACCACACCACATGAACTGTTAACTAGAATTCCGTAGACTAGAAAAGCTACACTCCACTTTCCCCAAGTATAATTTAACTTAGAAGTTAAATATGGGCAGCTATTTACTTTGACTTTTACATATTTAAATCCCCATTCAGATACAGTGGAATGCATGTAGTGTGAAGTATGGGGGAACAAATTTCAGGAGTATTCACTGCTGTTTAATAACACAGAATCACAACTGTATGAAGTTTGTTGCAAATGCAGGTAACATTTGTAGAAATGAGATTTAAAGTGAAAGATGTTCTGCTTAAGTGGCTCTGGTCCTATTTGTGAGTCACCTACCTGAAATTTTCTAGAACTTCTGTAGTGTCTCTTCAGCTCATTTGAATCCACCTGCAATACATTTATATTTTGATCAAGTTTAGCAAATTTCATTTATTATTCTTTTTAATATTTACAGTTACTTCTCTTTATTATATTATTCAATCTTAGCCTGCAATTATACGATCATTATCCAACTTTTTGCAATTTTAAATCACACAGCAATTCATGGTGATTGTTTTCTTTTTATTAGTTCCACACATTGCCTAAACATTTTTCTATAGTATATTTTGATCATATTCTTTTCTTTCTTCCAATTCTTCCCAGATTCCCCCACCTCCTTGTATATATAACTTCATGGTCTTTCCCCCAAAAGAAAAAAAAATCCAAGAATTAAAAAGACAAAACATGAAAATCCAAACAAACAAACAAAACCAGACAAAACCAAACCAAGGCAAATCAAAAGTGCACACACACAAAAACAAGCATAGAATGTGATTTGTTTTTTTCTTATTGTTCTCCAATTTAACATAGGAGTAGCACGACAGTCAACCATACTGCTTTTGTTCTACACTCTTTTCTCATGCCCACCCCTAAACTGCAGGAGTTCGGTCATAATTTTTCTTCCTACTTCTTTGTACCAACAAAACTAACAGTACAGAGGCTATATAGGAACCTGATCACACTTACCATTTGTGTTGTGGAACTCAGGATGTTTTGAAATGATACATTTTTGGGTCTTTGTAAACTTTTATTTATCATTGTGTACATATTTTGTAGTGTGTGTGTGTGTGTGTGTGTGTGTGTGTGTGTGTGTGTGTGTGTGTGTGCGCGTGTGTGTGTGTAGATCAGAGGCCATGTTTGTGGGGTTAGTTCTTCTTTTCCATCTTTACCTGAATTTGAGAGTCAAACTCCGATCACCAGGCTGTGCAGCAAATACCTTTTACGCATTGAGCAATCTCCACATTGTCTTGGTTATTTTATTTAAAACCAGACTTCCTGGTTAAACTGTAATCTTATTGAGGTCAGGATTGACTTTTTGATAGTTGGGTAAATCAATGCCTGGAACATTCTTAGAACTTAGTAAAGATTTTGTGCATGAATAGATAGAGGAATGAAGAGAGGGATAAAAGTTTTGTAGTGTTTGGCATTTTCTGGAACAATTTTTGTTTTTAAGACTTTCTCTTTTGGGGAAGCAGAAGTGCCCCTCAGTTTACCTGCATGTTGCCTAAGGTCAGAAATGCATGTCTCACAATTTTGTTATGTTTTCTTCTCATTCTATTTACTTCTTGAAAAATCTCATCCATGTGTGAAGTTTCAAAGACACCACATCAAATGTGTATCTCCTCTTCTTACATCACATCCAGGAGCTGTAGCCAGTAAAGCTGAAGTCAATATTATCTCCAATCTCCTAAGTGTGAACTCCTGGTGTTCCATATCCTCTGAGCATACCCATCCATGTTGGCCAGTCAGCCTAGACTACTCCCTCTGCCTCGCCTGTTCAATCTCTCTCTTGGCAGTGGTATTCCTGACTTAAGTGGTGCTCCCCACTCCCTATTCTATTCATTACACAGTGTCAGACAAAGATCTCTCTAAATCAGAGAACCTAATTCCTATTTATGTCTAATTCTATGACTCTACATGATTTTCAGAAAAAAAAAAAAACCCTCAAATTCTCTTTTGTAGTTCATCAGGCTCTGCTCTCCCTGTCTCAGCAGTAATTTTGAATTTTCTTATCCTTATCTCTGAGGAACTGAGGTTCCTCAAACATGTCAGTTTCTCACTTGAGTGCCTTTGTTAAAGCTATTCCTGGAACCCAGATCAAGCTTTCTGTTGTTGCTAAGATGGAAGGGTACAGATAGTACTAAGTATCCATCAGGATCAGATGACCCATGTTAATACAACATAGAAGTTCACTGTATTTCTTTTTTGTTTCTCCTTTATGCTTGAGCTGTGTAAAAATGTTAGGCACACATTTTTTGTTTTTCAGGAGGGAGGAGAGGGCTCATTTGGTTCAACTTCCACATTTTAATCCATCACTGAAAGAAATCAGGACAAGAACTCAAACAAGACAGGAACCTGGAGGCAGGAGCTAATGCAGAGGTCATGGAGGGGTGCTGGTCACTGGCTTGCTCAGCCTGCTTTCTTATAAAATCCAGAACTACTACTCCAGGGTTTTCTCAGTTCCTGACAGGTCTAACCTCAGTAGGTGCTCAATAAATGTATACTATTTACCATAGGAGTAGAAAGTCTTTTAATACTAACATTGAGGCCTAAGGGAATCAGTTCTAGCATCCTAGAAATTCTAACATATATACATTCCAGTTACATGTAGGAGGAAGTTTCTTATAAACTCTTAATTGATTACAGTATTAAAACTTGGGCACACAGAGGCCGCAGCATCTATCTATTATCATTCATGTTATTTAATACGGAAAATTTAATCTTCTTTAAGTAGTGTTTAAGATCAGTTAGTTGGGCAGATAGGCAGATGGTCCATTTGGTAAAATGTCTAACACATAAGCATGAAAACCTAAGCTTGATAGTCATATTAATATATCTATAGAATCAGTGATATGGGTGACTGTGAGTAGAGACAGGCAAGTTGCTCAAGTTCAGTGGCTAGCCAGTGTGGTCAAATCTATGATCTTCCTGGCTAATGGAAGACTGTTCCAGAAAATGAAAGTGGAAAGCAACTGAAAGAGGCCACCATATATTAACCTCACCTTATATATAAACTCCATATACTTGTTAAGATACATATAGGCGCATACATGTGCACACATATGCACGCACATATATACATATGCATATGAACACATGGACGCGCATGCGTGCGCGCGCGCGCACACACACACACACACACACACACACACACACACACACACACTTGCCAGCCACCTCTGTTCCTAGTCTCTTACCCCTTATTATAGTTATACTTTTTACCCACATACACGTGGTAAATTTTACAAAAATATATTAAAATATATGCAAGATATACTCATTTAATGATTTGTACTGTGATAAAAAAGGATTATTGAGCCAAAAGTAGGTAGGCATAGACAGGTTTCATTGATAGTAATATAAATTTGTGCCAAGAAAGACTGAGTGAAATCAGACAGCTCCATCATAGCTTCTCTGATACAGACAGACACAACCCAAGTGCCAAGCTGCTGTGTTAAAATATTGCATTTCCCCATCAACCAGGAAGCCCTCTCCCCCACATTTACACCTTTCTTTTCAGAGTCTATGATTCTGTGATTGAATAAATGTAAACACAACTAAAAATGCCTGATTAAAGGAAAGTGGCATTTAGCAATTTTAAAATCCCTGTTAAAATCTTTTGAGCACTAAATAAATTTTGTACCATTAGCCTTAAGAGGATCAGTCTGTTTACTAGTGACAATTAGGCACTTACTTTTAAAATGTCACCCTATTTAGTTCCTTCTCTCTTTTAAGCCTGCTTATTATGCAGACAGCATTTCTTCAGGGGAAGCTTACTTTAGGAAGGGTATGCTAATTATACCTAAATCCTGTCCTAACAGTCTTAGAGGATGCTCTACTGGATGTTAGTGTTTACCCATTATTTACCTCCTCTGATTAACAATTCTGCAGTTTAAAACAGAACAGAGAGAAACACTTAAAAAGTGTATTATGTGAGGCTGCAGTTAAAGGATTATTCAAAGAAAGAAAATTCTTGAGCCAGCTTTATCATACACCCCTCCGCCCAAACCTGTCTTGAATATCTTTGAATTCCAAGGTTAGATAGGAAAATGGATAGAACACTGTTCCCACATTTCAGGAACTTATTATCAGGTAAGAAAGACAGCTAAAGAGACAAGGAAGACACGCTAAATGTGTGGCTGTTTATTCCTTGAATTTATCTGACAATTTACTTCTATCAGTCACATCTTAGGATATCTGTACATATCATCTTATTTAATCTTTATTGTACATTTATAAAATAGGAACTCTTTTCACTCTTCAAGTAGAAGATAGTGTTCAATAAAGGAGTTAATTTAGTTTCCTCAAATATTAGTAGTGAATATTTTAGTAGTGAAATTGAGCCTAGTCTGCTTTTTTTTTTCTAGCGTGTTATGGTTAACCTATGCTTTATTTATCTAAATTAAATAAAAGAATATCAAAGAAATGTGTAATTCCTTTCAGGTCATTTTTTATAAGCAGTAATTGTGAGATGTGAGTGTTTAGAGCAGTGTCCTGTAACAAAGACCTAACTGATATGGTTGTTAGTAGGCACTAAATATTTACACAGATCCTTTGTGACTATTGGGTTTATCCATCAAAAGCTGTAGCTGTGTGTCATAGCCAACAGCCAGTGTTAGGCACATGAGCTTGCTTAGCAATGAAGGACCCATCTAGTAAATCTAATAACCTGAGTTTGATCCCATAATTCACATGGTAGAAGGATACATCCAACTCTCCTCTTACCTTTACATATAAACTAAGGTTTCCATGTCATGGACACACACAATGAGTAAAATAGTATGTGATGTATAAATAAAATAATATCCACTACTAACTTGATTTCAGCTACATGTTAGGGATTTTTTTTGGATAATATTTTTTTTAATTTAAATTTGCAACAAGCTTGTTTTACTTGTCAATCCCAGTTCCCTCACCCTCCCCTCTTCCCCTGTCCCCCTCCCAACCCCCATCCCATTTCCTTTCTGTTCCCCAGGGAGGGTGAGGCCTTCCATGGGGGTCTTCAAAATCTGTCATATCATTTGGAGCAGGGCCTAGGCCCTCCCCCATGTGTCTAGGCTGAGAGAGTATCCCTCCCTCCCTTCCTTCCTTTTTGATGTTGTTTACTTCTCATTTGTACACCATCATTATCATTCATCAAGGTGCCAGTGAACTCTTGGATTGGGGTATAAGTGAACTGGTGCTCTAAAGTCTGCACTTGGAATATTATGAGTAGATATTTGCTATTGGTTTGGCTATTATTGCCTTTAGAAAAAAGTTAAATATACTGCATATATCAGAAATTAAAAATTAATAAAATTATTTTTTTCATATTTTTGAAAACTTAAGATTTCCTGAAGACTCAAAAGAAAATACTCAGGATTAAAGAACCCTACCATCAATAACATATATGACTCAGAGTTGCTATACATTATGCCAGTTGGCCCTTCCTACTATGATCTTGGAGGGTAGTCCTTGTAGAGACTTGTGATAAGGGAGTCACAATGGACATCCAGGGGACACCCTTTCTACTAGTTGGCTTGCAAGTGTCTGAAAAGCAGATGTTTAACAGTTGGGTGTATGCTTATGAAAATACATATTTTTTTTTAGTTTTAGTTTTCATCATTAGAATTGACTATGAAATTCCAAAACTGGGACTAAATCTAGAAGAATAAACTTTCTCAGATATAAGAATTTTGGGTTTTGAAGGAGGCTACTGCTTTGATCATGAGGAATGGATGTGATGAATTTGGAAAGCCAAGAAAGAAAAGAAATAGATCAGAAGATATTTATTACAAAATAAGACAACCATGGGCTTATGATTTGCAAATGGCAAGACACATGTCTTTCCTCTGTGGCTAGGCTCCTAAAGGAGATCCTGAAGTCTCTCAGTGTCTTATGTGGCTTTCCACCAGTATAATTTACAATTGGAGAAAATCTCTGCAATACAACAATAACCAAGTGCTGTTGAGCACTAGAAATATGGATAAAATATGGTTGAGAATGTTGAAATTTCATATTATTTAATTGCAAAATTTGAATATACATATGCTTAATAGCGCACCCATATGGTCAGTACAGTGAAGTTATTTATAGTTGTTGAAAGGGTGAGGGTGTGACTGCATTCATCCTACTGTGTCCACTATCCTTCCTATAAGTATTATATATGTTTTCTTTCTCATTCTTACTTTATCTCTGCTTATTCTATTTACATGCTCTCCTCTTAGTACTTATTAACCTGAGTATTTCATAGCTTTATTAATACTTAAACTCTATGGATTCTAACAGTACTCCAACTCCCCACTTCCATCTACCTTCTGCTTTTTTCTTAACTAATATAATACTAATCTCTATTCTTACCATATTTTCCTCCCAAGTCTAACCTTATCTTAGCAATACTACTCTACCGTCTCACTTTATTCCCCAATAGTTATTAAAGACAAAGAGATGATTATTGTAAACCACCTGTAAGGATACAGATACAATAATGGAACCATTTAGCACTTGTGGTAGCTGCAGTGAATGTTTTATACTCACAGTTTTATAGGACATTGTACCAGGTACTTTTAGGTGGGTGTAATTTAGATACTGTATTACATTTTTAGTTCACTGGAGATGAAAAATACTTCAAATCTATCATGACCTAGTCTCACTTGGACATGGAAACACTTCAACCATAAGAAAACAGTAAATACCCACCAATAAAATAACCCCAGACTCACAACTCACAATCTAGAACTCACAATATATTCATATATATATATACATATGTATATATATATATATATATATATATATATATATATATATCAATACGAACCCTGTGAAAATAGCAACTCCATAGAAGAAGATACCAGTGAAAGGGAATTAGATAAAATTCCATATAAAAATTAAAAGGATAATCATAAAAAAAACAATTAAATAAAAGGTAAAACAAGTAAACTTGTAATTAATTAATTCAAAAAGAATACAAAGAAATAGCTCAACATACAAATCAATACAGGATATGAAAGAAGAATTCAGTAAAGAGAATTTCTTGCAATTCCCATCAATATCCCACCACAATTCTTCATAGACCTTGAAACAACAATTCTCAACTTCATATGTAAAAACAAACAAACAAACAAACAAACAAAACCAGGATAGCCAAAACAATCCTGTACAATATAGGAACTTTGATGCATAAAACTCAAGTTCAAATGGATCAAAGACCTCAACATAAATCCAACTACAATGAACCTGATAGAAGAGAAAGTGGAAAGTACATTTGAATGCATTGGCACAGGAGACCACTTCCTAAATATAAAACCAGTAGCACAGACACTGGAAGCAACAATTAATAAATGGGACCTCCTGAAACTGAGAAGCTTCTGTAAAGCAAAGAACACAGTCAATAAGACAAAATGTCAGCCTACAAAGTGGGAAAAGATCTTCACCAACCCTATGTCTGGCAGAAGGATAATCTCTGAATTATATAAAGAACTCAAGAAACTAGTCATCAAAATACTAAATAATTCATTCTCAACTGAAGAATCACAAATGACTGAAAGACTTTTAAGGAATTGCTCAACATACTTAACCATTAGAGAAATGCAAATCAAAACAACCTGAGATACCATCTTACACCTGCCAGAATAGTTAAAATAAAAATAAAATAAAATAAAATAAAAAAACCACCAATGGCAATTTATGCTGGAGATGACATGGAGTAAAGTGAACGCACTCCTCCATTGCTGGTGGGAATGCAAAACTGTACAACCACACTTGAAATTAGTATGTCAGTTTACAAGAATATTGGGATTCAATCTACCTCAAGACCCCATAATTCCACTCTTGGGTATATATCCAAAAGATGCTCAATCATCCTACAAGGTCACTTGTTCAACTATGTATAGTAACATTATTTGTAATAGCCAGAACCTGAAAACAACCTAGATGCTTCTCAACCAAAGAATAGATGAAGAAAATATGGTACATTCACACAATGTAGCATGCCTCAGTGGTTAAAAAAATTACATCAAGAAATATGTAGGCAAATGAGTGAAAATCATCCTGAGTGAGGTAACCAAGACACACAAAGACAAACACGGTATGTATTTACTTCAAATGGATATTAGATGCAAAGCAAAGTATAACCAGATTACAATCCACAACCCAGAGAAGTTAGGTTAAAAAAAAAAAAAAAAAAAAAAAGGATCCTAAGTGGGATAGCATGGAGGGCCCCAGGAAGGGGAAATAGTTAGGATCTTGTGGGTAAACTGAGAGGAGGGGTTAGAAAGGAGAGAATGGGGGAATGAAGACATGAGGGATTGAGATGGCTGAACGAGGGGAGGGATGTAGAGGGAGACCAATGAAAGAGATATTTTGATAGAGGGAGCCATTATAGGGTTTGGGAGAAATCTGGTGCTAGGGAAATTCCCAGGAACCCACAAGGATGACCCAGCTAAGACTCCTAGCAATAGTGGAAAGGGTGCCTAAACTGGCTTTCCCCTATTATCAGATTAATGACTATCCTAGTTGTCATCATAGAATCTACACCCAGTAATTGATGGAAACCTACTCAGTGACCCATAGCCAAGCTCTGGGCTGAGTTCCTAGAGTTCAGTTAAAGCCAGGAAGGAGGTATCATATGAACAAAGTTGTAGGGAGGTCAAGGTGAAGATGGAGAAAACCACTAACCCTAGCAAGTGGGTCTATGGACTGATAGCTGGGGAAACTGCATAGAACTGAACTAGGCCCTCTGAATGTGGGTGACAGTTACGTGGCTCAATCTTTTTGGGGAGTCTCTGGCAGTGGGACCCTGATTTATCCCAGGTACATAAACTGGATTTTTGGAGTCCATTCCTTATGGTGGAATACCGTCCCTTGATACAGTGGGGAGAGGCTTAATCCTGCCCCAACTTGGTATGCCAGACTTTATTGACTCCCCAAGAGAGGCCTTACCACCTCTGAGGAGTGGATGGGGATGGGATGGGGGGAGGTGGAGGTGGGATGGGAGAAGGGTAGAAAGAGAAAACTGGGATTGGTATGTAAAATGAAAAAAAAAATAAATTAAAAAACAAAGAGTTAAAATTTATAATGCCCAGAAAAATTTCTGGAACCTTAAAGAGTACTAAATAAATAATAGCTATTGTTACTAAAACAGATTTTTAGAAAATGTAAAATTCATTTAGTCATAAAGAAACACAGTAGCATGCTTTGCCATTAGAATGGATACAGTAGAAGACAGAGTGTCAGGGAGAGGCGAAAAGAAAGATGAATTAGAATATTCAGACATCCACAAACTTCATACACAGAAATAGAAGCATTAAATAAAATAATCTTGCAAATTTAGATTTTTTTGTTGTTCAATTGTACATTGCTCACTTTTCATTTTCTTCCCCCATACTCCACTTACAATAATTTCTCCTCCTCTTACAAATTGGAGTCTTGGCTGTATCAATAATATATCACCAAGGTAGATGATGTCACATATGATGTCAGTAATAATCCAGTAGTGCCTGTTGTCTGGCGTTTGGTATGGGAAGGTGAGGCGCACTGGTAGTAACCAACAGTTCCAGTGATAGGCAATGGTGACGAGCAGGAGCCACAGGAGATAGATCCGATCTAGCAAAACAGAACTAAAGTCACCCCAACAGTACACACAAGCACTCCAAGCAGTTTCTTTCTGAGTTTGACCAAACTGAGGCACTAGCTTTATGTGTCTGTGTGGTGTCCTTGTGTGTGCACATGTTCGTGTGAATGCACAGTATGTGTTTGCACTGGTATGTAGAGAACAGAGGCTGACACTGAATGTCTTCCTCTGCCATTTTTACCATTGTTTTTTGAGGTATAATTTCTCAATTCACCTATTTGCCAAGCTGGCTAGCTAGCAAGCTTTGGGGATCCATCTGTTTCCTTCCACTCATTTGCTAGGATTACACACGCACTACCTAGAGCAGCTTTTACATGGACACTAGTGACACAAATTCAGGTTCTCATGCTTGCACAGTAGACACATTATAGACTGAGATACACATTATAGACTGAGATATCTCCCCAACAGTGATACTTTGTAGACAAGCAACTTGTAGTAAGAACTCCTATTAAAAATTTGACCCAGTTCTGTTTTGAGTTGAAGGCACCATGCTGTACAAAGGAAGCAAAAGTGGGCAGTGTCCTTTTTGTCTTTTGACCAGGCTGAGTCTGTTGCAGGAGGTAAATTCACTGTTTGGATTCAGGAAAGTATAAACCTGGAAGATTTAGATATATAATTGCTAAGGTCTTCCTGAAGCAAAGGATCTTTGGTATTCAGTAATTAAGGCCTGCCTATGGCAAGTAGAGAAAAGGCTTCACTCTACAAGAAGACGGTTGGCTCTGAATGGGAGAAGGGAGAGCCAGTCTATTTAGGTAACCAGTGTCTCTTCACACATTACTTTCATTTGTTTCTGGGAGGATATAGGAAGGAATCTGATTAGAGTAATTATTTTATTGAAGCAATGGAAGGAGATAGAATATATACATATATATGTATGTGTATACATATGTATGATGTTTATGCATACATATGTGTGTATACATATTTCCAAGTTCCTAGAGGCTTTCTTTTTAAATGTTGTTTGGGCCAGAAAAAGCCCTAGCCTGGGTTTTAAAACAGGCAGGAATGTTTATCTCTTATCTTCAATAGAGAAAGGAAAACTAACCTTTTTCAGATCAAATCAATTAAATTATGCTTTCAACATAGTGGTGTGGAAAAATCGAAGCTCTCTTATACCTGAGGGTCAAAGTGGTTGTGGTGACTGCCAGCCCTCCCAGTGGGATTTGCATCACTAGTACCTGTGTATGAATCTATGCTTTTAGGAACTCTCATTCTTCTAAGGTACTCTTTCGCAGATATCCTCTGGAGTCTGCAAGGCAACATGTCATGGTGATGTTCATTCAGATTAGAATTCTTCTCTTGTGAAAGTGATACATCTGTAGACTTTACTTTATAGGAAAGAAAGGAAATATTTTAACAGGTTAACATAACTTAGCTTGATGAGCAAAACATTTTGATGAAATGAGAATATTTGAAAATCTTTCCCTCTCTATGCAGGCAAGCAAAGCAAAACTCTCATGTTTAAACTAATGACATTTATTTTCTATATGCATTATAAACCATCATGTTGTACTCCTAAATATGTACAAAATGAAATATAACTGTGAATATATATATATATATATATATGAAAAATGCTGAGTAAAATGAATAGAAACACTGAAATTTGGGAAATAGCTTAAAATTCACAAGGCATCTCAGATCAAATGTCTCCCAGCCCACAGGGTTTACTTTAAAGTCACAACACATCTTATATATATCCTTTGAGTTATGGGTAAACAAGTTCCAAAATATTGTTTTCAATATGTATTTATAAAACTGTGATTCATTTCAATCTTGTCTCCTCAAATATTAACTACTGTATAATGCATAGTATGCTTTGAAAACACAGCTTTCCTCAATTTTATTCCATTTCATTATAATTAGACTTTTATCTGTTCTTAGGCATTCATTATTCTTCTTATTCCCTTTAATTATTGGAAAAATATCAATCATAATGTAAATTGTTTTTGTGTTCCATTGTTCTTATTATTTTTATACCCATGTTTCTGTAATCGTTCCATTGTTCTTATTTTTATACTCATGTTTCTGTAATTACTAAGAATGTTGATAATTGTCCCTCCATCATGTGACTGTTTTTAATATCCCCTTTCACCATTAATTATTTTTATGTTGTGTAATCTGCATTTTGTACAATGTGGGTATTATTTAATATCAACAATAGCACTTGTAGCAGGTATAGTTGGTGACTTCTGCATATAGTCTGGGCCTAGAGATCACCCTTTATGAGTTTACTATGCTTTTTTCTGTCTCAAAGTTTTCTTGAGTAAGTTGTCACAGGTTCAAGGCAGTCAAGAATGTGCTCCAGGAACAACCAGGTCTTGTGACTTGTCCCTCCTCCTGACATGCTCCTCTTTCTTTCCTTATGTTTTTGTTGTATATGATCTATGTGAGCATGGGTGTGCACCTGCAATGATGTGTGAATAGAAGTCAGAGGACAAGTTTTGGAAATCAGGTTTTGCCTTCTGTTTTGTTTTGCACCAGGCCCTCTCTTGTTTCTGTTGCTTAGCCCTTGCGGCTAGCTGGCCTGTGAACTTCTGGATGATTCTTCTGTCTATGTCTTCCATGTTTCTGTAGAAGTGCTAGGGTTACAGATATATGCTACTCCCTCCAGCTTTTCACATAGGACCTGGGGATCTGAATTCAGGTTGTCAGGCTATGCAGCAAGTGGCTTTTACCTACTGAGCTACCTTTTAATACATTTTGTTCATCTGTTTTATTTTGAGACAGAGTCTCAAATATCTCAGGCTGCCTTCAAACTGGCTATAAGATTGAGGGTAGCTTCAAGCTACTGAGTTTCTTGCCCCTACATCCCTGCCCCAGTGCTGCAATTATGCACGTGGCTATATAGTGCTAGTAATCAAACCCAGGGCTTTGCGTATCCTAGGCAAGTAGCCTGTCAACTTAGACATTTTGCTAGCATGGCGCTAGCTTTTTATGATAGCCACTTTATCTATTTTTCTTTTTTATTCCTTGTGCTTTTCTTGTTGCATTTATTTGGTTTTTGGTGTTCTTGCACAAGCTGGGCTTGTACTCTAGTACTGAGTTTTATGTCTATCCCCATCCATTTTTGTACATGTGTGTGAGTATTCATTTGTATGTGGCTGCAAATGAATATATGGGTGTGTATTATGTGTATGAATGCAGAGGCCAGATGATAAAGTTGGAGCATTTTCTGCATTTCATTTTGAGACAGAATCTTCCACTGGCCTAAAAGTCGCCAAGTAGGCAAGGCTTGCTGGTCAGTGAGTCGCAAGGACCGACTTGTCTCCATTTCCTTGTTACTCAAATGAAGAGTATGCACCACACTGGTGTGTGTGTGTGTGTGTGTGTGTGTGTGTGCATGTATGTGTGTTAATGTGGATAATGCTGATTGAAATCAGGTCCTCATTCTTGCAAAGCAATTACTTTAACTACTGAGCTACTACTCCCTAACTCCTCTTCTTTTCTTGTAGTTACTCACTTTTCTGCTGTATCAAGCCATGGGGGTCACACTAATGCATATTCAATTTGATTTCCTTCTGGGTCACTTCTTGCTACTCTACTCTCAGATCTCCGAATTACTCTCAAAATAAACTAATGTTTCTAAAATTATTGTCTCAGGATCGGCTTTTCTGGGAACTAAGCTTAATAACTGTCCAAATACATGCTCCCTTATAACTTCTCCTGGTTAGTATTTTGAGGGAATAAGGCTGACCAGTATGAAAGCTGGCTTCTGATGAGAGTGAATTCTCTTCCTCTGTCAGTTCTCTCTTGTAGAGGGCAGTCCTTTCTCGCATCCTTTCCACCAGGTTGTGTAGCTGGGCATCAGCATATCCATTTATAATTGAGCCTTCAAGCAGTTTGTTCTTAAAGCTAAACAAAGAAAAAAAATGGAACTTAGTCCCTGAGGAGACACATATTTTCTTTTCCTTGAGTTCAGGATTACTAATTTCTCCTTTTTTTGCAGTTGGACAATACAATGAAAACACCAAAATAAAATGGGAACAGTTCTGGTTGAACACAGATTGCCATTGAAAAATTAAGTGGTATGAACTTGCTGCAGCAGCACATATGCTATTAAGAACTTATAGTTCCACAAACAGCAAATGGCAGATCTTGACAACACATTACCTTAGGACCGTGCTTCTACAATTAAACTCTGTCTGTGGAAGAAGAAAAGCTGGTATGGAAGGCAGGACCTAAGATGAGACTATGACTTCATAACCCCAGAGATGATGGACATGTGGGTTTTGCTTCTAGAGTTAGCACACGGTACAAGCATGATTTACTTCTAGATGAGAGGGTGATACAGCATGCTGATGGAATCATGTGAACCCTCCGAAAGCAGAGTTTCTCTTACTGACAACAGAAGAGAAAGTCATAGATTCAAAGTTCGAAGGGGAGGGTTACTGGGTAGAAATTCCCTACCCCATGGGGATATTTGAAGAAGAGGGTCACTGAGAAGAACTCCATGACCGTGACTTTTGAATAGCTGATAATATGAAAATAGGACGTTAGTTCTATAACTATAAGGATCTGAGGATATTTTTTTGTAATTACTTTGTTTAGTGTTTTTATTATTCTAGTTTTTTGCATTTCCATATACATGTTAGAATAATATTTTTAAAATTCTTTGTGTCTTTCACATCATGTGTCTAATCCCATTCATCTCCCTGTCCCTTTGTATTCACTCTCTGCCCTTGTACCTTCTCCCCCAAAACAAAATAAAATGCAATTTGAGAGAAAAACAGAAGAAATAAAGAAAGAAAAATCTCATCATGGAAGCTGTAGTGAGACACAGTAAGTCACACACCTTACTCTTTCATCCATATATCTTTACTGGTAAGTGTTCATTGCAAAGAGTTATTGATCTGGCTCGAGGCCTCCAGCTTCTATTCTACTGTTGTTGATACTGGGCCCTTATTGGAACTTCTCTTGGATATCCTGTTGTTTCCCTGTGTCATGGAGATCCTGCAGCTTTGGATCTGTCAGACTGGCACTTGTTCCAGCAGTTCATAGATTGGGTGGATGTTGGGGTGTGCCAACTCAACCCTAGTTCTGGATATGGGTAGTTTCAGGGTTGGTCAGCCCTCCAGCTCTCTCCTATCCTCATGACCAGGGTGAGCTCTCTGACATTGCCCTGGCTAGTTCATCCTTTGCAGGGAAGGAACCAGTTCTTCTACTTTCATGTCCTCAGGGTAGGCTCTCCCACACCTACACCAGCAGGCCCAGTTCTACTGTGGTGCCCTGGCTAGGTGCTTGGACCATTCTCCAGAGTGCGGCAGCTGGTGAGGGTCAGGAACAGCTCTCCTGTTTTTATGATCTCCAGGCCACCTCTTATACCCACCACAGGCATCAAGGATGTGGCATCTCTCCCCTCCTCCTATGCCACCATGTGGCAGATGAGGGGCAGGGCCAGATCTCCCAAGCTTCCATTCTCGGTTCTGGTTCATCTGCATACACACTGATCAATAGGGTCAGCTCTGCTATGCTGCCCAGCTGAGGTGTAGGGCCAGCTTTCCTGAGTTCTGCAGCTGGTAGAGGAGAGAGTCAGCTCTTTTGCCTGCCACAGGAGTCAGGTGTGATGGGGGAGGATATTTTTTACTTGCTTACACCACATGGTGAAAGTATGTATGGCTATCTATCCTGCTCTCAAGCCACCATGGCTGGCTCACTCCAATATGGTCAGCTCTACTGAGGATCCAAGTTTAGACAATAACATGGATGAGTTTGAAATTAGATTCTTTTGTAAAAGCTCCTCACTAAGCTCTTGCCTGGATTGGTTGACACCTTGATTTCAGCCTTGGAAGACTTTCAGTAGAGAGGTTAGCCAAGCCCTGGGGCTTCCAGTCCAGGAAATCTGGAGTTAATGAACAGGCAATGGTGTCAGCCTCAGAGTGGGTGGTGAATTGGTGTACAACAACATAAAAACAATTCAACCGAATTTTTTTTGTGTGTGTGTTCCGTAAACATTATTCATGGATTAAATAAATAAATAAATGATTTTATACTCTTTCCAGAAATGATGCTATGAACAAGCAGAGCATTGACTGGAGACAACACTGTGGTCACAGATGGAAACCCTTAAAGAAAACTCAAACCAAAATGGACCCATAATAAAGCTATCCACCCACTAGTGTCTGAGATTCCCTGGCACTTAGACCATGGTTCTGAAGATTCTCATTTATAACAGTCCTCAAAACAGCAAATATTTCTAAACTAGAATTTTAGTAAAGAAAAAATATGTGAAATTATTGTCAACTAACATCTTTTTTTATTATTTAATTTTTTTTAATTTTACATATCAATATCAGTTCCCTCTTTCTCTCATCCTTCCATACTCCCCACTGACCCACCATCCCATCCTCCATCCACTCCCCAGGGAAGGTGAGGCCTGGTTCCACTGTAAGCAGTCCCATAGACTGCCCAGGCCTCTTAACTGAGACCCACATTCAAGGGGTCTGGGTCGGTCCTATGGTGGTTTCCCAGATATTAGTCTGGGGTCCATGAACTCCCCCTTGTTCAGGCAAGCTGTTTTTGTAGGTTTCTCCAGCCTGTTCTTGACCCCTTAGCTCGTCACGTTTCCCTCTCTGCAACTGGATTCCAGGAGTTCAGCTCAATATTTAGCTGTGGGTGTCTGCTTCTGCTTCCATCAGTTACTACATGAAGTCTCTAGCATGGAATGTTAGGTAATCATCAATCTCATTATCGGGGAAGGGAATTTAAGGTAGCCTCTTTATTATTGCTTAGATTGTTAGTTGGATTCATCCTTGTAGATCTCTGGACATTTCCCTAGTGCCAGATTTCTCTTTAAACCTATAATGACTCCCTCTATTATGATATCTCTTTCTTGCTCTCCTCTATTCCTCCCCAGACTCAATCTTCCTGCTCTCATGTTCTCCTCTCCTCACTCTTCTCCCCTTCTTTTTCTCCTAACTCCCTCTCCACTCACTGCCCCCCAGAAACCCCCTTGTAATTTGCTCAGGAGATCTTGTTCCTTACTCTTTCTGTGGGGGACCATGCATGTCTCTGTTAGGGTCCTTCTTGTTTCCTAGCTTCTCTGGTGGTGTGAATTATAGGCTGGTGATCCTTTGCTCTGTCTAAAATCCATATATGAGTGAGTACATACCATATTTGTCTGTTTGTGACTGTGTTACCTCACTCAGGATGGTTTCTTCTAGTTCCAATCATTTGCCTGTAAATTTCAAGATTCCATTGTCCTCCCCACTTCCACCCCCTGCCCCGAGTAGTACTCCATTGTGTAAATGTACCACATTTTCTTTGTCTATTCTTTATTTGAGGGGCATCTAGGTTGTTTCCAGGTTCTAGCTTGTAGTGTGATATTCACCGTGTCTGCTTCTGTGGCACTGACCACACCCACTGAGGGGTGGAGCCAGGGGCGGAAGTGACTGGTGGAGTTTAGTCTCGGGAGGAGGCCTTTTCTGGCGGGACACGGAGAGAGGAGCATCCAGTTTTAACTGCTGTGTTCATCTGTCTGTGTTGTGAGTTGTTTCTCCCTTAATAAACATCTATTCGACCTATTTGTTTATCCTGACCCTTATTGAACTGCAATATCTGGTCTGGAAAGGAGATGGGGCCCCAATTGGACATTTCCACTTGACTCAACCTGATGCATCTGGACTACAAACTGCACCCTAAACCGGTTTGAGATTGCTTTTCTCGAGACAACTCATGACTAGCTAGCTGTATTGGTGCACCTTCTTATTACAACCTGGCCAGAGTTTCAAGTAGAATTCCAGTCAAGCATTTTCTGCCATACAATGACTACCTACATATGTTACAGCCAGTTCTGTTTAGAAATTTGGTTGCTAAAAAATTTTTTTCCAACAGGATCCCATGGAGAAATCATCGTCCCATTTCAGCAGGAAGTAATCTTAAGATAACAACGCCCCCTTTCCCCACTCTTGGAATTTAGGAATAATATTTATCTTCATAGGGTTGGTTTTAGTTACTTGGGGTTGGGTTTGGAAGGTGATACTTAGACTTGGTTATCTCTTTTAGACAGGAATAGGGTATGGTTGGGAAAGATATGATTCAGAATGGATATAGGTAGATTAGCCTATTTTCTTGTGAATTATTCAGTAAGAATGAGACATTAGTATTACAGCTTACATTGTTATATATTATTATTTGTGGTAACCTATGTAAAATTAAGTTTATTCCCTTCCTGGAAGAATTGTATCTTATATTTGTTGTATTGTGTGAAATCTTTCCATTTATGATGTTTTATGTACATTATACTTGCCATATTCTATGTATGTATACTATTGCTTGTGTTCAAGACATTTTGTATTTGTTACAATTTGGGATATTTGTCTTGCTGCCCTTTAGAGCTCTACCTCTTGTTTAGACATTCTTACTCTACCTCTACTTTAGGAATTTACATATGATATATATATATATATATACATATATATATATATATGTATATATATATATACATGTACATAGTTATATTGTTTAGGTATTTATCCTTGCTTTACTCAAGGAAGTTTTATTCAGGCTTGTTAGCCAAGTTCCTGAGTATTACAGATTATCCTCACCCATGTTTCCTTTGCCTATGAGATTAGTCAGACATAGATGCTTAATCTTCAATCACTTCATAGACCTGCAGAACATGGCATTTAAATGTTTTATATATTAGTACTCTGTTGACATGAGACACTGTTGCTCCTGACAGCACCGTGCACTTTCCCGAAAGTATGTTGGACACTGTTGTTGCTCTTGGAGTTCATCCTCGCTTCGGCTAATGGCCTCTTGGGCAAGGAACTGCCTCAGCCTTGACCACTGTTTTGGACATGTGGTCCTATATGCTTGCAGGAGACAAACTTAGAAGACTGCTGAACCTTGCCAAGTCAGGGTAAGACAGCCTTTCTACCTCCCTGCTTTTGTTGTGGTCTGTCAAATACTCCTGGCCTTAGTCATATCTGGCTGTACCAACATTGCTGTGAGACCTTGGGTGACTGTCCAGGTAACTTGCTGTTTCTGTCCTCACTGCACCTTTTGGAAGTTGCCCATCTGCACTTCCCGTCTACCCTAGTATTGTAATTTTCCTTCTCAGGTCTTGGTGAGGTTGTAGATTAAACTATCTTAGTATTATTATCTCTTCCTAGTTAGATATTAAGTACTAGACTTAAGCTTTTCAGCTTAGGACAACTCTATTGTAAACTCCCTTATGCCTTCACCCTAGGACTAGGTATGTTTGTGGTTTTGGTCTCGATTTTCCTTTTCTTAGAGCACACTTGTTATTCACTGTTTTGTATATAGTTTTGTATCAAGCTTAAATCTTTTCTTTAGACTAAAAGGGGAATTGTAGTGGGATATTCACCGTGTCTGCTTCTGTGGCACTGACCACACCCATTGAGGGGTGGAGCCAGGGGTGGAAGTGACTGGTGGAGTTTAGTCTCGGGAGGAGGCAGAGAAAGGCCTTTTCTGGCGGGACACGGAGAGAGGAGCATCCAGTTTTAACTGCTGTGTTCATCTGTCTGTGTTGTGAGTTGTTTCTCCCTTAATAAACATCTATTCGACCTATTTGTTTATCCTGACCCTTATTGAACCGCAATACTTAGCTATTACAAATAATGCTGCTATGAACACAGTTGAACAGATGTCTTTGTGCATGGATGTGCATCTTTTGGGTATATGCCTCAGAGCAGAATTACTGGATCCTGTGGTAGACTGATTCCAATTTTCCTGAGGAACCCCCATACTGATCTCCAAAATGGCTGTACAAGTTTGCACTCCCACCAGCAGTGGAGGAGTGTTCTCCTTTCTCCACATCCTCTCAAGCATAAACTGTCATGTAGACCAATGGAATCAAATTGAAAACCCTGATATTAACCCACACACCTAAGAAGACCTGATTTTTGACAAAGCAGCTAAAATTATGCAATGGAAAAAGAAAGCATCTTCAACAAATGGTGCTGCATAACTGGATGCTAGCTTGTAGAAGACTGCAGATAGATCCTTATCCATCGCCATGCACAAAACTTAAGTCCCAATGGATTAAAGACCTCAACATAAATCCAGCCACACTGAACCTCTTAGAAGAGAGAGTGAGAAGGTACCCTTAAATGAATTGGTAAAGGAGACTGCTTCCTAAACATAACACTAGTATCATAGATTGACAACTAATAAATGGGACCTCCGGAAACTAAGTAGCTTTTGTAAGGCAAAGGACACAGTAAACAAGGCAAAACAGCAGCCCACAGAATGGGAAAAAATATCATCAATCACACATCTGACAGAGGGCTGATTTCTAAAATATACAAAGAATTCAAGAAGCTAGTGACCAAAACACCAAATAATTCAGTTAAAATTGGGGTATACAACTAAGTAAAGAATTCTAAATAGAGGAATCTAAAATGACTGAAAGACACTCAAAAGAAAGTGCTCAACATCCTTAGCCATCAGGGAAATGGAAATCAAAACAACTCTGAGATACCATCTTGTTCCTATCAGAATGGCTAAACTCAACTGACATCTTTTAAGTAACTTCCATTCTGTAAAAAACACAAGCATAGGACTATGGAATATAAATTGTAATTAAGCAAGTATATTTTGTAACTATCTGCTCATTGTCTCACCTCTGCTGCCTGATTAGGGGTTTCAAATTGCAAATTTCAAATTGAACAGGGAAACCTGTTCAATCTACTTAAGAAAATGTTCCAGTAAGCCCATACTTAGGAACTTCTATCCCTACCTTCTCTCTCAATGTGTGTATCTACAAAGGATTGTAGATCCCCAGACTATTCTCTTCCCTTCCTTCCTTCCTTCCTTCCTTCCTTCCTTCCTTCCTTCCTTCCTCCTCTTCCTTCTTCTTTCTTGGTATTTTTGCATAGACAGGGTCTCTCTGGAATTCACTATGTAATCCAAGCTTGCCTCAACTCACAGAGATCTTCCAGCCTCTGCTTCCTGAGTCCTAGGATGAAAGGCAAGTGCTACTATGCCCATATTTTCATTCCTTATAATTATAATTCATGCTTCTTTCAGATGTCAAAGCTTATGGCTACTCTTTTGAGTGGACTGAACCAAGAGAAAGATCACACAAGAGTAAGAGGTGAGTAAACCTTCAAGGCCCACTCCTAATGGCCTAATTCTCCCAGCTAGGTCCCATATCCTGATGTTCCACAATTTCCCCAAACAGTGTCACCACTTGGAAACCAGGTTTACACACAGAACCTATGCAGGGTATGTGTGTCTCAGGGTTTCTATTCATGTGAAAAGACACCCTGACCATGATAATTTTTATAAAGTAAATATGTAATTGGAGCTGGCTTATACATTCAGACATTTAGTCCAATATTGTCATGGTGGGAAACATGGTGGCATGCAGGTAGACATGGAGAAGAATCCAGGAGTTCTAGATTTGGGTTGGCAGAGACAGACTTTGGGCCTTGTTTGAATATTTGAAACCTCAAAGCTCAAAGCACCCCTCACCCCCTCCAAGAAGGCCATACCTCCTTCTACAAGGCCACATTTTCTATTAGTACTATCACTTATCAACCTGTGATGGTTTTAATAAACCATAACAGAGGTCTTAAGACTTAAGCCATAATATAGACATGTATCTGTTGTGCATGCAAGAAAAAATGAGGTCTTACTTTGGTATGCCTATTCATTTCAAAGTGCCCACAGAATCTTGAGTAATAGGGTCATGTTTGTGTTACCAAGGGGGCATTAAAAATATAGCTCCGAAGGCAAGAACTCGATGACCACCAGTTCAAAAGATATTTGAAGCAACTTATGTAGATAGAATCGTCCTAAACTGCAATCTCAAGGTCAAGGGCAGCATCCTTTCTTTATAGTCCTCCAGACTGAGGACAAGATAGATTTTTAATGATTGCTTATTCAATGAACCTGCTGCCTCTTACTTTTTGTTTGACCTTATTTGATTTGCTTCAATGCTTTAAAATTCTATAAAAAGCAAAGTTGAGTGTTGTTGGGTCATTAATTATAAAGTCAGGTACTTAAACTGTCAAAATGTCTAATTCAAACCCAGAGATCTGAGGAGAATATTTCTCCTTTCCTGAAGTATCTATATGCCCCAACTGACTGTGGAATTGCCACATAATCACACCAGTTTATACTGTGTGGATATACCTTATGGGCAAACTATGGAAATAGAATTAGAAAGTGTGCTATTATTTCACACATATCAAATATATTTCTACTGTTACATATTTTTGGGTGTGCTGTCTGCAACATTAATGTAGCAGTCCATTTTCTTTTTTTTTTCTCCCATTTCTTTTCCAGAGGACTTGTTGCCCTTCTTCTCTGCCCTTGTACAGATTGAAACTATAGGCTTGTTTTTCTTCAGGTTATTTTGTGACTAAACGGAAAAGGCAAATGGAGATGAAGAGACACATGTTTCAGGAAGTAAAGATGCATGAGGGCAAAGGAGGAAACAATGCCAGTGTTGAAAGCTCCAGCCCATATGTTTTATTGTACATTAAAAACTCATCCCTGTAAATATGTAGTGAAAGATTTGGTAAATGGAAAATGTTTTTAAAAATATTTTGATAGATAAATAAACACAGAAGGAAAGTGTTTTTAGAGCTTCTTGTAGATGCACGAGACTGCTAAAACTTATGCACTTACAGGAAGGAACAAAGTACTAGTTAGTACTTTATTCTCTCTGTCTCCCCCCCCACTCTGACTGAATTAGCCACAGGTATGATTTTGATTCCACATGGGCATCTGAGATGGAGTTGTAAGAGAACTATGTTCAGTGTATGTTAAACTGGAGTTATGAATTAAGAACGAAGATCTCTTTAAATACATTCCATATGCAAGACAGCTGGGAATTTGAGTTTGAGTATCAGAAGAGGGATTGAGCAGGAAATGTTGATGTGGGAACCACTGCTCTAGAGAACACGTTGGAAATTATTCTGTAGGTGAGATTACTAGTAAGAGTTACATGGAGCAAGAAAAGTTAGGGATTTATCACCCTGGAATTTGCTGACATTTAAAGCGTAGCATAAAAAGAAGCAACTTAGAAGCACAAGTAGAAGGCTAGGTCTAAAAGAAAGAAATGTCACCAAATTTGAAAATGGAGGTCAGTGATGTCTTAGGCTGCACACAAAGCAGGGGCAGGCGGATTTTAATTTTTAGCAAGGAAGCTTTTATTGGTGATATTTAAGATAATTGGTTAGTAAAACTTGTAAGGCCACCAAATTTTGTCATTTTCTCCACATCCTTAAGTATTGTGTTTAAAAAAAAAATCACACAGAACATGCCTTTGTTCTTTAAATAATATTTTAGATTTGATTTACTATATTTGACCTTGTTTAACAGTAGTATTTGTTTTTTCTAATGAAATCTTGACTAAACTTTGACTTTTGCAAACTTTACTTTGGTAGATTGCTCTCAAAAAACAATTCACTTATCAGTGCCTTCTGTAATTTTTCAAAATTCCCAGGTGGTTAAACTCCCTTGAATGTTGCTATTGTGTTACAAATAGGAATTAGGCTAACAAAATGATATTCTAAGTTGGAATCTTTTGAGAGAGAGGACCAAGTCTTTTTCAAATATCCTATTTGAGTAATAAAGATAAATTTAAAGAGCTGCCCTCAAAAGCTGTATTTGGTTAAAAAAAAATCTGCTTTGAGGGGGTTATACTTCTGAATTAAAGTAGTTAGAAATGACTTAAGTTTCTGATTTTTACTAAAATGTCTGACTGTTTACCATAAAGCCTATACATTTTTAACAAGTTT
Organism: Cricetiscus sungorus; assembly: GCA_030556225.1. Lineage (NCBI taxonomy): Eukaryota > Metazoa > Chordata > Mammalia > Rodentia > Cricetidae > Cricetiscus > Cricetiscus sungorus. The sequence goes on from JANBXA010000734.1 coordinate 33,396,480, forward strand.
TATGACTACAAATATAACAGCCAATCCCTTCTCACATTCAACTCTAAGTGCTATGAAGATTCTGGAGTGTTGATAACATTCCATATATACATATGATATTGTCTGTACACATTAGTTTATACATATGGATATATATAATATATATATAATATAATATATAATATATATTATGACACATACTTTCCTAGTCTAAATGATTCTTGATCTAGCTGGAACACACCATGATACTATTATGTTTTCAAGGCTTGTCTCCTCTCTCTCCATTAACGACCTACTCTTTAGAATATTGCTTCTATTACTCTGTAAATGCTGGACTTTATGTCCATGATGTGAGTTTTATTTGTGAATCACTTAGTAATGGCTCATAATTGTGACTAACCCAATTAAAAGTTAGATAACTTTTACTTTTATTCTCCCCCCCCTTTTTTTAAAATTTAAAATGGAAACAAGTTTGTTTTACATGTCAATCCCAGATCCCTCTCCTTCCCTTCCTCCCCTGCCCTACCCCATTCCCTTTCTGCTCCCAAGGGAAGGTGAGGCCTTCTATGGGGGAATCTTCAAAGTCTGACATACCATTTGGATCAGGGCCTAGGCCCTCCCCCATGTGTAGATAACTCTTCCAAAGTAACAAACAATTAGAAACATTGCCACATAGATTGTTAATACTGATATGTTTCATTTCAATATGTGTTAAATTTCAGACGATGGAAAGAAACAAGTAGGATGACTTTTCATTCTAAAATTTACTTTAAGAATACATTTATTTATTTATTATGGAAAATTTTATGCACAAATATACTGTATTTGATCAAATATCCTTTCTGATCCCCTCCTTTCAATTTCCCAATATTCGCCAACCAATTTTCCCATCATGTCCTCTTTTTAAAACCTCACTGTTAGGCCTGGAGTGTTGGCTCAGTGGTTTAGAGCACTTTTGCAGAGGTCTCAGGTTTGATTCCCAGGACCCACATGATGGCTCACCATGATTTCTACCTCAAGTTCCTGGGGATCCAATGTCCTCTTTTGTCCTCTATAGATACTAGACACAAAAAATGTACATAATGATACACATAGGCAAAACATTCACACATACAAAATAGAATAAGATAAAATAATTAAACAATAGAACCCACCGAGTCTGTTTGGTATTGTCTGTATGTACATGGGTGTTGGACCACCTACTAGAACATGGGTAGCCTACGGGGAGCATAGGATGACTAAACTTTTATCTTTTTGTTTTCTGGCCTTAAAAGGTCAAAATTAATGCATTCACAAATGTTTCTGTAAAGCATTGTCTTGGGGGTGTTCTGACGTGCCTTTTAAATGTGCTTTTCTTGCATATTTGTTAAACAGATTTTCTTTTGTTCAAGAAGTATAACACTCTGTATTTATCTTGTTATTTCTTTAGTTAATATTATTATTTTCCATTCTCATACCTGTTATGAACATGGTTTCCTGCCAGCCTGGTCCCACAGCCACGCCAGCCCCAAATAACACACAGAGACGCTATATTATATATAAAGCTGTTAGCCTGTTACTAGTGTTTCTTATTGGCTAGCTCTGTCTTAAATAGTAACCCATTTCTATTAATCTAAGTGTTTTTATGTGGTCTTATCTTACCTGAGAGAGGGGCCGGAATTCTGCTCTCCCTGTCCTACATGTTGAATCTCCTCCTCTCTCCCCTGGAATTCTCCTAGTCTCCTAGTCCCTCCTATCTTGCTTTCCTATTGGCCAATAGCACTTTATTCATTAACCAATAAGAGAAACATATTTACAGAATAACATCTCCCATTACATATCTTACACTTGTTTTTACTTATATACTTGTGAAAAGTATCTTAATGTTTTCTTTGCTTTAAAACAGCTTTAATGACATGAATAAAAATGCCATGATGAAACCCTATGCTTTGCATGATAATCTAAAAATGAACTTTGAAACTTGCCCTACTAGAATATGTTATGGTCTGAAATTTGTGCCCAGAATTCATGTGTGGAAGCCCCTTTCCATAATGTGACTTTATACAGAGATGTGTCCTTTAGGGAGATTAAGTGAAGTCCTATAAAGGGTGTTCCAGTCATGTCAGGATTGGCAATTTTCAAGAAGAGGAGAGAGAGCAGAATGTATTTTCTTTCTGCACACACAGAGAAAGATGGACATCTTGAGCCACAGAATGATGGTGACCTCTCCAAGCCAGAGAACAACCCTCACCAGGAACCAACCTTGATGATAGTTGCTTTTAGCCTTTTTGCCACCTGCACTACAAGAAAATAGATTTTTGTTGCTTAAGTCATCTAATCTGTGCCATAAATCTCAGAAGACTAAAATGAAAGAGAAAACACCTAAATACCCCAAGAGGAGAAAAGGGTGGCTTCTTTCATTGACGCTGGTTGTTATGGTGTGTATCTTATATGTCTTCAAAGGCTTCCTGGTCTCCAGCCCAGGGCACTATTGGGAAGCGGTGAAACTAAAGACAGAGATGTTTGATAGAAGGAAGTTAGATCTTCAGGGGCATACATTAGAAGGGACTTTGAGCCCCTTCCTGCTTGCTTTTCTTCCTCACTGCCATGAATTTGAACAACTTCTCTGCATGCTGGCCCCATGCCCTAAAGCAACAATTAATCAATAATAAGCCTGAACCTCTGAAACCATCAGTTGAATAAGTCTGCTCTCCCTTTTAGTTGATTTTATTCAGGTCTTTAACTGAAGCAACAGAAAATTAATGCACAAGGAAAGTAATTTAAAAGGTAATGTGTTGTGGGATATTCACTGTGTCTGCTTCGGTGGCACTGAGCACACCCACTGAGGGGTGGAGCCAGGGGCGGAAGTGACTTGTGGAACTAGGTCTCCGAAGGAGGCGGGAATGCTCTCTTACTGGCGGGTCACGAGTGAGGAGCATCCAGTTCCAACTCTTGCATTCATCTGTGTTGTGAGTTGTTTCTCCCTTAATAAACATCTATTTGGCCTATTTGTTTATCCTGACCCTTATTAAACCGCAATAGTAATGAGGTATAAAAGGAGGAGGATGCTGGTGAAGACGTTGGGAGTTTTGTTAGCACAGAAAAGTGCTGGTGGAAGCTGAACATGATGAAGTCTTCTCAGGCTGTGGGTCTACTCACATTATTAACTAATCCAAAACTTCCTTGAGAACCAATTTCTATCCAGAAGCACTTACTACACAGAAGAAAAAATACCCAGAAGGAAGTGAGGTTCTATTCCCTGCTGTTAAGGCATAGCAAGCCCCATCACTGCTAAAACATGGTGGAAGGATGTCTTGTGCTCTGGTCCATGTCTGTCCATTAAGGATGAATTAGAATGAGGCAGAGAGCGTCATGGAGTAGGTCTCGTGAGAGATTTAAAATAACTTCAACTCCTGAAGCAATGTGGATCTCCTTGAAGCATTTTCATCATTGACTTGGCAGCAGTATGTGTGGCTGAGGTCTGGGGATGGAAGCAGGAGTTGGTGGTGCTGACATTGGCTTCATTCATAGGGTTTCCAGTAGAGATGCAAGAAAAGCTTCTGGTAGGGAGGGGACCCATTCAGAGCAATTGAATAATTTAAATGCAAATGAAGGCAATTTGTAGCAAGAAGGAAATCAAGGCTTTGTGAGTCAATGAAGTAAAATAGCATGTGAGTCTCAGAGAAACCAGAAATAGCACAGAAGGAAATCAGACCAGGGAGAGAGAAGTGTGGCTGCTGATAATGAGCCATGCAGATAAAGCTATGACTCTGCATACTGGTGCCCTGGGCTGAGGAACAGAGCTGGCGGTTCACCTTTTGGGGTCCTGGAGGATCAGACTGTCTGTCAGCTCATGATTAAAAGGCACCAGAGGGTTTCATGGGGGAGCAAATAGTTTTCAGTGATAGAGTTCACTGACTGGAAAGTATCTGCAGTTTCTTTTCTCTAAAAGGATGAGTCAGAAGCATCATTTATAGTCCAGGTAGAGAGTTAATGATACTTGATAAAGAATATAGAATGAATATCCTGTATGATACTAAAGAAAATGTGAGGGCCGTGCCTATATTTAAAGGAAAGAGCCTCACTCAGGATGGTTTCCTCTAGTTCTATCCATTTGCCTGAGAATTTCAAGATATCATTTTTTTTTCCCCACTGAGTAATATTCGATCATGTTAGTCTACCACATTTTCTTTATCCATTCTTCGGTTGAGGGGCATTTAGGTTGCTTCCAGGTTCTGTCTATTACAAACAATGCTGCTGTGAGCATGGTTGAATAGATGTTCTTGTGGTATGAATGTGCATCATTTGGGTAAACATGGTATGTACTCATAAGTGTATATTAGACATAGATCAAAGGCCTTCAATACACAACCCCAGAGAAGCTAGGAAATAAGGGGGACCCTAACAGATACATACATGGACATCCCCACTACAGTAGGGGAAAGGGACAATATTTCCTGAGTAAATTGAGAGCACAGGGGAGGGGGAGGGAGGGAGGGAAAGAGAAGGGAAAAAGGGGAGGGGGGAGAACATGAGGAATCAGAAAGGTCGAGTTGGGGAGAAGAACAGGGAAGGAGACGAAGGAAAGAGATACCTTAATAGAGGGAGCCATTATGGGCTTAAAGAGAAATCTGGCACTATGGAAATACCCAGGGATCCACATGGATGACCCCAACAAGAATCTAAGCAATAGTAGAGTGGTTACCTTAAATGCCCTTCCCCTATAATGATATTGATAACTACCCTATATGCTATCCTAGAGCCTTCATCCAGTAGCTGGTAGAAGCAGAAGCAGAGATTCACAGCTAAGCACTGACCCAGACTTCTGGAATCCAGTTGTAGAGAGGGAGGAGGGATGAGCAAAAGGGCCAAGACCATGCTGGGGAAACCCATAGAAACAGCTGACCTGAGCAAGTGGGAGCACAGTGACCTCAGTCTGACAGCTGGGGAACCAGCATAAAACTGAACCAGGCCCCTTGAACATGGGTGTCAATTGGGGGTCCTGGGCAGTCTATGGGAGCTGAGGCAGTAGAACCAGTATTTACCCCTAGTGCAAGAAAGGGTTTTGGGAACCCATACCCTAGGGAGGGATACTCCTTCAGCCTAGATACACAGGGGAGCACCTAGGTCCTGCCCCAAATAATGTGACAGACTTTGATGATCCCCCATGGGAGGCCTCACCTTCACTGAGGAGTGGATGGGGGTGGGGGTGGGAAGAATGGGAGGATAGAGGGAGAGGGACCTGAGATTGGTATGCAAAATTGTTTCTTATTTAAATAAAAATTAATTACAAAGAGAAAAGGAGAGAGCCATTTTTAGTTGCATCTTTTCCTTGTTTTAAATAAAGTTGGGAGAAGAAAGTGAGTTAAAGTGGAATGTAAGCCCCAAACTGCAAACATTGATGAAGGTAGCTGAGCATGGTAGTGAAATTTAAATAACTTGACTTTCAACTGATTAAAGGATCGAGTTTCTAATGCCTATTGAAAAGAGACTAGCCATGAGCAAGGTGGAGGCAGAGGAGTGTCTGCTCAGTGCTGAAGCTCAAAGCAGCTGTACTGGAAGTCTGTCTCTCTGTGTTGCAACTTTGCTAAAGATGCAAGCAGCTGGTAATAACTTCCCTTCTTTTTTTAGCATTCATGCTTTCATGGAGACATCTGTGCTGACTGGGTCACTGCCATACTCTTGATTGCTGTCAGTTTTCTGCTGCTAAGGACAGCCTTGCAGGATACCCATGTCACCATTAAAAAGCCACCAGCTGATTTTTTTTTCCATAAAGGTGCAAAAACAGTCTTAAAGAAGTAAAGATAGCACTTTTGACATATGGTGGTGAAGTAACTGGATATTCATAGGCAAAAGAATGAATTTCAACCTCAACCTCACATCTTACATAAAAATTAACTCAAAACAGATCATGAACTTCAAAGTGGAAAGCATAAAACTATAAAAGCTTTACAAAACCCTGGGCTCAGGGCTAGCAAACAGTTCTTAAATTTGAACCAACAGCTGACTTTATGAAAGGAAAACTGGTAAATTGTAACCTGATCAAAATCGGAAACTGACTATAAAAGGTTGTGCTAAACAGATGAAAAGGCAAGCTACACAGTGGAATATTTACAGACAATAGATCTGACAATGATCTAGCATCTAGAACATATGAAGAACTCTCAAGTTCAATGGTAAGAAAGTAAGCAATCTCATCATTGGAAGGGCAAATGATATTTTGCATTTCACAGAGGCGAACACACACTTAGCAAAGAAATACAGGAAAGGGATCCCCATGTCTGTAGCCATTAGGAAATGCAAATTCAAAACACACTGAAATATCACTATGAATTGCATATTCATGGACAAAAGGCATCTCTCTGGCTGGCTCAAATCAAAAGAGTAACCAAACCAAATGCTAAGCCGGTCTGAATTTGGTCTATTATCTGCTTCTAAGGATAGACTGGCAAGAGACTCCTGTCACTATTAATTGTTTTAGTAAAAACAATTTAAATAAGGAAGAATAATAGCCTTTCAAGCTCATACACTGATACTCAAAATATAAAATGGTATAGCCAGTCTGAAAAACAGCTTGGCATTTTTGTATAGTAGTAAACATGCAATTGCAATGTGACTATGTTATTAATTTCCAGAAAAAAAGCCCTCATGTTCATATCCTACCTCTAATAATCCTAAACTAATAATAATGCAGGTACTCTTCACTTAGGGGATGCTTAGACAAATTTGTACATCCATGCCAGATAAAGCTTTTAGCAACAAAACAAAACAAACAAACTAATAAAAAAAATCAGCAAACACAAACAAACATGCAAACAAGTACAAATGAAAAATCTAGGGCTAGCAAGATGACTCAGTGGCTAAAGGTGTTTGGTGCCAAGGCTGACCTGAGTTCCATCCCTGGACCCACACTGAAAAAGGAAAGAATAACCCTCAAATTATTCTCTGTCCTGCACACATATACTGGCAACATATGTACTCCCATGTATAACATGCATACAGATGAATAAATAGTATACATGTAATAGCAATTAAAACACTTAAAAAAACACACAGTCTAGCTGGAAAGGACTATTGGTTTCTTCCCTCCCTTGGAATCATCTATGGAGCTTTCTGGTGTCATGAAAGCTAGTCATCAAAGAGGAGGCTTTCAGAGTGGGTCCAGGTCTGGTCCTCTGGCTTTTCTGTATGAAGTACATGGTATATTCACCTCTAGGGGAGTAACCAGTAGCAACAATGTTAGCCTCTAATGTTTGTGAGACTATTGGCTAACCTTAACCAACAACTCAAAATAGGGATTCTCATGCCTGGTGTTGAAGTTTTTGATAGAGAATATGTGGCTCATGAGGGAAGCATTGTCAGTCCAGATGGGAGAATTTCAAATACAAACATACATACATACATACATACATACATACATACATACATACATATATCTTATATGTATTATAGATATATTTGATAGAAAGCTAAAAGTATCATCCCATATGACTTTTCAGGCATCCTTACTGTTAGTTTACTCTCCTTATCCCTTCTTCTGTATTTATTTACTTCTGAATTCTTAATTGAAGTCCCCTTCCCCTCAAAATTTTTTCTCTTTTTTCCCATTTAGATCACTTGTACCCTGATATTCTCCTCTCCATTGTTCACACCATCTACCTGTTACAATAACCTGTTTTTACTTTCTTGGTTTCTGTGATTACTCCTGGTTATATATTCACATCTGAAGATGTGGAGTTAAGAGCCTCAGATAAGAAATAACATTCAACATTTGTCTTTCTGGGTCTGGTTACTTCACTCAGTATAATCTTCTCTAGTTCCCTCAATTTATCTGCAAATTTCAAGGTTTCATGTTTTTCTTTACAACTGAATATCATTCCACAGCATACAATCTCAAAAGATTAAAATTACAATTAATGACCCTAATCCATAGGGCATAGACAAATACTTCTAGTTATAAACTATTTTCAAGTGACAAAATTATATTGGTGGAGAACAGATTGACTATTGCCAGGTCAGGGATGGGTGAGGTTGTAGCTCAGTAGTATAGAGCTCTATACTACTGAGCTACAACCCCACCACCAATTTATGCAATATTATCACAAGTGCAAGTTCACATATCCACAACAATCAACAGGCAGTCTCCTCAGTGTGCCTCTTTATAACCAAGTTTGCTTCCCCACCCATCCCTGACCTGGCAATAGTCAATGCATTTAAAAACTCCTCCAATGATTTCAATGTACAAAGAAGTTTGAGGAACATTGTTTGATAAGACTAATCTTAACAGTTTAAACAAATGAAGTTATCAAATTTGTAAGATGGAATTAGAATGTATACTATTAAGGCTGGTCACAATCTCAGAAAGAAATAAACCATGTTTTGTCTCATAAGTGGAATCTAGCCAATCATACATACATATATATATACATATATACATATATATGTATATATATATATGTGTGTAAGCAAATGTGCATATGAGCACAGTATAACATAAAGACAAAAAAAGACTAAATATTAATATTAGGGGACCAGGGAGGAGTGACTTCAGGAAATAGACACAAGTTATGAAGGAGGACATGAAAATAATTGCTTTTTCTCATTCAACCATGGATTTTTGTTTTCATTGGTGGGTAGGTGCATAAGATGTATTCAGTACTGAAAGTATAAAAAATTAATGTAAAGCTTTATAACTTCCTTTTCAAATGCCAATTCTAACTGTAATTAAGTTCATTAGGTAGTACAGACATTGGGTCTGGTTGATTTTGATGTGTGATGTCTTAATTTATTTGCAAGGATTTTAAAGAATAAAATTTATAATAAATAAGTAAAGAAAAGAAGAATAAGTTTAGGCCTTAGTCAAGAACCCCAGTTTTCTATGAGATGAAGCACTTACATTTCTCTTAAAGTCAGAAGTCTGAGTTTTATCTTATACTACTTTTGTCAGCTTGATACAAGAGTCTCACAAAACTCAATGAACTGGACTTCATTATGTCTTTTTCCAAGGGAATGACTGCCCAGTATATGTGATTAAAAAGTCATGAATACAAAAAGATGATAAAATGAAATAAACAAATACTAATAGGGAGAAAGAAATAATTAGGACTCAGTGTTCATCTTTAAAAGGTATTTTGGTTTCAAGAGGTAAAAATAGTCTTAGAATGAGTTTCTTCTCAAAAAATAGATTACATTTACACAATAGAATACTACTTAATCAAAAAAAAAAAAACAAAAAACAAAACAAAAAAAAAACAATGGAATCTTGAAATTCGCAGGCAAATGGATGAACTTGAAGAAACCATCCTGAATGAGGTGACCCAGGCACAAAAAGAGGAACATGATATGAACTCACTCATATATGGATTTTAGACCTAGAGCAAAGGATCATCAGCCTATAATTCACACCACCAGAGAAACTAAGGAGGAACCTAAGAGATTCATACAAGGTACCTTAGAGAAGGGGAAAGGAACAAGATCTCCTGAGCATATTGGGAGTGTGTGTATATGTGTGTGTGTGGGGGGCAGTGAGTTGAGAGTGGAAAGGGAGTTAGGAGAAAGAGAAGGGGAGGAGAGAAGAAATGTGGGACCAGGAAGAAGATTAGAGGGGCAATAGACAAGAGAGAGAGAGAGAGAGAGAGAGAGAGAGAGAGAGAGAGAGAGAGAGAGAGAGAGAGAGAGAGAGAGAGAGAGAGAGAGAGAGAGAGAGAGCATAATAGAGGGAATTATTATAGGTTTGAAGAAAAAACTGACTCTAGAGAAATGTTCAGAGACCTACAAGGGTGACCCCAACTAACAAACTAACAATCTGAGCAACAGTGGAAAGGCTGCCTTAAATACCCTTCCCTGATAATGCGGTTGATGACTAACTTATGTGCCATCCTAGAGCCCTCATCTAGTAGCTGATGGAAACAGAAGCAGACACCCACAGCTAAACACTGAGCTGAACTCCTGGAATCCAATTGCAGAGAGGGAGGAGTGATACGAAAAGGGGTCAATACCAGGCTACAGAAACCCACAGAGACAATTGACTGAACAAGGGGGAGCACATGGACCCCCAGACTGATAGCTAGGAAATCAGCATTGGACGGACTCAGACCCCCTGAACATGGGTCTCAATTAGAAGGCTTGGACAGTCTAAGGGACCTCGGACAGTGGAACCAAGATTTATTCCTGGTGCACGAAAGGACTTTGGGAACACATTCCCCATGGAGGGATACTCCCTAACCTAGAGGCAGGAGGGAGGGCCCAGACTTCCTCCAAATGTCGTGACAGATTTTGATGATCTCTTCTGGAAGGCATCACCCTCCCTGTGGAGTTGGGGGTGAATGGGATGAAAGGGTGGTCGGGGGCATGGGAGGGAGGGAGAGGGAACTGGGATCGATATGTAAAATAAGGAAAATTATATATACACACACACATATATATATGTGTGTATATATATATATACATATATATATATATATGTATATATATATATCACTCGGTGTTTGTGAAACAAAACATAGTTATTCAGGTTCTAGATTAGCAAAAGGTCCTAGAGTGTGAGTGTGTTAACATTTAACCAACTGTTGCTACCTTTAGCTTATTTTGCCAATATGTATGATATAAGTAATATTTTTCAATGGTGGATAATACAGGAAAATGTAGGAAATCAAGAACACCATATGGTGCTGTACATGATTTTTCAAAGTTTTTTTTCAGAGATGCAGGTTGCTTTTCTAATCAATGCTGCTGTCAAGCTTTACAGTCAAAATTACTTAAAAAGTCTTGTGCAAATAATTTTTATAGTCTGTCACATACTGTTGTATCCTGAATAATTAGTTCTAATACCCTAATTTCTGAGGGGGCATAACAGCCATAGCTGTAGAACTGGTTTAAAAATCATGTGGTCATGGTGGATGGAGATCACTATTTGATCTACTTTCAACAATGCAGATTATGGACATGTGTCACAGATTTTTATGCAAATCAGGGACATCAATGATCACACATTTTCATTTTGTTTCATCTTAGTTAAAGTGACAGAATCTTCATCTTGGCTGCAAGCTAATTATAAAAGATGATAAATGAGATAGTATGTTGAAATTATTACAGATGTAGTATAGATCTGTTCTTTTAAATTTAAATTTGAAAAGAGTTAACTATCAACAGGAATAAACTTATATTTGAAGCTGGATATGGTGGCACACACTTTCAATCTCAGTACTTGAGAGGTAGAGGAGGCAGGAGGATCAAGAGTTCAAAGTTAGATACACAGAGGTTGGGGCCGGCTTGGGATACTTGAGACCCTGTCTCAAAAAGCAAAAACAAAAATGAAGAAAAGATGGAATTTATATTAGGCTTTTCTATAGAAATACAAATTCAGGGCATTTGGAAACTGATAAGAAGCTGGAGTTATTGTGATTTCTGCCACTCTACCTTTAGATGCCAGGTACTTAAACTACTTCTTATTAAGGTTAAACATCTGTGATTATAGTGGTTTTAACTATGTGTGTGGTGATGCTGGATACTGAAGACCCAGCAGTGTACTTGAGAGTAGGCACAGTGCTCTTAATTTCACGAATAGAACATATTTTTTTTTTCTTTGCTAGTGGGCAGGGAGAAGTTCAAGTTTTATATTATGCTGACATAATTTTAAAAAATGGTTAGAAAATTATGAATTCTGTTTTCAATCAAGATTTTCTGTGTGGGGCTCTGGAACAGGAACTTAATGAGTTTTTCATTAAAGGCTCTTCTGTAGTTTTAAAGCTATGCCTAAAACAGCCTAAGTTTTTAAAGTTCACTATCCAACAGTGACACTACAAAACAACAGGGATGGCCTTTATTAAAACAGATGAAACTTAGTGATGGGAAGAAAAAAGAGAAATTAGAGCCCTTATGCCTTCTCATCCACTGTTGTGATAGAAAATGATTTAGTCATTGTGAAAAACATTTTGAAGTCTCTTGAAAACATAACAGTAGAATTGTAATTCTTAGGTGTATAGTCCAGAGACTAGTCAACAACTACTTACTAATCATATAGGCATATATGCACATGTGCTCATAACAGCAGTAGTCATGGAATCCAGAAGTTAGAAAACTGGCAGTGTATCCATTAACAGAAAAATGGATAAACAAATTGTAGTATATAGTCAACTTGGAGTTTTATTCACCCATAGACAAATGAAGAACAAATCAGGCTAGAACACGGATGGACCTTTTTGAATGAAATAGTGTGTTAAGTAAAAAAAATCCAGACACAAATGTGTCACATAGTATATGATTGCATTTTCTATAAACTGTCTAGGATAGACAAATTCTTGGGGGAAGACAGTACACACTGATGAACATAGGGAGCTGGGGGAAGCAATGAATGGAAGAAACTGTTTAATGGGAAAAAGGACATTGCTTGAATGTTGGAAAGAGTTTGGGAGTAGTAAAGGTGGCAGATGTACAAAATGACTACACTAAATTCTCCTTTCTAACCATTTATCTTAAAATGATTAGTTTAATGTTACATGACTTTCTCTTCTACTACCATTCTTCATACAATAAACATTTATTGTTGATTTGGTGTTTGACTAGATGTAGAGGTACAAAGCCAGACTGCCCCCAAGAAGCTTATTAAAAAGATGGGTAGCATTACATTGAATGCTATGAGTTGAATGTTAAATGCTATGAGACACAATAAAGTGCTTGTTTTTATTATGAAAAAGGGATCTGAATAAACTAAGAGGATGAGTCTCATTACCTGTTCTTAAATTATAAAATACCTCTGAGGTTGACACAGTCATGAAATTGATTGCCATTTGTAAGACTGGTAAAGAGACTTTTCTGGAAACCCTCAGAAAGCATACTATGCTACAGACCAATGTGAAGAGCAGATGGGCTTACATAATGGAGGAAATTATGCGAAAAAAAGTGGCAATAGAAACCCAGAAATATTAATGTATTTACATGTTAGGGGAGCTAAATATAAGACCAGTAGATGAATATTTTGGACAATTTTACATTTCATTCTCTTAATTGTAAATGATTTTACCTTGAATCAAAAGATGCTCTATGAACTTTACACATTATCAGTTTGTTCTCTGAAAGTACACAGCGCAGATCTAACCTCTTCCACATGATGAACAATTATCTGAAGATAATCTTCATTTCTTTCCCATTATGAGCTTTAAGTTTACATCATTCTATTTATTAAAGATGTTTTCACATGGCCCAAGATTGAGATCCTTTCATTGCTAGCACGGGTGCTTTTCCCTTGAAGCATTTCTTTCTGTCAGAGTACCTTTTAGGAAAAATATTCTGATTTTACCATCATCATAATAATTAGTTTTAGGGCAATTAAGTACCAATGTTGGCCAATCTTTAGCCACCCAGATGAATCTTCCAGCTTTTTATAATGTGCTCACTCTCAGTTTATAGTGAAGTGACTAAATATTTAAAATTTTTAATTTAGACTTTTATTCATCGTAAATGTTGAACACTATTTGAATCATACTTCATGATCCCTTTTATCATTTGAATCTCAAATGTCCCCATGAGTTTGATGCTCATCTATCATTATTTTCACTTCAGATGAGAAAAATGAGATTCCAGTAGATTTAACAAACTCAGAAAACAAACTCAGAAACTCAGCAAACTCAGAAAAAAAAATCAGAGCAAGGAGAAATAGGGTCAAGTTCTGCAGCCAGTCTGTCTCAAGTACTCTTCCCATCTGTGTTCTTTGCCCTATCAAGTATATACTTATTGTCCTGTCTAACCTCATTTCACATATGGATATGAGAATTGTGTTATCTATTACTTTATCGTGGTCACTAACAAAGAAATTGAGCCTTGCATTATGAAATGTGGATCCTGTAGTTAGATTGTTTGATCAGATTAATTCTAATTCATATATTGAACATACTTCATCTTGCTTGGAAGGTGTCACAAGAAAATTGAAAAAAATCATTTAAAAAAAGTTAATAGGGATTTTCTATCAGTATAACCTATTTGTCATGTAGAAACACTGTTTTATTATTTACATTTTCAGAAATCATGCTTGATAACCCAGTCTAGTGTTTCCAAAGAGCAACATAAACTCATGATATAGAGTTTTTAGACTTCTCATCATCTCCCTCTTTGAAAATGTGTTTGTTCATTTTACACATGAGATTCAAATTTATTTGCAAATGAACAATGTTATTTGCTGTTTAAATCTTCTTTGAAAATCAAATATAAATAACATTTTCAGGAGGATGAAATGACACATACTACCTGTATGTGAGCATTGCTGTGACTTTTATAGCCTACGGTAATTATCTTTCAGGAATGAAATAGAAACTACATTTCAAGCTTGTTCTTGGTGGAGGCTTGGAGTGGGCAATAAAACAATTTTACAAATAGAGAGGAAACATTTGTCTGTGGAGTTTGATTTATTTTCTATCCCTTCAAGCACTTTTTGAGGTGTTTGGTGACATTTGAAATTTTCTTAGAAAGGAAAAGCCTTTTATTTTAAAAATAGAATTAGGCTCACCTTGGTTTTGGAGAGGCAGCAGAAAATTTGTGTTCAGATATTTATTAACAAGGTATTATTTCTTGCTGCAGACTTAGATACTGGAGTAAGGAGTGGTGTTTGGCAGAAAAATGGCAGGAGGTTAAGGAAATGACAAGAAGTTGGAATTTCAATAAAAAACAGATGGCAGGCTTGAAAATAAATAAGAAAATATTAACAGGGTGAAACCAGGGACTTCTGTGAGATAATATGATTTTTGACTCCTCATAATTATTTTTTTGTCTTTAGATATTTTTATTTCTTCAGTTTTATTATCAGGAGTGACTGAAATAAAAATATAATCGAGTCTCATCATTATTGTCATTATGAAAATGGCTTTAAGAGAAAACTGGTCAGATGAATATTATTGCTTCCCACTTTTCAACTGGTAAATAGTTGCCACTGATAAAACAGACAAGCCCAGAGAATCAGTCCAGAATGTTCAAGATATAGTGTATTATACTACATGTCTGCTCTTGGGGAGACAGAAGATGTAATTATGTGTACTTCTTGATCTCATCATACAGGACAAGCATAAAGGCACCATCCATGCCCCTGAGAACATTGGACCATGCACCCTTGAAAAAAGCCTTGCTTCCTTCATCACGAGCAATCTTCCTCCAGCAGTCAATTGTGCCTGTATGCATGATATCAGTTCCTTTGTGTCCAGATTGCATCATCATAGGACGACGAACCGTGTCAAAGGAATAGGAAGTCAGGCCAGCAACAGCACTGACAGACTGTGAAATCATCCAGCTGATGAAGTATTCTTGGGATCTGGAAGCATCCCCTTTGCAGTGTCATAGATACCAAAGTAGGCAGCTCGGTAGATGATAATGTTTTATACTGACACATTAAAGCCTTGGTACAGGCCCCTAATTCCATCAGATTTGTAGATCTTAACCAGGCAGGCACCAAGACCTTTGAATTTCCTTTCAGCTCCAGCTTTGCCCACATCAGCTGCTAGACGGGTACGGGCAAAATCAAGAGGCTACACAAATCACAAGGATGTGGTCCCAGCGGCACCACCTGATGCCAGGTTCCCTGCAAAGTAGCACCAAAACTGGGTCCTCTTGTCCACACCACCCAAAAAGATCTGTTTGCATTTATCTTTGAAGGCAAAGTTGAGAGCCTGAGTAGGGAAGTATCTGATGACATTGGCTAGGTTACCATGCCAGAAGGACAGGACTTCGTGTTCCTTGAGGATACGAACCACTCAGTCTATAATGCCCTTGTATTGCTTATCTGCCGTGACTTACTTGCTGGCATGCTGCACCTGCAGCAGCAGCTTGACCTGCTTGATGGGCACCGCCGTTTTGGAGATGGCCACAGCCACTCTACCTGCCAAGAAGTCCTTGGTGAAGGACACAGCGGCATCTGTCATATTGAAAGAAAAAGAAAAGGCAGACGAGCGCGGGACAGGACTGGGTTGACAACCGGCTTTGACTCCGGTACTCTCAGACTACTCATAATTATTGTTTGGGTATATTTGATTATAGTAAGTTTATAATTTAAGGATATGAAGATAATTTGTTAGGGGAAAGATTTCTCTTTCTCTTGGAAAAGCTTATGTTCTGGCTTCCTGTGCCCAGCTTCACCTGTTTCTTATTGTTAGCCTCAACATTGTGAGACCCTAAGAAGCAGAGAGCAAATTCAAGGCCACTCATCCATTTGACCAAATGATTTATTATCCTGGGTTCTATTTTAATTTTTGTGTGAAGACAGGGAGGGTGACTATTTGAATTCATGTTCATATTTTGAAAGTTGGTCAAGTGGAAAAGCACCACAATTCTATTTCTATTCTGAAAACATAATTCTTATGTTTCACAAAATTTAAATCTTCATAAAATCCTATTACACATTGGAAATTATGATATTAAGATTATTTTTATTATATCCTTACATAGCTATAATGATTAATAATTTAAATACAAATAATTGACCTCAATTTTATAGATAAAAATAATTACTGGATGTTAGCTCAATGTGTATATTGACCACTTCTAATGAACTAATCGTTAGTATTAAGGATTAGTGTTAAATATAATGCATGATACTGGCCCAAGACATTCCCAGAAGTCAATATATGAACAAAATTCCTATCAAAACTATCAAGGTTTTAATTGTTGTATTACATAATTAGTTTGTGTGAGTATTCAACGTCTATGTTTTCAATGTGTCTTTTTGTTAAATTTATAGGACTGTCAGAGTTTTTTACCTGAGTATTGTTCACTGGCTTTTGATGGCAACAGATGGCTAATCCTTAATCTTTCTTCTCAGACTTCTTAAGAGGGGAGTTAATTAGAACCAAACACTCCATTGCATGCTTTTATTCTTCCACTTGCAACTGGGCCCTCCATTGTACCTCTTATTTTGTATTAGCTTTCTTCTCCTTAATGTGATTAAATCCCTGGCAGAAACAATGCAAGGAGGCAGGATTTATTTTGGTTTATGATTTCAGGGAATACAGTGCACCCTGGTAGGTTAGGCATGGTATTGTGGCACTCTCCAAGGTAGCATTAATTTGTAGTTACTTCATATCATGGTGGATCAAGAAGCAGACAACTAGACTGGAGTTAAGAGTAGGAAACACCCTTCAAGGCCTGCCTTAGTGTCCTTTATCTTCAAGCTAAGTCTAAATAACTTCCCAAAAAGCCCTAGCAGCTGGGAACCAAGTATTCAAACTAAGAAGGGTTAGGAGGGACAACAGTTCAACTCAAACTATAACACTCTTTTTAATTACTCTCTTCTCCACTCTCTCACTTCTCTCCTGTGACTGCCTCTCTTTCAAGCCAAAGAAAACAGCAAAATCTCCACAAAACTTAAACATGCAAACCTGTTCTAGTGATGAAAAGTCATGACATTTCTGTTTCACTGTACTTTCCCTCAAGGGTTGAGAATTATTCTATGAAAAGTAGCATATTTTTATTGGTTTCATCACTTAAATTAGATCCAAACCTGAAGCTCTGTGCTTTGTTTTGCTGTTTGTCAGTGATCAGCTCAACTCTAAGGCATTGCTGATGGGAGAACAAGGGCAAGCCTCAGGGACAGTTGGGTTCTCTCCTTTCCTTTCTGATGTCAGCTCTTTGCTGATTTATTCCCCCCAAAAATCTTGTTCCCACTGCTGTGGAGCCACTGCCTTGTAACTGGGGTTTTCTTTCCTACCCAATCCTGCTGTGCTTCAGCCCCCAAATAAGCACATGGAGACTTACGTTGATTATAAACTGTTGACTGATAGTTAGGGCTTCTTATTGACTAGCACTGTCTTAATTATTAACCCATTACTATAAATCTATGTATTTCTACCTGGCCTAATCTTGCCAGAGAATGACTGCTATATATTTTTTATTGAAGTAAGCTTTCTTTCTATCAAATGCTTTTTATAAACAGAAGTTCTTTCAGGAACAATTAAAAAGTAAGTTTATTTTTTTTTCTCCTCCTATCTCCAAAACTCTCAATTTATCATATGAATCAAAACCAGTGGGCCACACTGAATGAATTGTTAGAATGATGAGAAGGAAAAATTTTGAATTATCCCCAATTTTGATCAGTATCTGCTGGATTTAACATTATCATGTCGAATGTCATTTAAAAATGTAATATCACAAATACCACTGAAATCAGGAACAAGGCAAGGTTTTTCACTTTCTCCATAGCTATTTAATATAGTAATTAAAGTCTTAGCTATAGCAATAAGGCAATTGAAGGAGATAAAGAAGTTATAAATAGAAAGGGAAGAAGTCAAAGTATCTTTATTTGTAGATGGTATGATTGTATACATAAATGGCCTTAAAAATTCCACTTATACATCTGATAGACACTTTCAGCAAAGCAGGAGAATACAAAATTAATACACAAAATCAGTAGCCTTCATATATATGTGATAAACTGAGAAAGAAATCAGTGAAAGAATATCTTTCACAATAGCATCAAAAATTTTAGGGTAATTCTAACCAAACAAGTGAAAGACCTATATAATAAAAACTTCAAGACATTAAAAAAAGAAATTGAAGAAGATACCAAAAGATGGAAAGGTCTCCCATGCTAATGGATCAGTAGGATTAACATAGTAAAAATGCCATCCTACTAAACGTGATCTACAGATTTAATGCAATCCCTATCAACATTCTAACATAATTCTTCACAAAACTTGAAGGGACACTTTTTACTTTCATATGGAAATATGAAAACCCAGGATAGCTAAAACAATCCTGAATAATGAAAGAACTTCTGGAGGTATTGCCACCCCTTACCTCAAATTGTTCTATAGATTTATAGTATTAAAAACAGCATGACACTGGCATGGAACCATACATGTTGGCCAATGGGATCAACTGAAGCCCAGACGTAAGTCCACACACCTATGGGCACCTGATTTAAAAAAAAAAAAGGTAGAAATACACACACACACACACACACACACACACACACACACACACACACAAGACAGCATCATCAACAAATGGTGCTGGTCTGAATCTGAAAGAATGAAAATAGATCCATACTCATGACCTTGCACAAAACTCAACTCCAAATTGATGAAAGGCCTTAACAGAAAACGAGATACACTGAGTATGATGGAAGACAAATTGGGGAATAGCCTTGAACTCACAGGAAAAGAAATTGTGAACAAAACACCATTAGCTAAAGAGGCTAAAAGCATTGATTAATTGATGGGAACTCATAAAACTGAAAAACTTCTGCAAGGCAAAGGACACTGTAATTTGGACAAAGTACCAGCTTACAGAACAGGAAGATATTTTTACCAGCTGCATAACCAATAGGTTAATACCTAAAATATATAAAGACATTAAAAAAAACAAAACAAAACTATATACCAAGAAACCAAATAACCTGATTAAAACTTGGGTAGAGCTAAACAGAGAAGTCTCAAGAGAAACACTTAAACAAATGTTCAATGCCTTTAATCATCAAGGAAATGCCAAATCCCAAATGGTCCTTTGGGAACTGATGGGTGGAATGAGAAACTTCCAACTACAGGAAATCTAAATGGAATTGCAAAATAACAGGGAAGACAGAGCCACACTTGGATATCTCTCATCCCCAGTGAAGCCTCCAGTTTCAGGAATGGGCTACATATAATCAAGTTGTTGGCCAACAGGGCTATTGGTTGTCCTCCACCAACTGATGGTAAAATTCTATTGCTGAAGTCCACCTACACAACTCACTGAACACAGAAAAGTATAGCTGGTCCCTTCACCTCTACTGAGTAGTGTTCATGGCCTGGAAGGTACTCACCACACTATCAAAGGAGGAAAGTCAACACCATCCCAATAACAAACTCTTTGATTTATAAGAGTTACCTGCCTTTAAATTGTGCTGGTGCAATAGTGGCATAGCTTGTGGGAATATCCAACCAAAAATCTGATTAGATTTAAGACCCACTCCATGAGATGGAACCCATCCCTGACACTACTCTAATGGCCAAGAACCCAAGATAGATAGAATTGTGATTTAGGATGTTTCAGGGTTTTTATTAATGCTAAGAACATCATGACCAAAAAGCAAGTTGGGAAGAAAAAGGTTTATTTGGTTTATACTTCCATATCATTGAAGCAATTCAGGGTAGGAACCTGGAAGCAGGAGCTGATCCAAAAGCCACAGAGGTGTACTGCTTATTGGTTTGATCATCATGGTTAGCTCAGCAGGCTTTCTTATAGAACCAAGGAACATCAGTCCAGGGATGGCACCACCCACAGTGGGCTGGGCCCTTCCCCACCAATCACTAAGTAATAAAATGCCCTCCAGTTTGCTTACAGCCTAATCTTATAGAGTTATAGTCCTAATTGAGATTCCTTCCTCTCAAATGATTTTAGCCTGTGTTAAGATGACATAAAACTGTCTGGCACATAGGAGAAAGCCAAATACTACTGTTCTGTTAAAGGAGTGCAACAATAAAATGGTTCCTGAAATAGTACTGTATTTATTGATCAGTGTCTTGCTCAGCCATTATCAGAGAGACTCCCTCTTTCAATAGATGCAAATAAATGCAGAGATACCACAACTGCAGAATGAGAGACCTTGGAATACAGATGAGGTCCCACTGTTTAGAGAAGTGAACACAAGCCTCCATCCCTACCTAGAAGCTATCTGTAACTGAAAATTGCTCAAAAAGGAGAAACTAGTTTTCTTCAATGGAGTCTTACTGGGTAAACAAAACAGAACAAAATAAACAGAACAAAACAAAAACACAATTTAGGGCATGCCCAATGCCCAGCAGTAGATTGCTAACACAAAACTAAGTCACTGTTTTTTTTTATTTTTATTTTTTATTTTATTTTATTTTTAGGTTCTGTGACTTAAAATACTTTGTCATGGGATTTTCTACCTCCTCCCTCCCCTCCTTCCCTCCCTCCCTCCCTCTCTCCCTTCCTCCTTCCCTCCCTTCCTCTCTCCCTCTCTTCCTCTCTCCCTTCCTTCCTCATACAAGACTTTTGCTTGTATGTTATGGCTTCTGGTCTGTATTTTTTATTGGATTTCTGTGTGTAGAATGTGTGTGTCTCTGGATCTACAAGCGTTTCTTGTGTGCTTTGGCTCATTTTTCTCCCAATTGTTTGATGTTTGTTTTGTCCTATTGAAATTTGCTTGTTTTCATTT
This sequence comes from Cricetiscus sungorus, assembly GCA_030556225.1. NCBI lineage: Eukaryota > Metazoa > Chordata > Mammalia > Rodentia > Cricetidae > Cricetiscus > Cricetiscus sungorus. Next base: position 33,417,574 of record JANBXA010000734.1, read on the forward strand.
TATCATTACTTTTAGATACCTGTTGGTCTTGTAACAAAGGGTATGGATTTGAGTGACAAATATTTGGGAGGAGGAAACTATTATCAGGGCATAATGCATGAAAAAATTTATTTTTAATAAATCAAAAGTCAATGACATTCCAAAAAATTGTTTCTTCTCCCTTTTTTGTTTTATGGATTTTAGGAAGTAACTATTTTTAAGGTACTTTGGAAGTGAATAAAAGAGAGTGCTTGAGACCAGAGGCAAGTCTCCTGGGGTTCTGTCCGCACAAGCAGATCTATTATCACCTCTGAAGGCTGAGAGGATCAGTGGTTCTGCTTTACAAAGAGGCTGAGGCCCCAGTGTGTCTGTGGGTGGAAGAGGGGTGGGGTTCTATCATTCTCCATTGTTCTATCATCTGCATTTAAAATGCAAACATATTATACAAGTACACTAACAGAGATATTGAAACACCTTTTATAATGAACATTTTATACATTTCAGAATATTTTCTTAGGATATATTTTGTCCCCCAAAACTGACTATTTTTGGGTATGGGTATTTCTTTTTTTCTTTTTTTTCATTTGTTTTACATACCAACCACAGTTCTGTGGTGAGTATAGACATTTCTAAGAATTTTGGTATCATCTGATTTTAGCTTTACAGCTTCTTTTTCCAGCACTGTATATTCTTTTGGAATATTTCTGTTAATATGATCTGTACATGGCATTAGGCACAATTGATGAGCAGTTTTGAGTTACTCGAAGGCCAAGATGTGCAGGCTTCCTTGAAAGGTAGACTTTCTCACTTATTAACTGCTGGTTTTGAAGCTGTTTTTTGTTTTCATCTGTTTGCATGTTTTTAATGTGTCAAGTAGGTGCTAAACAGTTTTGTTTTGAGATAAGCTAATTATTCAGATGCATTCTTGTCATTTCTTTGGGTTTAGACACTTCTTCATGTGTTTGAGAAAAATTCACTTTAATTTTAAGATAAAATGATTTTAGTTTTAGCCTCTTCTGAGAAGTATTCCACTCTTTTGTATGAGGTGACAAGGCAAAATCATGGTGCAATATTTCTTCACTGAACTTTTTGTTATTTTGAATAATCTTTCTTATAATTTGTGATGTGATATCATTTTTGTTTTTCTTGAGGACATTTCTCCTTTTATTTGTTAGATTTTTATTTCACATAAGAGTATTTAACCATTTTCAAGGTTCCACATATTTAAATCAAATGTGCAATTGTTTATTTATAGCTTTTATCACAGTAAACCTTTCCCTTCCAGGTAAAATCATGGTTAGAGTGAAGTAACTACACTGTTCTGTTAATCAAGAAATTTGGAACTTGGGAGGAGGAAAAGAAAGTAAGAACTTAAGGTTATTTATTTTTGCAGAATTGGAATTCTCTGAGGTCACAGGATTTAATTTCTGTTGTAATCATTGTCTTTTACACCTTAGCCATTTTTTTTTTTTTTTTTTTTTGTTGTTGTTGTTGTTGTTTTTCTTTGTTTTTTTAATCTCCTCCTTTTCTGGTTCTGTCTGGGAATGCATAGAATCCAGAAGACAGACACTAGAGGGCAGTGCAAGCATATTTTATGGATGTCAGACCTGTTCTGAGCCAAACTCAAGCTTAGTTGTGACTGATTTCTAGCCCAGTTCAGCGGCCCACTCTGCAGTGAGAGCAATACAGGACAGATGACTGAATACTGCCAGAGACAACTTACAAGCCAGTTAAGACTTGCTTAGGTTTTGTGGTGTGAACTTATTTGTAATTTTCAACAAAGAAAGAGTGGTTTGAATTATGAGCCATTTTTATTTCCATTTTATGTTTTTTTTCAAATGTGTACATAAGCAAAATTATACCATGAGAAGCAATAAATAATATAAAATTGATAATTTGGTTGCTTTTTGGGAGGAGCTGGGTTTCATGAATTAATTGAAATGTGATAATGTGAAAGAGTGGAAAATAAAGTCATGGTGGTCCACATTTCTCACTTATCCTAATATTTTATTTATTATCATTGAAAGCCCCACTCAGACCATGTGTCGAAGACATGTACACAGTGACAGAGCCAATATGAAATTGGCATCTTTACAGCCAGTGGTTCCCTCCACTATTTGTTCAATTTCAACCCGTTGAAGCAAATAGACATTAAGTGTGCCAGTAAAGATAATTTTATTGTTTAGAATTTATGTAGGATATGTCAACTAGCTATCAAAAAGAAAACCAAGAAGATGTAGTATGGCTGATTTAAGTCCAATTTTATTGCTTCTAAGCTGTCAAATTTACAGCAAATTATTTTAAAAATGTGTTCTGATAGGGACAAAAGGGAAGGAAAGCAAACCATCAGCCTGGTGTTAGTTAGGGGTGATGAGTAATGATCTGCAACAGAAATGGAGCTATTACAAGTGTCAGTGAAGAAGAAAAGGGACAGGGTTTGACAGGGCATCCTGAGAAGGAAGTTCTGCCTTTTGTAGGTCCATGTTCGGAAAAGGCTTGTGGACTTTGACATTTTTCTACAGCAGACTCTGAAGGACTTCCTGCCTGTGTAGCCCTGGGAGATGCATCCCAGACCTGGAGCTTTCTTTGTTGATTGTTTCAGGAAGGGGTGAGCTCAGTGAGGCAAGGGACTCTATGTCTGGGGTGTGATAACATGATGTGCTTCCAGCTGGCAATGAATCTGTTTTCTCACAGATTAATTCTGTAGGCCTTCTTGTGCAGTCTTAAGGAAATTTTAATCCAAATTGACTTTTGCAGGCCTACTTTGGCATCTGTCACTTGTAACGTGCTTAAACGAGAAAACATGCATTAAGTGTTTCAAAGAACTAGTGACATTCAAAGCAGGTCAGTCCTTCAGTGCCTCCCTCCCCCTCCCCTTCCCCCCCCCAACCCCCGGCATCCTCATCTCTTTTAAAATATCATCTGTATGCGAGCACTGGGGAAGGGCTAGTGTGTTTCTCTCATTTAGGAGAGTCAGAAATGTGGAACTGGAAATGTCATTTAAGAAATAGATTGGGGATAAATATTGGACTTGAAATCAGTATAAACTAGCTCATGTCCAAGAATTTAAAACTGTCCACCGACAATAGGCTGTTCCCTATGATTTCCCAAAACCGCCTTGGAAGAATCGCATTGTCTAGGATTTCTAATTATCTGCTCAAGTCCTTTGCCAATATTTCACAGCGAGTAGAATTCTCCTATGTATTTCTGTTAGGGACGAGGCAGTCTTTCTCTTTGGCTAATTAAACCGACAGTCTTGGAAAGCTTTCTTTGTTCAAGGTTTGTGTTTCGTCTTTTCTCCATGTTTACCAGCCCAGTTTATAATATGGGTCAACAAACTAAATTATTAACATCAAATAACTCTGGGGTATGAGAACAATTAAAAACACTGGCAGAATGCCCCCCAGGACCAAAGTTCACATCTTCACCCCTACAGTCTGTGAATACATAGTGACATGAACCTGTGGGTCGGTCACAGTGTTCCAAATGGGGGAATTATCCTGGATTATCTATCTGGGTCCAAGCTAATCATGTAAGCTTCTGCAGCAAGCAGTAGAGAGAAAAAAACTGCATACAGCTTTTTTTTTTAGTTTTGTTTGTTTGTTTGTTTGTTTTGTTTTGTTTTTTTTTTTTTTGTCTAAGTGGAGTTCCAAGGGCAGAGGAGATCTCAAAGCTAGAACAGACAGGAAAATGAGGGTTGGAGAGTAGTCCTATCCTTCCTGAGTGGTGATACAGATGCTTTAATATATGACCTTGGTGATCAAAGCATTGGAACATTGATAGATGTACTGAATTTGGGTTTGCTTCAACACATGGAGTTTGTCCAGATGGTTTGGGTCCTAGGAAGACACAGACTAGGGATAGTGGGTAGTGCAGACTCTGATAATTAGTGGACAAAGAGAGGCACTTTCAGTAACTGATATTTATGTGGTTTGATTTTCACCATGTTGGAGATTATAAGGACTTGTTATCTCAGTACTTTTTTTTTTTTTAAATTGGTACCTCCTACTGGTAGTGAGCTAAGTATGTTAACTATAGTTTTTTCCCCTCCATTTTGTGGTTTATATTCTTCAGTGAATATTTAGAAAATTATCTTTCAAAGTTGGAAGTGAAGTACATTTTCATGTATCGCTGAAACCAGCTATCTGATCTAAGCAGAAAATAGTGATGATTGAATAGAGGTTGTATTGCTTAAGAAGGTGGATGTGATGCATAATCCTTTTCTTTACCAGATAACATGGCCTGTTTAAGTGTACTTGAGCCATATGTTCCTTTTCAGTTTCTTCCAAAACACATGTTGATAGGGTTCAGACAAAACATTCATTACTTTCAGCAATACTCTCTGCTTCTAATTATAAAAGCATGTGAGGAAAGGCCTTGCTAGTCAGTGTGAGGAAAACACTGCATTGCACTCCCAAATAGGTAGAGGCACAGCAGCTGTTTGAAGTCTTCCATGTGGACACACTTGTATCTTAATCTAGGGGGAAGCAACGTCTTTCTCCATTAGCTTTGCCCTGAATAGAAGGCTCACGGTTTTGCACCACCTGTTGTCCTTGTGGTGTGTAATGATGCTCGCTTAAACCATTGCTTTCCTTTCATTCAAGTTTTAAATCATGTCCTAGATTTTGCAGAACACCTACTGTGATCACCTACGATTACAGTGCTATCTGGCTATCATCTGAGTCATTAAAATAACTGCAGCTGAAACCAACAGTTGTAGAGAGGAAATCAAATGCATATCTTCTTTTTGTTCTTGTGCAGCCAGTTAAAACATGAGAGTTGAATTTGGCTCTTGACCCTAAATGACATTAAATTGTGACTTTGGTATAATCAATTAGGAAACATTTAGTGATATTTATGATCAAAACATTATGGAATCAGATATGCAGCTTGTTCAGATTGTATTCATGGATATGGATGGAGTTACTTAAGGGAAATTAATATGATGATATTTTAAATTGAAAGACCTAAGAATATTCACAGATTTATAGGAAATATGCTATTTTCCTTCCAAAATTATATAATTTGGAGATTTCTTTCATTAATTCATATACTCATTTAGCATTTATTTATCACAGTTATGGAACTAAGACTATAGAATAAGTATAAAATATCTCATCCTGAAATATTTTACTTTCTAGTGGGGAGGGAAAGATGATGTACACATTTACAGAGGCATAGTATATAGGTCATAAAAAATGCTATGCTCAAAAGCAAGACAAGAGGAGGAGGAGAGTGAGCTATTGCTGTCTATTTCTCACACAGTGAGATTTCAACAAGATGGTATTTTAGCAGACTTTTAAAGAAGCACGCCATCTTAGGAAGACTGTTCTAATGTGACTGGGTCACAGAGAGAGGGCAGGAGAGAAGGCAGCTTAAGGTACAGAAACATTGAGGGTTGAGAGCTGATAAGCAGATGACATGGATCTCTGAGGGACATCATAAATACTTCAGATTTTACTCAGCATGAGATGAAAGGCCATTGGAGACTCTGGAGTGAAAAATGGTGATTTGTAGATTTTCACACTCACAGGCCTATCCATCTATTCTGTTAAATATAGTCTATTCGAGGGTGAAAAATGAAAGCTACAAGACCAGTTACTAGGTTCCAGCAATAGGTGTATGTCAGAGGATAGGCCAGTGTAATAGCAGCGATGAAGCCAAGTAGCATATGATAGAGTATGACTATATCCCAAAGAAATGGCATGGTTTGACTACAGAGTATGATCAAAGGTCTGACTTCTTCTGAGATGGAAAATTTCATAGAAAGAGTAGGGTTGGAAGAGCTGAGAAGATTAAGATTGGTTTTAGACATGTTCATTTTGATATGTCTGATAGACAACAAAGTGAAGACAGCACATAGGCAACTGGTAATTCAACCCGTGTTCTGGCCAGAGATCCAGTCTGACACAGAAATGTACTAGTTTTCATGCGTCATTGTTGCTTAATGCCAGTGGACTGGATTAAATCATATCCTGAGAGAACATGTGACCAACAAAGAAAGTAAAAATCCTCTACCAAGGCTTAGAGAACATTAGAGGGAGTGGAAAGAACTCAAGGCCTGGAGGATGGAGAAGAATGGTGTGAAATAGAGTGTATTATACAGAATACAGCAAAGCACTCAAAACACACTACAGTGTTTACTTGTGCAAGACCTGCACAAAATTAGATTTACCACTACTTATTTCACCATACATGGCTTTGGGGTTGATCATAACCCAAGCCTCACTGAGGGACTATGCACACAATTAATAAGTGCTAAGGAAGGGGTTGTTACTTTCTTCAGTGCCATACCAATTGGCAGGTTCTCCATGTTTTAGTAAATAACATCTTCATGCTCATGCAAACATCAATAATAAGACTCAGTGGGTCAAACCAATCCATCAAATTAGGAAAATGCTTGAAAAGAGCAAGGATTTCATCTGGAGAGAGGAGGCATGGGAGAATGTGATGGGAGTGTTAACAGCTCTGAATATCTCCTGGGCATGGGGGTGAGTACATATGTGTGTTTGTGCATGTGTGTGTGAACTTGTAAAATAATAACAAAACATACATAAAAATGATTTAGAGATTGAGAGTTGAGGATGAGCATTTAATAACCAGTGAGGAAGAGAAGATTGTAAGGTATCAATCCAATAGAATGACATCTGGGGATGGAGGACAATGAATTGTTGATCTCTTCTGATAGGTAGGATAAGGCAGGAACTAGGAATTCTGGTCTAGCAAAAACCCAAAAAGCTTTCTTAAAAGGTTACATGAAGAGGTAAAATCTTGGTTCAGGCAAGCTCAAGAGAACATGGCATAAGAGTAACTAGAAAAAATAAATATAGGTAACTTGTTGAGGAACTTTGCTACGAGATAGCAGAAACAGGGCAGTAAGTGGCCACTTGCTTAGTGTTGAGGGAGTCATTTTGCTGCCATTGTTTATGTGTAGAAAATGTTATAACATGCTTTTTTGTCTATAAAAGTCCAAAGAAGAGAATGATATAATTTTTATAGGAGAGAAAGGGAAAGGTTGTTGGAGTGATATCTGTGAGTGGACATGCCAATGGAGGAATCAGTCTTACACACATAATGCTTAGTTAATTCAGAGAAATAGAAGTAAAGGCTGATGAAAGAGCCACAACAGAGTGCTGTGTGCCTCTGCTCTCAGGGAGACATGAACAAACATCTACTTACTTTTGATAGGAATCAGTGACAAACTAAATAAATGATACCATCAAATTTCAACTTGATGAGCCACTAAGTTTACTGGGGTTGCTTATAGGAGTATGGGTGAGGAGTCCCTTAGAGATTCAGAAATGATTGAATGACAGTTCCTTCACCAAAACCCCACCACAGGATGGAAAATCAAGCATGAAACTAGAGCCCCAAAACTCTCTGCATGACTTAGAGGTATCCCAATAGGTCAAAGGTTCTTTTCTAGGCAACTCAGCTGCTCCAAGTCTGCTTATCAGTCTTTACTATTTCTATTAACTCTGGAATGGAGAGCTTTGTGCAGTAAATCAGTTTCATAGAGACTTAGGAGTTCTCATTCTTGAGGTTCAAGGAGCATCCATCTCTTTAGAACATCCTGAGTCTTAAGGAGAATCCCTCCAGGATGGGAGGTTTCAGCATGGGGGAAACTGCTACACAACACACAGACATGCATTACATTTTGTGGTAGAAGCATATGGACCTTTTTTCCAAAGCCTCCCATTGTGTCTACTTACCAGCCTTACTGCCTGCTTCTATATTGCAAAGTAGCAGAGTCCTGGCTCTGCTGTCTGTTTTTATCTTACAATAATCAGTGCAAGTTGCTTTGTTCTATGACTTGTCCACATGCATCAGGGCACTGTGGAACAGTGGGGGTATGCAAACTTACAATGAAATGAATCACACTAGGTCAGGTAGAAGCCATTCACCAAGCTGATTGTTGGCATATAAGCTAGTTTGTAGACTGTTTCTGTCTCAGCACCATTGGGGCAAACACTTACTTGCTTAGAATTATTATGCAATTAATCTTCAGTTTTATGTTTTAGCCACACTGTGCAACAGAATTGTTCAGGTACTATGGAATAATGAAACACTGAAAAAAATAAACAGAAACATTACCTTTCATATAAAAAAAGAATGACTGAGACAATTCATGGATAGGAAAAGATTGCTTGCTTGAAAAAGTACTTTATTTAAAATAAGAACAACACTTAAGCCTAAAACTATACTTATAAAGTTTTTATAAGAATACACACACACACACACACACACACACACACACACACACACACACACACTATTCCCAGTTGACATTGCTCCTCTTTGAATCTACTAGAACCAAACATATGACGTTTTATTTCCAAAGTGGGTAGCTTTGACTACAAGTGCCAAGTGCCAGGCCTGGTGCTAAACATCTGAGATGAACCGCCAAATTCCTCTACCAATCCACTAGCTTCAGCAAGTGCTCTGTTACCAACATCTGGGCTATTGAATGACAAAATGTTCAATTCAAGTTCCTTTCTTGTTCAGCAAGAGAGGATGATAATGACTTACAACTGGCATGCCCTTGTCCAGATTACTTTGATATCTTTTTGTTTCTTGAAAATCTAAATGCTATAAATCAGTGTACCAGTTCTGCCACCTGTCCTATAAATCACCCCTCACTGTGTAGAAATCCCATTCCATTCATAGGACCCAACTTCCGGCTGTTTTCACAGGGAAATGTCCCCACACCTTTCCCATCTCTATACTTGACTCATGCAAATGGCAATACTAGGCAGACTAGCACTCCTTCCTCAAGAATATTTTTATTAATTTTAATATTTTTAAAAAATATTTTACATATCTATCCCAGTTTCTTCTCCCTCCCATCCTCCCATGCACTCTACAGACACTCCCCTCCCCCATCCCAACTACCATTCACTCCCCAGGGAGGGTGAGGCCTTCCATGAGGGATCATCAAAATCTATCAAACTATTTAGGGTAGGGCCTAGGCCCTTCTCTGAGTCTCTAGGATAAAGGAGAATCCTCCATGGGGGAATGGACTCCTGAAGTCCATTTGTGCACTAGGGATACACCCTGGTTCCACTCTCAGAGGTCCCATAGACTGCCCAGGTCTACTAACTGAGACCCACATTCAGGGGGTCTGGTTCCATCGTATGCAGGTTTTCCAGTTATTAGTCTAGAGTTCACGATCTCTGCCTTGTTGAGGTCAGCTGTGTCTGTGGGTGTCCCTTTGCTTATCACTCCTCTGTCTCTACAACTGGATTCCAGGAGCTCAGCTCATTGTTTAGCTGTGGGTCTCTGCTTATGCTTCTGCTTCCACCAGCTATTGGATGAAGGCTCTAGGAGGACTGCATATAACATAGTCATCAGTCTCATTATCAGGGAAGGACATTTAAGGTAGTATCTCCACTATTGCTTAGATTGTTAGTTGAGGTCATCCTTGTAGATCTCTGGACATTTCCTTAGTGCCAGATTTCTCTTTAGATCTATAATGGCTTCCTCTTAAACCATATCTATCTCTTTTCTTGTTCTCCTCTATTCTTTCCCTGACTCAATTTTCCTGCTCCCTCATGCTTTCCTCTCCCCTCCTCTTCTCCCCTTCTCTTTCTCCTAACTTCCTCTCCCCCCCCCATGCTCCCAATTTGCTCAGGAGATCTTATCCCTTTCCTCTTCTCCAGGGAACCATGTGTGTCTCTCTTAGGATCCTCCTTGTTTGCTAGCTTCTCTGGAGGTGTGGCGTGTAGGCTGGTGATCCTTTGCTCTATGTCTAATATCCATGTATGAGTGAGTACATATCATGTTTGCATTTTGTTACTGGTTTACCTCACTCAGGATGATTTCTTCTAGTTCCATCCATTTTCCTGCAAATGTCAAGATATCACTTTTTCCCTTGAGTAGTACTTCTTTGTGTAAATGTATCTCTCTCTCTCTCTCTCTCTCTCTCTCTCTCTCTCTCTCTCTCCTTTCCTTTCCTTCCTTCTTTTTTTGCAGAATATAAGAATTTTATTTGTTTATGTTCATGTCATGACATGTGACCTCTAGAAGGTGTTCAAGTTTGCCTAAGTTTTTAAAACCATGAGAAAATATAACTAGGAATAAAAAAATTTGGACTTATCACTGGCTAACTCCCTTCTTATTTTACCATGGTGAATCCATAATAATGTTCTGATAAGAATTTTTTAAAAAAGTTTATTTTTCTGTTTTTTTTTTTTACATTTGAGAAAAAGTTGTTTTACAAGTCAATCCCACTTCCTTTACCTTCCTTTCCTCCCCTATCACCCCCACCAAACTCAAGCCCATTGCCTTTCTGCTCCCCAGGGAGAGTGAGGTCTTCCATGAGGGTTCTTCAAAGTCTGTCATATCATTTGGGGTAGGGTCTAGGCCCTCTCCCATGTGTCTAGGCTGAGAAAGTATCCTTCTATGTGGGATGGGCTCCCAAATTCCATTAGAATAGTGGGGATAAATACTCATCCATTACCAGAGGCTTCATAGACTGCTTAGTCCTCCTAATAAACACCCACATTCAGGGGGTCTGGGTCTGTCCTATGCTGGTTTTCCAGCTATCAGACCGGGGTGCATGAGCTTCCCCTTTGTTTAGGTCAGCGGTTTCTGTGGGTTTCTCCAGGCTGGTGTTGACTCCTTTGCTCATCACTCCTCCCTCTTTGCAACTGGATTCCAGGAGTTTGGCACAGAGTTTAGCTGTCTACTTCTGCTTCCATCAGCTACTAGATGAAGGCTTTAAGATGGCATGTAAGATAATTGTTAATCTCATTATCATGGAAAGGCATTAAAGGTAGCCTCTTCACTATTGCTTAGATTGTTAGTTGGGTTCATCCTAGTAGATCTCTGGGTATTTCCTTAGTGCCAGATTTCTCCTTAAATTTATAATGGCTCCCTGTATTATGGAATCTCTTTTCTTATTCTCCTCTATTCTTTTCCCATCTCAATCTTCCTGTTCCCCTATGCCCACCTTTGCTCTTCTCTTCTCTTATTCTCTTTTTCCTAACTCCCTCTCCCTTCCCTCCGTGCTCCCAATTTGCTTGAGAGATCTTGTCCATTTTCCCTTCTGTGGAGGACCATGTATGTCTTTCTTAGGGTTCTCCTTGTTTCCTTGCTTTTCTGTTGGTGTAAATTATAGGCTGGTAATAGTTTGCTCTATGTTTAAAATTCATATATGAGGGAGGACATATCATATTTGTCTTTTTCTTACCTCACTCAGGATGGTTTCTTCTAGTGTCATCCATTTCCCTGCAAATTTTAGGATTCCATTGTGTTTTTCTACTGAGTAGTACTCCATTGTGTAAATGCACCACAGTTTTTCCTGCAATTTTTCAGTTGAGGGGAATCTAGGTTGCTTCTAGGTTCTGGCTATTACAAATAGTGCTGCTATGAACATAGTTAAATAGATGTCCCTGTTGTATGAAAATTCATCTTTTGGGTATATCCCTAAAACTGGAATTACTGGATCTTGAGGTAGACTGATTTCCATTTTCCTGAAGAACCATCATACTGATTTCCAAAGCAGCTGTATGAGTTTGCACTTCCGCCAGCAGTGAAGGAGTGTTCCTCTTTCTCCACATCCTCTCCAGCATATACTGTCTTTAGTGTTTTTGATTTTAGCCATTCTGTTAGGAGTAAGATGATATCTCAAAGTTGTTTTTATTTACACTTTCCTGACGAAAACACTTTCTTACGTGTTTTTTGCTATTTTAGAGTCCTCCATTGAGAATTCTCTATTTAGTTCTATACCCCCACTTTTTACTTGGTGTTTTGGTGACTAGCTTCTTCAGTTCTTTGTATATTTTGGAAATCAGCCCTCTGTCAGATGTTGGGTTGGTGAAGATATTTTCCCATTCAGTGGGCCATTGTTTTGCCTTGTCGACAGTGTCCTTTGCCTTACAGAAGCTTCCCAGTTTCAGGAGGTCACATTTATTAATTGTTGATCTCAGTGTCTGTGCTACTAGTGTTATGTTCAGGAAGAGGTCTCCTGTACCAATTCATTTAAGGGTACCTCCCACTTTCTCTTCTAAGAAATTCAGTGGGCTGGAATTACGTGAGGTCTTTGATCCATTTGGATTTAAGTTTTGTGCATGGTGATAGATAAGAATCTATCTGCAGTCTTCTACGCAACAGCATTCAGTAATGCTAACACCATTTGTTGAAGATGCTTTCTTTTTTGCATTATATATATTTAGGTGTTTGTAGGTATATGGGCTTTTAATTTGATTCCATTGATCTACCTGTCTATTTTTATGCCAATACCAAGCAGTTTTCAGGACTATAGCCATTTAATGGAGTTTGAAGTGAGGGATGGTCATGCCCCCAGAAGTTCCTTTATTGTGCAGGGTTGTTTTGGCTATCCTGGGCCTTTTGTTTTTCCATATAAAGTTGAGTATTTTTCTTTCAAGGTCTGTGACAAATGTTTTGTGATTTTGATGTGGATTGCATCAAATCTGTGGATTGCTATTGGCAAGGTTGCAATTTTAACTGCTAATCCTAAATATCCAAGAGCATGGGAGATCTTCCCATTTTCTGGTATCTCCTTTAATTTTTTTCTTTAAAGACTCAAAGTTCTTATTATATAGGTCTTTCACTTGTTTGGTGTTACCCCAAGATATTTTTGCTATTTGTGGCTATTGTAAAGGGTGATGCTTCTCTTATTTATTTCTCATCCCCTTTATTGTCTGTATATAGTTGGGCTACTGATTTTTTCAAGTTATCCTTGTATCTTACCACTTTGCCTAAGGTGTTCATCAGCTTTAGGAGTTCCCTGGTAGAGTTTTGCGGGCCACTCATGTAAACTATCATATCATCTGCAAATAGTTAAAGTATGAATTCTTTCTTTCTAATTTGTATCCCCTTGATCTCCTTTGTTGTTATATTGCTCTCGCTAGTACTTCAAGTACAATATTGAGGAGATATGGAGAGAGTGGGCAGCCTTGTCTTGCTCCTGATCTTAGAGTAATCATTTTGAGTTTCTCTCCATTTAGTTTGATGTTGGCTGTTGGTTTGTTACATATTGCTTTTATTATGTTTATGTATGTTCCTATTATTCCAGAACTTCAAAACCTTCATAATGAAGATGTATTGGATTTTGTCAAAGGCTTTTTCAGCATCTAGTGAAATGATCACTTCGCTTTTTAGTTTGTTTATATGGTGAATTACATTGATGAGTTTTTGTATGTTGAACCATCCCTGATTTCCTGGGAAGAAGCCTATTTAGTCATGGTGGATGGCTTCTCTGATGTGTTCTTGGATTCAAAATGCCAGTATTTTATTGAGTATTTTTGCATCAATATTCATTAGGGATATTGGTCTGTAGTTCTCTTTCTTTGTTGTGTCTTCGTGTGGCCTGTGTACCAAGGTAATTGTGGTCTCAACAAAAGACTTTGGGAATGACCCTTCTGCTTCTATTCTATGGAACACATTGAGGAGTATTGGTATTAGCTCTTCTTTGATTTTTCTGGTAGAATTCTGCACTGAATCTTTCTGGCCTTGGGCGTTTTTGTTTCAGAGACTTTTGATGACTATTTCAATTTCATTAGGGGTTATAGTTCTATTTAAATTGCTTTTTTGGTCTTGATTTAATTTTGGTAAGTGATATCTATCCTGAAAATTGTCCATTTCCATTAAATTTTTGAATTTTGTGGAGTAAAGTTTTTTAAAGTATGACCTAAGATTCTCTGTATTTCCTCTGTGTCTGTTGTTATGTCTCCATTTTTATTTTTGATTTTGTTAAGTTTCATATTCTCTCTCAGTCTTTTGGTTAGTTTGGATAAAGGTTTGTCTATCTTGTTGATTTCCTGAAGAACCAACTCTTTGTTACATTGATTCTTTGTATTGTTTTCTTAATTTCCACCTCATTGATTTCAGCCCTCAAATTAATTATTTCCTGGAGTCTACTTCTCTAGTGTGAGTTTGTATCTTTTTGTTCTAGAGCTTTGAATTATGCTTTCAATTCTCTAGTGTGACTATTCTCTAGTTTCTTAATGTGGGCAGTTATTGCGATGAACTTTCCTCTTAGCACTGCTTGCAAAGTTTCCCATAGGTTTGGGTATGTTATATCTTCATTCACATTGAATTTTAGGAAGTATTTAATTTATTTCTTTATTTCTTCCTTGACCCAGGAATGGTACAATTACGCATTGTTCAATTTCCATGAGTTTGTAGGTTTTCCTCAATTCGTGTTGTTGTTGAAATCTAATTTTAAAGCATGGTGGTATGACAAGATCCAGGGGATTATTCCAAATTCTTTGTACCTATTGAGTTTTGCTATGTTCCTGAGTATGTGGTTGATTTTAGAGAAGATTCCATGTGGGGCTGAGAATAAGGTATATTCTTCTGTCTTTGGATGGAATGTTTTATAAATATCTGTTAAACCTAATTGGGTCAAAAGTTTTGTTAGTTCCTTTGTTTCTTTTTAAGCTTCTGTCTGGTGGACCTGTCTAGTGTTGAGAGTGGGATGTTGAAGTCTCCCACTATCAGTGTGTGAGGTTTTATGTGAGATTTGAGTTTTAGTAATATTTCTTTTAGGAATGTGGGTGCTTTTGTATTTGGGGCATAGGTGTTCAGAATTGAGACTTTGTACTAATGGATTTTTCCTGTGATGAATAAAAAAATGACCTTCTTTGTCTCTTTTGATTGATTTTAGTTTAAAGTCTAATTTGTTAGATATAAATATTGCTATATCTGCTTATTTCTTGGGTACATTTGATTGGAATGTCTTTTTCTAACCTTTAATTATGAGGTGATGTCAGTCTTTGACATTGAGGTGTGTTTCTTGTATGCAGCAGAAGGACAGATTCTATCTTCATATCCATTCTTTTAGCCTGTGTCTTTGTATAGGCAAGTTAAGACCATTAATATTGAGGGATGTTAATGAACATTGATTGTTACTTCTTATTGCTTTGTATTTATTGTTGTTGTTGGCATTGTGTGTGGATTTCCCCAATTTTTCTTTTGGATGTTGGTAAAGTGGGATTGTCTATTGCCTATGTTTTTGTGGGTGTAGTTCATTTCCTTGGGTTGGAGTTTTCCTTCCAGAATTTTTTGTAGGGCTAGAGTAGTTGATGTGTGTTTTTAAAATCTGGTTCTGCCATGGAATATCATGGTTTCTCTATCAATAGTGACTGAAACCTTTGCTGGGTATAGTAGTTTGGGCTGGCATCCATGATTTCTTAGTGTTGGCAGAATATCTATCCAGGTCTTTCTGTCCTTCATAGTTTCCATAGAGAAGTTAGGTGTAATTTTGATAGGTTTGCCTTTATATGTTACTTGGCCTTTTTCCTTTGCTGCTCTTAATATTCTTTCTTTATTCTGTATGTTTGGTGTTTTGATTATTATGTGGTGAGTAGACCTTTTTTTGTGCTCTACTCTATTTGGTGTCTGTAAGCTTCTTGTATTTTCATTGGCATGTCTTTCTTTAGGTTGGGAAAATTTTCTTCTATGATTTTGTTGAATATATTTTGTGCACCTTTGAGTTGGGTTTCTTCATATTCTTCTATACCTTTTATTTTTAGGTTTAGCCTTTTCACTGAATCCCATATTTCCTGAATATTTTGAATCAGGGATTTGTTGGACTTCAGATTTTCTTTGGTTGATGAATCTATTTCTCCTAGTGTATCTTCAATGCCTGAGTATCTATTTTCCCTCTCTTGTATTTGGTTGGTTATGCTTGCTTTTGTATTTCCTAATTGTTTGCCTAATTTTTCTATTTTCAGCATTCCCTAAGACTGATTTCTTTCCTTTGTCTCTATTTCTGCCTTCAAACCTTGTACTATTGGAATTGTTTCTTGCAATTTTTGGTTTGTCTTTTCCTTTATTTCTTTCAATTTTCTCTTCCTTTCCTTTAAGGGATTTTCTCATTACATCTTTGTGGGTCTCTAACATCATCATAAAGATGTTTTTAGAGTAGTTCTCTTCTGTTTAATCTGTTTTGGTATGTTCAGGTCTTGCTAGTGTGGAGTCCCTAGACTCTGGTGGCCTCATATTGATCGTTCTGTTGTTGACTGCATTTTTATACTGTCTTCTTTATACCATGTCTTCTTCCAGTACATACTAGTAGGGTTTCTCCCTCTTCTGATGCGTACAGGACCAATGTTTTCTGTCAGTGGGTGCAAGCAGGTCCAATACTCTCATGGTGATGCCTCTCTTACTCCAGTGGGGGGTAGTGGGACTCCTCCCATTACTGGAGCCTGGACCAGGATGCTGGTAGAGTCTGGGTGGATTGGTCTCTTATAACAGACTCCCCTGCCAGCAGTCCTCAGTCCTCAGGAAGCTCAGAGCAGGGCTCTTTAAGGCAGTCAGAAAACTTGCCCATACTTACCCCCTCCCGTAGTTGGAGGTGGGTCCAGGATGCTGGCAGACTCCAGAGCAGGGCACAGCAAATCCATCCCCACATTTTCTTTATCCATTTGTCAGTTGAGGTGCATCTAGCATCTAGGTTGCTTCCAGGTTCTGGCTATTCTAAATAAGGTTGCTATGGACATAGTAGAACAGATGTCCTTGTTATACGAATGTGCATCATTTGAGTATATACCTAATAGTGGAATTGCTGGATCTGTGATAGACTCCCATTTTCCTGAAGAACCACCATACTGATTTTCAAAGTGTCTGTACAGGTTTGTACTTCACCAGCAGTGGAGAGTGTGCCTCTTTCTCCACATTCTCTCCAGTATACAATGCCTGATGTTTTTTATTTTAGCCATTCTGATAGGTGCAAGATGGTATCTCAGAGTCGTTTTGATTTGCATTTCCCTGATGGCTAAAGATGTTGAGCACCTTCTTGTCTTTCAGCCATTTTATATTCCTCTGTTTAGAATTCTCTAGTTCTGTACCCCATTTTTCAGTTGGATGATTTGGTGTTTTGGTTACTAGCTTCTTAAGTTCTTTGTATATTTTGGAAATCAGCTCTCTGTCAGATGTGAGGTTGATGATGATCTTTTCCATTCTGTGGGCTGCCTTTACCTTACAGAAGCTTCTCAGTTTAAGGAGGTTACACTTATTAATTGCCAATCAAAGTGTTACTTTGTGTTACCAGTGTTGCTACTGGTGTTACATTCAGGAAGTGGTCTCCTGTACCAGTTCATTCAAGGGTACCTCCCACTTTCTCTGCTAAGAGGTTCAGTGTGGCTGGATTTATGTTGCGGTCTTTGATCCATTTGGACTTAAGTTTTGTGCATGGTGATAGACATAGGTCTATCTGCAGTCTTCTACACACCATTATCCAGTTGTGCCAGTACTATTTGTTGAAAATGCTTTTCTCCTTCCATTGTATACTTTTAGCTGTTTTGTCAAAAATCAGGTGTTTGTAGGTGTGTGGGTAAATGTCAGGGTTTTCAAATAGATTCCATTGGCATACCTGCCTGTTTTGTGCCAATTCCAAGCTGTTTTCAGAACTGTATCTGTGTAATGGAGTTTGAAGACAGGGATGGCGATGCCTCTGGAAGTTCCTTCATGGTATAGGGTTGTTTTGGGTATTCTCCCCCTCCCCCAGATAAAGTTGGGTATTGTTCTTTCAAGTCTGTGAAGAATTGTGCTAGTATTTTTGATGGGGATTGCACTGAATCTGTAGATTGCTTTTGGTAAGTTTGCCATTTTTACTATGTTGATCTTACATATCCAAGAGCATGGAAGATCTTTCCATTTTCTGGTATCTTCATTAACTTCTTTCTTTAAAGACTCAAAGTTCTTGTTATACAGGTCTTTAACTTGTTTTGTTAGAGTTACACCAAGATAATTTATGTTGTTTGTGGCTATTGTTAATGGTGATATTTCTCTTATTTTCTCAGTCCATTTATCGTCTATATATAGTAGGGCTACTCATTTTTTTTTGAGTTAATCTTGTATTCTGCCACTTTGTTGAAGGTGTTTATCTGCTGTAGGAGTTTCCTGGTTGAATTTTTGTAGTTACTTATGTAAATTATCATATTATCTGCAAATAGTGAAAGTTTGACTTCTTCATTTCCAATTTGTATCTCCTTGATCTCCTTTTGTTGTCTTATTGCTCTAGCTAGTACAAATAAAATATTGAAGAGATATGGAGAGAATTAACAGACTTGTATTGATGTTTAATAAGGATCAGGAGAAACAATTAGGTGGAATAGATGTTTATTCAGGGAAAAATAACTCACAACATAGACAGATGAACACCAGAAGATTCCTGGTTTCAAGGATGCCTCCGGATCTACTTCTGTCTCCTTGCTGCATGCAAGAGAGCTCTCTGAGCCCCCTCCTCAGCCTTAGTTCCCCCAGGTCACGTTTGGCCCTACTCCACCCCCAATGGGCGTGGTCTATGCCACAGGTGCGGACAAGGTGAATATCTCACTACAGACTTGTCTTGTTCTTGATTTTAGAGGAATGACAGGAGTTTCTCTCCAATTAGTTTGATGTTGGTTGTTGGTTCACTGTATATTGCTTTTATTATGTTTAGTTATGTTCCTGTTGTTCCTGATCTCTCCAAGACATTTATCATGAAGGGGTGTTGGAATTTGTCAATGTTTTTTTCAGCTTATAGTTCAATGATCATGTGGTTTTTCTTTTTCAGTTTGTTTATATGTTTATATGTTGGGTTACATTGATGGATTTTTGTATGTTGAACCATCCCTGCATTCCCATGATGATGCCTAGTTGATCATTTGCAGATGATTTTTCTGATACCTTGGATTTGAAATAGCGTATATTTGCATCAATGTTTGTGTGGGAGATTGGTCTATAGTTATATTTCTTAGTTGTGCTGCTTGTGTACCAAGGTAATAACAAAAGAGTTTGGCAATGATTCTTCTGCTTCTCTTGTGTGGAACAATTTGAGGACTATTGTTCTTAGCTTTTCTTTGAATTTTTGATAGAATTCTGCACTGAAACCATCTGACCCTGGGCTTTTTTTTTGGTTGGGAGACTTTTGATGACTGCTCTTCTTCTTCTTCTTCTTCTTCTTCTTCTTCTTCTTCTTCTTCTTCTTCTTCTTCTTCCTCCTCCTCCTCCTCCTCCTCCTCCTCCTCCTCCTCCTCCTCCTGCTGCTGCTGCTTCTGCTTCTGCTTCTTTTTCTTGATATAAAGCTGTTACTAACATTTCTTATTGGCTAGCTCTGTCTTAAATATTAACCCATTTCTATTAATCTAAGTATTTCCATGTGGTCTTATCTTACCAAAGAGAGGGCCAGAAACCTGCTCTATTGGTCTTACATGTTGGCTCTCTTATTACCTATTCCTGGATCTTTCTTGTCTCCTAGTCTCACCTATCTTGCTTACCTATTGGTCAACAGTGCCAATAAAAGAAACATATTTACAGAATGACATCTCCCATCATTTCCTTTTTATTGTCTAAAATAAAGAGTTTTAACCTTAATGTAGCAAAATATATAACAAAACAGTAATCAAATAAGAATCATAGTTAGCAATATTCAGTCCATTAACATTTAGCAAGATTTAAAGAAAATATTCTATCGTCTATCCTATTTTTGTGAGTCTAAAATCTTATATGTAACTTTAATCCCAACTAAGGAAAACTATAACTGTAACTGTCTTCAATTCCATCAAAGACCACAGAAGGATAATATATAAACTTTAGATATCACAAAGATATCTTGCTACCTGATCAGTCACCTGAAGTTCTTTTGTAATGTTCCATCTTCAGCCTATAGGCCATAGTGTGTCTGGCAGACTCCTCAGCAAAGCAGGAAACTTTAAACTGTCTACCTGTATTGGCAGTTTGTCAGTCATTTTTCTCTGTGTCCTGCAGAATGTCTGTCAGACTCTTCCATGAAGACTGCTTCTATTTCATTAGGGGTTATTTAGGTCTATTTAAATTGCTTATCTTTTCTTGACTTAATTTTGGTAAGTGATATCTATCCAGAAAATTGTCCATTTCCTTTAAATTTTTAAATTTTGTGTAGTACAGGTTTTCAAAATATGACCTGATAACTTTCTGAATTTCCTCAGTGTCCATTGTTATTTTCCCCTTTTCATTTCAGATATTGTTAATGTACATGTTTTCTCTCTGTCTTTTGGTTATTGTGGAGAAAGTTTTGTGTATTTTGTTGATTTTCCCAAAGAAGTAACTCTTTGTTTCATTGATTCTTTTCTTTGTTTCTACTTCATTGCTTTTAGCTGTCAATTTGATTATTTCCTGGTGTCTACTCCTCTTAAATGTTATGTTTTTACCTGATCTACAATTTTTTTGACAAGGGATAGATGTCACAAATTTTTGTTGTAGGCCTTTTTGAATACTGACTCATAACTCATAATCCCCAGGGAAGAAATTTTTTTCTCTTGTCATTTTCATGACCTTCTATGTCCATCTTATTTTTTTCTTTTTCATTTTTCTAGTCCCATCTTGTTTCATCTAGTTCTTGTTTGATCAAAGTCTCTCTCCTCAATTAGAGTTAGAACAAGTGAAAGTTTTATTTTCACTGTGGGTTCTGAGGATAGTTTACTTGCTGATGGTTTAGTAATTTAAGCCCTGGTCTTTGAAGAGGTCTTCAGTTTTCCCTTATGTCCAGTTTAGGTCATGGTGCTATATCTCACTAACTGCATTTTAATTCAGATCCAGGCCATTTGAATATCAACAAGATCCCAAGAACAAACACTAATTCTTAAAAATTTTCATAAATCTCATTCATTTTCTACCAGTTTAGCTATACCACAAAAGTATGATTTTGTGTTATAGCTAATATTTAAAATCATATCTTGTGAAGAGTTTTTAATAGGCATTAATCTATCATATGGATAGTAAGAGAAGTCAATAGTCATTATGGAATACAGATTAACAATCTGTTGTTAAGTATTTTTAGTGTTTTAATTTTTATTCATTTATCTTCTGAGACAGGGTTTCATGTAACCTAGGCTGGCCTTAAATTTGCTGTGTAGCAAAGGCTATTCTTCAAGTCCTGATTCTTCTGCTTCTGCCTCCACATTGCTGGGATTACAGGCATATGCTACCACACCCAGTTCTAATCATTTTTCAATGATTAATTACAAAGACTCTGTTTACCATAGAGGGAAGTTTTAACTTAGGACTACAAGTGATAGCACATCATTTTCACAATAATTCACACAAAACTGGCAAATGCATGGCTGGTTTCCCTATATTTATTTATTTAAAAATCACAAGCTTACAAATCATTGCAGTATGAATTTCATTTTGTATTTGTAAATGTGATAGCTGACATTTCTTTCCTATTTCAGCTGTAAAGTCACATATGGGTTTTCAAGCATCTTTCCTGCCGTGATTCTTGCTTTTGCTAGTTACAGAACAATAAACATCCCTGTTTATGAGTGCTGATGAGATTCAGAATTCTCCTCTCCTCTCATTGTTCCTGCTGTGAAATGATTGCCTAGTTTAAAGTCACCCAAATAGAGACTGATTGCTATTATGAACAGAGCAGGCTATTCATAGAAATAACCTTCCATCTCACCATCCTGGGTAGCAGTGAAAACTGCATCCTTTACTGTAGAAGTCAGTTGTGTCTCAACCCCATCCTGTCCCAAGCACTGAATGCTTTACTCACTTGCTTATTTGTCATTTAACTACTTAACCTATCAGTAATTCAGCTCTGTATCGTCTTTCAGATGTAGCTATTTGACATTTTCAGGCAAAACACATCTTTTGCTTGGTATCCATTAGTGTCTAACAAATTGTACCTTTTTTATGTTAAAAAATAAAAATATCCAGGCATTTGTGGAGCATGCCTTTAGTTCCAGCACTAAGAAGACAGAGGCAGGCGGATCTCTGTGAGTTCAAGACCAGCCTGGTCTACAGAGGTAGTTCCAGGCATGCTCCAAAGCAATACAGAGAAACCCTGTCTCGAACACCCCCTTTCAAAGAAAATAAGGATGTGCTAAGATAGAATGCTGGAAACAGACATGTTTTTGCTTGGTAATGGACAAATGGCATCAGTGGGTCTTCCTAGGATGAAGCCTGTGTCTTTTAGGAGCTCAATGATTCTCTGACAAGATAACAAATTGATTGATTTTTACTTTTGAGGAAAGATTTACAGAGAATTTTTTTCTCAGATGGACAATTCAGAAAATGTGAAAAGTTCAAAAAAGGAAAGAGATCTGAAAGTTACTTTAATATAAATGGATTCCAATAATCAGTGTGGACATGCAGTTCTGAGATATCTTTAAAAACATCTCTTTCTTGCCTGACATATATTTGAGATAAGTGTTATTATTCCAAATGGGAAAATAGTTTTAGATTTCCTTTAGAGACATATGTAGGGCAAGTTAAAAATATCACAGAAATGTATTTGTTATATATAATTCAAATTTGTATAATAAACATTTTCACTTCTTTTTTTGTCTTTAAATAAATAACAAAGTAAGCATACTGCACTTAAATTTATGCTCACATTTTTTTTTCTTACAAAACACTATTTGAGGCCAAGTCACAGGGATTATTTTGTTAACTGAATGCTTATTTTTTTGAATAGTTAACTTTGCAGTTCACTCTATCACAGAATGAAGGTATTTAGTTTTTGTGCTCAAATGGATGGAAATTTATGTTTAAGAGTTTTGAGTATACATGAGTTTAGAAGGACAAGAAGAATGTGCAGTGGTGAGGAGATTCTTATGTTAGAAGCATAAAATCTAGCATCTGCATGCCTTTAGATCCTTTATGTGTATAATAGGATGGACATAGTGAGATAATTCACATGTCAACTTGACAGCACCATGGTACCTTGATACATGAAAAAACATTACTGGTGTGTTTTAGAAGAAAAGGACAAATGCATTATAAGAGAAAGCAAAGTAGGTTGCCTCTCCCAAAGGTGGTGGGTCATAGAGTTAGCAGGTCTCCAGAGACTAAATTTTTGGACTTGAGTATTTTCCTTTTCTTGTTTTCACATAGGAAACTGAAAACCGATTTCTTTGAGTCTTGTGCTTGCTGCTTTTGGATAAGAACTTCTCTAACTCACCCTTGATTGGCTTTCCTGGTTATCTGGGTGCTGGCTATAAAGACTAGGGCTTTCCCCCCTCTATTATATCATGAGCCAACTCTTAATATTTTTTCCATCTATGTATACATGTTATTGGTTTCTGTTATAGAAAACTGTGACTGGTGCACATGACAGTGTCTTTGCCCTTATCTATCATGTATTCTCCTTTGCCCATCTTCTGAGCATGACAGAAATCAATATGCAATCAGTAATATCTCATTGTAGTTATTACAGGGAAATTGCAAATCTACATCATACAATATCCTCAAATATCTGTTAACTATCCCAGACCAATAGTCTCTTTTTCCCAGAGCTTATGTCAGACAATAAAGTAAATGGATTTCAAATAATCTTAAGTTTATATTTTATTAATAGTATATTTTTTCCTAACTTAGGAATGGGAATAATGACTAGTTATTCACATATCTACTCTGAGCCCATAATCAACTAAACCCTTAATGTTTTTCAAGTAGGGGGAACTTTAGAATTGATGTTGCTCAAAGTTGAAGATACTGTTTTTTGTTAACTGCAAGTAACAAAAGAATTTTGATGCAATGGGAATATTGTGCAATAATATTTCCCTTCAAGAGTTCTTTTTGATGTCATATGTAAAACACTATTCCATGTACGGTTCTAACTAGGTAGCACTGTTTCATATGAGGTCAACACAGAGAACTATTGTAACTCCCACAAGGCATCAGACTATTTCCTTTAGCTTTAATCAAATATGTCACCAGAGATTCCAGTGTGCCTTTTAGTGCATGTTTTATTTTTTCTTAATTTTGAGAAGAGATATGAACAAACTTTCCATCCCCAAGAAAGCAGGAACATTTTGCTAGCTTGAGTGTAGCTCGCAGCTTGTCAATAATTCCTAAGCTGCATTGCTACTACATACACTCCAGAGAGAGCAGTCAGGAACAAAAAAAAAAAATAACTATATTTGAATATTTTGTTATTTCAGAATAGTTAGGGTGAAGTAGAGTCCAGGAAAGAGTGACAAATTGAGCCCTTTGAGGCTAGCATCACTTCTTCCAGAGCTATGTAAGGTGCTGGCCATGCTCACTCTTCCTAAGAAGCTGAAATTGAGTAGGGATTCTTGGGTGTTTATACTTAGCCTTCTCCTACTGTTGAGCTATAGAGTTTTGAAAATTATTGAGTTCTGGAGAAACAAGTTCAGTATGTTTGGGTTCATTCACTGATTAATTTGATCAATACTCATTGATTGTTTACTTTGTGGCAGCCATTGAGCTGGTATTGGGGATGTCATTCCTAGTTTCATGAAGCATACATTGGAGAGAGGGAGGAGCTTGATGACTTCAGACAATCACAGGAATACCTGCAGAGATATACACCATGAAAGAGCTCTTATAGAGGGGATTCTGACCCAATTAGGAAGGTCAGAGAAAGCCTAATGAAGTGAAAATACATGAGGAATGGGACGGAGTTTGTTGGAGCTAACAGAGCAAACAGAGGGAACAGTATGGGTTCCACTTCAGCTCTTTGAGAAGCTGTTATCACAGCTTACTGCAAAAGCTTAAATATGTTAAAATAAATGCTGAAAGGGAAAGTTAGTTCAGAGGTTAAGCTGTTGATTTAAGAAGAGTGTGTTGGTGGGAAGGAAGAAAACATACCTCTCAGGAATTCAGTCTTCTGCAATGTAATTTTATCTGAGCTGACCCTGTTACTATAGGAAACTAATTAACTTTTCTGTGTCCTGGTTGATTTCCTGCAGGGTGAAGATAATAGAGTCCCACTAATAGCAACGAAAAGCCTCTTATAAACATCAGTAACTATCTAACTAATATAAATACTTGTGTATTCTGTTGTAAAATCTATTTTTGTCAAGTATTGTTTTTTTGTGTGTGTGTGTGACAAAGCTCATGTTTATCTTCATACGCAGCCAAGTTTGTGCTCATTGACAATGCATTCTCTAACATGTATTGTTCAGTCAAAAGTATCCTGAATCCTAGATCATCATAAAGATTTCCACAAACAGTGAATAGTTTAACAAAGTCCTGGAGGGGAATGTGCATAGAAGAAATGTAGTATGGATTGGGATGAATTAGGTTTGAAGAATAGATTATTTTTACTGCCTTTCAAATCACAATTCTTCTAGCCTGTTAGAAAACTTTATGTTTTCATTGTTTCATACACCCATTGCAATTACTTCAATTGTAGCTAAGCAATTCAAATAGAATCAGCAGGCACATAACACCATGCCAAGCAGCAAAATGAAGGTGCTTTAGTCTCTCTCTCTCTCTCTCTCTCTCTCTCTCTCTCTCTCTCTCTCTCTCTCTCTCTCTGTGCATGTGTGTGTGTGCGTGTGAATTCATAAGGTCACATTTAAACTGAAATCTCTATGGTATTTCAAGCCATTTTATGCACACTATTTATATAACTATTCTTTCAGTGGCAGACAGAGTGCCTGTTCTGTAATTGTCTTTGGCTATCATATTGTTCTTTCTCAACCAAAGAAATCATTAATCAGCCTTCTGGAATACTAAAATGTTTACAGAATCAAAATAGTGATTACTTCATGAACTTGGAAAAGTATTTTTAAAACCTATAAGTCTAGTAAATATGTGGGCTGTTTCCATGATGGTAAGATGTCTCACATATGTGGCTGCCTGTTTGTGTGAGAGTGTGAGTTTGACATACAGCCAAATGGGGGCCTGGACATTGGTTAGTAGTCATGGATGATCAATGAGGTGAAATGAACTGCTGGATAGAGTTAATTGTTTATTTCTCATGTAGTTTCCCGGGTAAGATTCTGGGGTGGTTGTGGTTTACTTAACTCCCTGCTTAACCGAAGAGGAAAATAGAACCCTCATGCCCCCTCCCCCTTTTCCTGCTGCCTGAACAACATCTCCAGTCCTTGCTATGTGCTTCATGAAGTTCTTACCTGAATGGCCTTTCTTCCTTAGTCCTGGTTTGCTCAATCTCAGGCATTGTTCCAGTGGATTCTGATGGACACCCAGAGTCAAGATCTGTGCTGAAATCTCTGAAGGAATTTTCCTCAGTGATGTTGTCTATGGCAAAGAAATTACATTCAATAGAAAACCACAAAACGGTCTTGACACACTTTTATCTGGCAACAATTTACTGCAGATGCTGATTCTCTTTCCATAAACATTTTCCAGGATGACTCCTCACACAGGAGGGCTAAACTGGAGATACTGCCAGACCAATGAAAAGTATAGTGAAATTTTGTTTACTACATTATGAAACTTTCAAATGGTATATGCCTTGTAATAGCAACAAAGCAGAGAATGAGCTCTCAGCACTAAAAAGGCATTTTGGTTTCGTTACAGTATTCATGATTCATGACTAAAATCAATGCACAATAGACTCATTAAAGTGAAAAAGGCAGTCATTTTATGTCCTTGGCATTAATTTAGTATTCACATTCTAATTTTTATGCAATCAAATGTCTAAATTTGATTTGATTATCTTTCTATAGAAATAACACCAACTAGTATATAACTCTAATTTCAATTCAGAAATATTTTTTCCATCAGATCTATAAGTATGATTCTAATTGAGATTAAGAATTGCTATTTGCTCAGAGAACAATCACCTCATTGGTAAGTACCTGAATTATAGAAGTTTTAAAGGCAGTAAAGAGTTAGATATTAAAATAAATTATAAAATATAAAAAGATAAAACCCACATTTGAATGCTTGTTCACTATCCAAAGTGTTTAATTTATTTTAAACAGATGTACTATACGTGGGAAATTGTAAACAAGACCCAATCATCAATATTATTGTTTTGCAATGGATCAGGTGGTGAGGGGGCAGGAAGATACAGTTTAGGGAGGTGTAATCAGACTTTTATTTGTCTGTCAGCTCCCAATTAATGATTTAGAGACTTATTAATTATAGAAGTTTGTTCTTTTCCTTGGGCTTGTTTCCAACTAGCTCCTATAACTTAAAAATTAACCTACTTTACTAATCTATATTTGGCCATGTGGCTCATTACCTTTCCTCCATAATGTATGTTTACCTCCCTCTTGTCTTTCTGGTGGCTCATATGTGCCTAGATTCATCCCAGAGACCCTCTCTCTCCCCCTAGAAGTCCCACCTATTATCTTCTGCCTTGCTATTGTATATTCAGCTTTTTTTAAAAGCCATTCAGAAGGAGCTTTGGCAAAGACACATCTTCACAGTGTATAAAAGTTTATGTCACAATAGTGAGGTAATGTAGGGAGACAGCTATAATTGAGAGGTAGATGGAAACCTAGTGCAGTGGAAACCTACTAAAATTGGGAAGGTGATATCCAAATGTACAATTAATGGGGGGATGGAGTCCCAGTTGGACTTTTTTTGCCATCAAATTAAACATCTAGTACCTGAACTGGGTTACATCCAATTGAGTTGTTGGCCAAAGAGGTCCCATGGAAATCCCAAACAAACCTATACTATTGGCAAGACAATGGGTTGCTCTCCACAAACTGATGGCTTGGCTCTATTGCTGGAGACAACCTTCACTTGAGACATAAATATGCAGAGATAGAGCTGGTGCAAGTATTGAACCTTCATCCCTACATCCTAATGTCTTTGGTACAGGAAGGGACTCTGAAGGGTACCAAAAGAGAAATATAAATACTAACTTAGCCACAATCTCTTTGGTTTACAGTGACATTATTCCTGTAAAATATGCTAGGGTAATGGTAGCACAAAGCTTGTAATCAGCCAACATCTGAATTGACTTAAGGTTCACTTTGTGAGATGGAATCCATACCCAACACTCCTTGGAACAAAAAACAAACAAACAAAAACAAACCAAACCAAACCAAAACAAAACAAAAAACCCCAAAAAACCAAACACACACTCTCTCTCTCACACACACACAAACCACACAAAAAACAAAAAACCAAAACCAACCAACCAACCAACAACAACCAAGATTAGATAGCCCATAGCCCTAGTATAAAACCAAATACTACTGGTTAAAAAAATAGCAGTGTCAAATGTTATTCTGCTATACTCATGGATTAGTGCCTTATTCAGCCATCATCAGAGAAGCTTCCTCCAGAAACAGATGGAAACAAATACAGACACCCACAGCCAGACATTATGGAGAGAAAAAGGTGGGGGGAGGTAAGAGAAGAGAGAAAAGAGAACGATCTTGGAATACAGAGCTCTAAATGGGATGCTCCAATAATGTTCCCCTCCCCTCAGAGCAAAGGGAACCTTTTGGAATAAGGATAGAAAGAGTGTAAGAGCCAGTGGAGAAAGGTGACACCAAGAAAGCAAGGCCCTCTAAATCAGCATGAACAAGGCTCATATCAACTCACAGAAACTGAAACAATAAGCACAGGGTCTGCACAGGTCTTCCCCAGGTCCTCTCTGTACATATTACAGTTTTCAGTTAGCATTTGTATGGGACTCTTGAGTGTGTCAATGAGTTGGTTTCTGATGCTGGCACCTACTCCTGGGATTTTTTTTCCTTCTGTTGGTTTACCTTGTCTGACTTTGATGTGATAGCTCTTATTTTATCTTATTATATTTTATTGTGTGTTATGTTTTTGTTAGCCCTTACAAATCTTTTTTTTCTGAGGAGAGATGAAAGGGATTAGATCAGGTTGGGAGTGGATGTGAAGAAGAGAAGGGAGGATTAGATGTGGGAGAAATTGATATCAAGATATATAAAAAATCTATTTTCAATAAAAGGTAAAACAATCCAACCTAATATTAGAAATATAGATGTATAAAATTGATAAATCAGGAGTGATCACATTGTAAAAGTTTTTATTATAAAGACCTTTAACATAAAATTTTTAATGATTCCTCAAAATCTTCCAGTGCAATAAGCCTTCAGAAATATGTTTCAGGAATAAAAACTGAGTCACTGCTTATAGTTTCTAAAAAGTTTGTGGTTAAGAAAGCTTGAGCTCCTGACTTTCCAGGGAACCACTTTTATCCTGGATTTACAGCACTTTTCTACGAGATAGAAAAATATGGTACTAAATATATTCTCATTATGTTTAAATGGACTCCCCAAGTGTTTACATTATTTTGAGTGCTAAAGGACACCAGTGTAATTACAACATTAAAGTCTGTGTAAGGACCATCTTCTTGAAAAAACACTGAAATGTGTTGGAATTCTTCCCCAAGATTGCAGTGCAGCATGTTCTCTGTCCTGGTACACATGTATGGAATGTGAATTAGTTCATCAGTAGCCAGTAGCTTTCAGAGCAAAAGAACAACAGACACTTTTGGTGGCACTGAACTGTGTTTGATAGAAACACAGGAGAAGGATCTGTGCTCTCTATGTGTTTGTGTCAAGGCATGTTTTGTTTTAAGAGTTTTCTTTATCCAACAGAAGAATTATTTGTTCCCCATACATCCAACATCATACCATATTATTCTAGTTGCCTAAAAATGTGGTAGCCTACCCTTTCTCATATTCACACACACGGACAGAGTTACTGTATATTTCAAAGGAGAGTTCTTAGTCTCCATTTGTGGATGTGTTGTGCATTTATGGACCTGGACCTGATACATTGGAGACTGAGTTTGCATGTATACACACACACACGCACACACACACACACACACACACACACACACACACACACACACACACACACAGAGAGAGAGAGAGAGAGAGAGAGAGAGAGAGAGAGAGAGAGAGAGAGAGAAGACCAGAGTTATCATGGCCTTCTCATAGGTGTCTGGATAAAATAGTGGTTATAGGTCATTGTGTCCATATATATTTGTAGGAACACCTGTTTAAAAAAGATCACAAAAATACAACTTTAAATATGACTTTAAAAAGTTGTTAATATTTAGCCCAGGCAGAATTTGTAAAACAGTGTGACAGTTGACTATTTTTTTTATGATAATTTTTAAATTTAGATTTGAAACAAGCTTGTTTTACATGTCAATCCTATTTCCCTTATCCTCTCCCCCACCTATCCCCCCTCAACACCCATCCCATTCCCTTTCTAATCCTCAGGGAGGATAAGACCTTCCATGGGGGATCTTCAAAGTCTGTCATACATTTGGAACAGGGCCTAGGCCCTCCTCCATGTGTCTAGGCTGATAAAGTATCTCTCTATGTGGAATGGGCTCCCAAAGTCCATTCATATACTAGGGATAAATATTGATCCACTACCAGAGGTTCCATAGACTGCCCACTCCTCCTAACTAACACCTGCATTCAGGGGGTCTGGGTCAGTTCTATTCTGGTTTCCAAGCTATCAGACTGGGGTAAATGAGCTCCCCCTTGTTCAGTTCAGCTGTTTCTGTGGGTTTCTCCAGCCTGGTCTTGACCCCTTTGTTAATTACTCTTCCTTCTCTGCAACTGGACTCCAGGAGATGAGCTTTTCTTTTCTAATTAAGGATTTATTTTTATTACATGTATGTGTGTGTGTCTTTGTGAGCATATTTCACAAGTGTTGGGGTGCCTAGGGAGGCAGAAGAGGGTATTGGATCTTATGGAACTTGCGTTACAAGTCCTTATGAGTCTGACCTGTGCTGGGAATTGTGAACGAATATATTGTGGAAGAACAGCAAGCAATCTTAACCACTAAGCAATCTCTTTAGCCACAAACTCTTCCAAACCTACATTAGTATCTGCTATACTACATACATTTGTAGCACAAGTACATATGCAGTTTGGCTTTATGCTGTTAATAATAACATGATTGTTCTTTTTCACTAAGATCTTTATCAACAGGACATTTTGAATTATCCCAAGTAGATCCTTATACCTTTGCATATCTTCCAGGGCAAGTACCTTATCTTTCTAAAGTGAAAGATTTTATGACAATTCTAAGAGATTTAGGAATTAATTAAAGACTAACTCAATTTGTGGATACACCATTAATTATGAAACCATTAATTATAATTTGTTGATGAAGATGAGAAGTCAGCATTGCCTGTTCTTGAATTCAGAGTAGAACAACTTAAAACAAAACAAGAGGATTAAAAAAAGGATACCTATCAACTGTGGGTAGTGAGGGTGTCTTTCTTATCCACACAGAGAGTTACTTGTGGGAACAGATGGTCAGGGTGTTTAAATAATCCTCATGAAAGACAAATGTAAAATATGGTAAATCTTGCTTTCAGATCTAGGGGAAGTTTGTCAACTGCACAGAGCTACACAGTGAGCTGGTCCTCAGCTTCACATGTGGACAACAGGGTCATATGGATAGTGTATGCCTTCCTGTAATTTAGACATGACATCACTATTGCCAGATCTCATCAGTGTAGTTGTTCTTGGACACACTCAGAATTTGTGTCTATAGCAGATACTTAAACTTAGAATCAAAGTGTTATGACATGGTTGCCTTTGCTAAATGTGTAAAATTGCTATTGAGTTTACCCTTCACATGCCTGTCTCCAGACTGGCAGAGTGTCTCATTAGGCTTATGTAATGTACTTCCAGTTTGCCTGGGTCTGATGCAGTGGTGCATCATGGGGATCAGAGCAGATGTGAAACATCTGCCTGTCTTTTCAGCTCAGGTAGTAAATGATGTGAAACGCATCAACCTTCTGCATTTTATCAGTAGCACTAACTAAATTCTAGAAGAGGAAGGATTCAAGCAAAAACTTATTTTGGAATAATATTTAAGTGAGAAATGTACTCAACTGGTTGTTTTCTTTTAGATGCATATGAAAATAGAAAATTTAAAATGCTTTTGTTATTAGAACATTTATCATAGGGGATGATTTCCCTTTGATGGGAGTTGTTATCCTGTAAATATGTTTCTTGTATTGGTTAATGAATAAAGCACTGTTGGCCAATAGAAAAGGAAGATAGGAGGGGTTAGGAAACAAGGAGGAAAGAGGAAGTGTTGAGGAGGAGTCAACATGGAGAGCCTGGAGAGGTAGAATGCCAGCCGCTCTGGCCGGTAAGATGAGCCACATGGAAATATTTAGAATAGTAGAAATGGATTAATCATTGAGACAGAGCTAGCTGATAAACAATGATAGTAACTGGCCAACAGCATTGTATCAAATACAGAGTATCTGTGTATTATTGGGGGCTGGCGTGGTGGCAGGACCAGGTGGCAGGTGGGGAAAACATACTCGTTACAGTTTGTGCCCACGTGGCTAATAAGAACTTTCACTTAAAACTAAGAAAAGCTTAAGAAATGTTTTAGAAACAAAGGAACAAAGACAAACAAGACTTCTTGGTAGCAGCATTTTTCTGGGTTGGACTCTGTTTTGTGAGAGACAAGTAAAGATTTGTGCGGCTCCTTTAATAGAGGTTTCCAAAATTAGCAGAAGTGTCAAAAAACAAAACAAAACAAAACAAACAAACAAACAAACAAAAAAAAAACAAAACAAAAAAATCCCCGCATTGCTTTTAAAGAGATCTGCTAACAATTCCTTGGTGTGTACGAGAGTTGCAATGAAGGTTTACAGTGTGTTTTAAAATATATGTAGGCTTGGGAGAGAAAGAGAAAAGAAAATGGTTTTTAAAAGACAGTGTGTGCTGGGTGTGGTGGCACACACTTTTAATCCCAGCACTCTGGAGACAGAGGCAAACAGATCTCTGTGATTTCAATGTAAACCTGGTATGCAGAGTGAATTCAAGGACAGATAAAAGTTACACAGAGAAACGCTGTCTCAAAAAATGTAAAATAGAAGTAAAAGAAATAGAGTAATAAAAAAGCCACGTAAAGATGGAAAGCACAGAGAAACTTTGGATATTGTATGCTGTTCTGTTATCTTTAAATTGTTTGACTGCTGAAGAAATAACAACTGATAAAAAAAATGCTGCTAAATTAATCCAATTTATATATTTTAAAATTGCTTTGTCTCCAAAATTTAAGTCTAAGGACAAGTTACTGGGGAAAAGGGATTTCTATTTTTGTTTCCACAGAAAATGAAAAGCTGTGGATTCCTTCCAGACTAAAGTGGTTTGATCAAGCCAGACCCCCTGAAGTAGCGCCCCAGGTGGTCCAAACATTCAAAGCAGTTGGGACAAAGCAGCCTTGCAGACTACAGCCAAGATTTCTGCGTCTCCCTAGCATTCCCATGACACTGCCCCCCTACCAGCAGGAAGCAGTTTGGAAAGACTGATGCCCAATTACCCAAATATTGTTTATAAATGTCTGTTTCATTTAAGTGGGCTTGGTTATAAATGGCTAATGATGACAAACAATCTTTTTAAAGGTAAAAAGGGAATTATGGTATAGATATGAATGCTTTGTTTTGGAAATGATTTTCATTTATTGATACAAATTTAAGGTCAATTTTATGATATGTATATTTCTCCTCTTGTTTAGGTATTGTGTTTTTATAGCTCATTGAAAATTTAATGTATAATTTAGTACTGATTATAGAAAATTACCTATGATAGTCAAAACTTGGAGTTAAGTTAGTAGGATTTCTAGATATGCAGAGATGTATTTGAGATGAATAGCCATTCTTCAAACCTTTCAAAGACCTACAGAATATGGCATTTAAAATGGTTAAGGGATTTTCTTGACAGGCACAACTGCTCCTGGAAACACCACCTGCATCAGAAAGGAAGATGGACCTTGAAGAAATTCGTTGTGGACTTTGCTTTCAATATGGCAAGACTAGCCGTTTGGACATGATACTGCTTTTATCTAGACTGTCTGACTATATGCCGTATAAACTGGATATGCAGGACCCACAGAAAAGTGACTGCTGAAACAAGATTGACATTGGCTGCCAGGCAGTCTACAGGACACAGAAAAAAATGACTGACAAACTTCCAATACAGATGGACAGTTTTCTGCTTTGCTGAGGAGTCTGCCAGACATTATACCTATGGGCTGAATATATTACATTACAGAAGAACTTTGGGTGACTGACCAGGCAGTGAGTTTTCTCTGTCATTTCTAGAGTTTATATATTATCATTCTGTGGTCTTTGAAGGAGGTGAAGACAGATAGTTATGGTTATAGTTTTCCTTATCTAGGATTAAAAATAAGTTACTTATAGGACTTTAGACTCACAAATATAGGATAGATGATATTTTCTTTAAGTCTTACAAAATGTTAATGGACTAAATATTGTTAACTGTGATTCTTATTTGATAACTGTTGTATGTTATATTTTGCTATGTTAAGGTTAAAACCCTTCTTTTTATTTTAGACAGAAAAGAGGAGATGATCGGTGATGTTATTCTGTAAATATGTTTCTTGTATTGGTTAATGAATAAAGTACTGTTAGCCAATAGAAAAGGAAGATAGGAGGGGCTAGGAAAAAAGGAGGAAAGAGGAAGTGTTGAGGAGGAGTCAACATGGAGAGCCTGGAGAGGTAGAACACCAGCCGCTCTGGCAGGTAAGATGAGCCACGTGGAAATACTTAGAATAATAGAAATGGGTTAATTATTAAGACAGAGCTAGCCGATAAACAATGATAGTAACTGGCCAACAGCATTGTATCAAATGCAGAGTCTCTGTATGTTATTTGGGGCTGGCGTGGTGGTGGGACCAGGTGGGCTGGCGGAAAATAACTAGCTACATCCCTTGGTTGAATTTCTAATTGTAGGATACCAAGTACATTGTGAACTCTGTGTCAAAGACAAATCTTTCTGTAAAGAAAAGAATGCTTGCTGCTCTTGCAGATGACCCAAGTTTTGTTCCCTGCATCCACATCATGAATCTGATGACAGGATAATTTCCTGTCATCCTAGCTGCTGACTGAGATGTGGTAGTGAAGGGTATGGACACTTTATTCTCCCTAGTGTGATTCTGTTCTGCCATCTTTCTTTCCAGTTTCATGAGTCCACTTTAAAAGCATTATCCTATAAAAATACCTTTGTTTTTTTTGTTGTTTCAGGGCTACTGAAGGCTCTGCAGACTCCTTTTCGACAGACACATGGCCTTTTGGCGCCTCTGAGACTCCGTGGAGCTCTGAGGCAGATGATGGCAGCCACTGTCATGTTTATTTTCCTGAAGTGTTGGTATTTTTATCACATACATGAATGATACTTTTACTCAATGAATAGACATTTGGAATTACAATAATGATAAGTATAGTTTTAATAAGTACATAATTAGTGTCTCTCTTATGTCACCCATAATAATGAGTTTTACTTACCATGTGACAAATTTAGATGCTGAACTGCATTACATTCTTAGAATAATTTCCCACTTTGACTATGCTTAAAATTATATTATAAATCTGTAATTTTTAAAATGACATGAAAGAAGATGACAAACATGACAACAAGGTAGCTTATCCTAAAATATTGTTCTCAAAAGAGCCATCTCTGATACTCTTAAATGCACATGGAAAATATAAAATCTAGAGGAGGTAATCTTGAAAATCCAAGGGGCTCAGTCTTGGTAAGAATTATGGAAATCAGACCATTTAAGGAATGTTAAAGAAACTTAGCTAAAATCTAAGATATCTTAATGGGTAAAGTGCCTTATGCTTATGTGTGAGGACCTGAGTTTAGATCTCCAGCGTTCAGCTCTAAATTGGGCATGAGTTTGTGTCTGTAGCCACAGGTCTGGGGTGCTTTGGGGCTGGACCAATGAACACACACACACACACACACACACACACACACACACACAAACACAAACACAGACATACACATGAGTGCAATACACACATATGTCTCCTAATATGGATGTGTGTGAATCTTTCATACATGTGAATGATCTAAGAGTCATTGCAAACTCACTGAAATTATTTTACAAAGAGAAAAATAAAGATTCCATTCTTATGGAGAAAAAATATGGATATTTCCATGAATTTACAAAGCATTCTAGCAACTATTCTGAAATTATAGCATGTTGCTTTGGGAGGCAACATGCCTCCTGTTCTGGAGGTATCAGGAGGACGTTAGACACTATGCTATAGAAAGTCAGATGGGTCAGAGTTCTTAATCTTAAAGTGATATAAAGACTTGAAAGGATATTTGAGAATTTTAAACCATGGGATATATTGTCTCAGGTATAAAAGTGAGCAAATCAAGCATGGAGAATGTGACTATCATAGGATCTTGTCTCAATGCCGGACTTGGTTTGAAGGGCCTTTTCTTGCACTTAATTCATCCAGAAAACACGTTTTATGAGAAGATATTAAGGAACATTGTGAGATACTAGCACCAGGTAATGAATAAAGATCTATATTCCTCACATTAATAATTCTCTGGCTGATGCTTGAAAACTTCTTTTTTTTTTTTTTTTGGTAGCAGTTTCTTCATCCGTAAAATGAAAAATATTTTTGTCTTGGGGATTTCTGTGAGGATTAGATAAAGACTCCATTTGAGAAAAATCAATATAAACATAGTGTTCCAACAGTCAGACTGGATAATTGCCTTTAAAAAATTTTATATTAACTTTTTTCAGGTCTGCTCAGCGGTTTTATATGTGGATCATACACAAGCTTCCATTTACTTAATACTGCCTCAGACTCAGGAAAATATAATGTGATTTCTTATGAGTCAGCTGCATTCCTTAGCAGAAAAAAAAACACACAAAAAGTAGTTGAATTGAAATTATATTTAAATCATGCAAAGTATAAAAAATAATAGTAAAAGAAAAAACCCACCATCTCTATGTTGTTTAGACTCTCTTTAGTTTATGAGATTAGTAGTAGCAGTCAGTATATAAAACTTAGAGTATGGTCTTCTAGTGGATATTTCTAACAAGGATTTTTTTTTCTGAGAATAACTTATCCTTGTTTTATTGTCTCTCTTTAATGGAGCAGCTCTTTCTGCATCTCATGCGGGAATTGCTCACTGATGATGCACATTGCTATCCCCATATGGCCTATCCTCAGCCAGTTGGTGATACCTGTGATGGTGTGAAGGGCTTTGTGTTATCTAAAACTGAGAAGACCTGTACTATAATTTGGACTTGGAGATAAGTATGTGGAAATTAAGGAAAGTGCAGAATAAATAGGCAGAGGAAACTGATCACTAGCAATGAAGCCAGGCTCACCAGGAGTGAGGGACAAAGATGGAGTTAGCTTTTAGTGCTGCCTCGCTACTCCCTAAGTGTCTCCTTAGTTCCAGTTATTTGTAAGATTTTATGATGACTTCCTGACATTTGAATGCCCTGTCTCATTGCAAACCAGAGGAATTACTCGTATTTGTTTTTTGCTATTTTCAGAAATTTCACAAGTTTATTCTTTCTCAATATGTTTATCATATTTGATATCATTTTGAAAACATATTTCAGTTCAGTAAATGGAATTGTTTACTATATAAGACTGAATTTTGCTTGGATGAAGCAGAGAAATACTGGAATAGTTTGCAGCAAATTTTATAAGGAAAATATACTCATATTATTGTTTTGCTGATAGCTATAAGGTGGACACACTACCAAAATTAATGGTAATGTCATTCCTGGATTCTACACAAACTAGTTGGTCTTACATAGAGAAGATTTTCAGACTAGTGAATTTTAGTTCAATTGGTTTATTTTCATATTACTCACAGGGAAAATTAAATCATGTGTGTTAACTATTAGAGACAAGACTGAAGATTGACTTCTTTCTCTTTTAAACATTTTTTTCCTCTTACTGAAAAGACTCATTTCTCATATATCATTCGTGATTGTGGTTTTCCTTCCCTCTACTCCTCCCAGTTTTATTTTATTTTGTTATTATCCCTTAAAAACATGATTGTTTCTTAGAGACAGAAAGAGAGTGGATCAAGACTGGGGGAGGTGGCAAATCCTGGGAAGGATATGGCGAGGGGAAACTATAATCAGGATATATTACGGAAGAAAAAGTCAACTGTTTCAAAAAAGGGAAAAATAAAGTAAATGCACTTCACGGAAAAAAACAAAAACAAAAACAAAACAAAAACAACACAAAGCAATAATCAGGGGCATTATTCCAGACTCAGAAATTTGTCTCAAGACATCAGTTTCCCCCTGTATGAACAACACTGAGCACTTGCCATATGATTATTTAGAGGACATTATATTATCTTTAGTACAAAATGGGGCAAGAGCTCAGGATTTTGTTTCAGTTAAGAAAAAGAAAAGAAACATTTGAGCATTAAAAAAGAATTAGTATTGTCTTTCCTTGGGAATTTTTTTTCTTAGTGGTGTTTTGCATGTATATCATAGTTTTGTATTTTGAATTTATGGGTGTGTGTGTGTGTGTGTGTGTGTGTGTGTGTGTGTGTGTGTGTGTGTGCATGCACGCACACATGCACACATTGCTCTTTGTAAGCTATTTTTTGTTTTGGTTGTATGTTCATTTTGTTTTATTCTTGTTTATTTGGTTTTTATTATTTACCTTTTGGCATGGGATTAGAAGGAAGGGGAGGAGTAGAGAGAGAGGGGAAACCATAGTCAGAATATATTGCAAAAAAGTAACTTTATTTTCAATAAAAATAAAATTAAAAGGAATAACAAAGAAGCATTTTCCTTCTTTACCAACTACCAGCTGCACACCTACAAGCCTTCTCCAAGACCTGGCTGTGAACTCTCTTTGTTCTTGAGCCATCTTTGCAGAGTAAGTTGCAATTCCTTCTATCTATCTCTTATGGTTCCCTTCCTCCCATTGGCATCTCTACATCCACAGGGCTAACTTCTTCTATCCTGTCTCTTCTTCTCCCATGGCCATCTCTACAACCTCAGGTATAACTACCTCTCCTATCCTTTCTCTTATTGCCTTCCCTCATCCCATGGCCATCTCTACACCTACAGGCCTGACTTTAGATCCCTCAGCTTATTCATGAGCTACTTGTGAATGGTGAGAAACTTCTTTCTTCTTCCATCTTCCTCTCTACTCAATGCCAGCTCTATACCACAAGCCTCACTCCACACCTTTGGCTTGGGAGCCATCTTTGCCTGGTCAAGTTAAATAGCTCACCCACCAGATTTATCTTCCTCAGCTCCAGTAACATGACCTAATCTCTGACAGAATCTTATGTCAGAGGTACAACCAAAGAAAGATAGCCTAGGCCAAATCATAAAACTGATGGCAACATGAATGGATAAGAGAACATGTTTTTCATCAAATCCACTTGGTCTATAGAGGTGTTCTCTAACAAGAATTACCTAGCTGTACTCAAGAACAAAGAATTATATATTTTAATTATTTTTTATTCAAATTAAAATAAAATTATTTTACACATCAATTCCAGTTTCTTCTCCCTCAAGACCTCCCATTCCCCCCACCACTTCCCCACCCCCCATCCATTCCTCAAAGAGGGTGAGTCCTCCCATGGGGGAATCATCAAAGTCTGTCACATCATTTGGGGCCTGCCCTGTATCAAGGCCCCATGTATCTAGGCTGAGAAAGTATACCTCCATAAGTAATGGGCTCCAAAAGTCTGTTAATGCACTAGGGATAAATACTGGTTCCATTGACCAAGCCCCAACCCCCCAACTGACACCCACATTCAGGCGACCTGGTATCATTTTATGGAGATTCCTAAGCTGTCAACCTGGAGTCCATGTGCTCCCATTTGCTCAGATCAGCTGTTTTTTGTGTGTTTCCCTAGTATGGTCTTGACCCCTTTGCTCATCTCTTCTCCCTTTGGAAGATAACATGAGCGACGAGGAAGGTCAAGTTGGGGGAAGAACAGGGGAGAACAAGGAAGCTTGATAGAGGGAGCCATTATTGGCTTAAGGAGAAACCTGGTACTTGGGAAATTCCCAGGAATCCACAAGGATTCCACAAGAATGAAACCAACTAAGAATCTAATTAATAGTGGAAAGGCTACCTTAGATGCCCCTTCCCTATAATGAGTTTGATGGTCACCTTAAATGCCATTATAGAGCCTTTATCTAGTAGCTGATGAAAGCAGAAACAGAGATTCACAGCTAAGCACTGAGGAGAACAAAGAATTAAAAAGAACAATAATAATTTTTATCAAAGGAATTCAAAGGACATATAAACACTTCATTGAACACTAAGAGGCTGACAATAGATGCCTGAATTATATACAAGAAAGTAAAAGTATGTGGCTGA
The DNA here is from genome assembly GCA_030556225.1 of Cricetiscus sungorus. Classification (NCBI taxonomy): domain Eukaryota; kingdom Metazoa; phylum Chordata; class Mammalia; order Rodentia; family Cricetidae; genus Cricetiscus; species Cricetiscus sungorus. Next base: position 33,457,355 of record JANBXA010000734.1, read on the forward strand.
ATGAAATGACTAAGCTAATTTAGGATTTAAAGAATGAAATCAACAATGAAGAGAACACAAATTGAAAGTAAGATGGAATTTAAAAACCTAACTATCTCTATAAGGAAACTCAGGGGTAAGCTTGCAAGTAGAATGAAGCAAGCACAAGACAGAATATCAGGATGTCAAATTGGAAAGGAAGAAGTCAAACTTTCACTATTTGCAGATGATATGATAGTTTACATAAGTGACTGAACAAACTCTACCAGGGAACTCCTATAGCTGATAAAATTATTCAGCACAGTGTCAGAATACATGATTAACTAAAAAAATCACTAGCCTTACTATCTAGAGATGATAAAGGGGCAGAGAAACATCAACCTTTACAATAGCCACAAACAACATAAAGTATCTTTGGGTTACTCTAACCGAACAAGTGAAAGAGCTGTATAGCAGAACGTCGAGTCTCTCAAGAAAGGAATTAAAGAATAAACCAGAAAATGAAAAGATCTCCCATGATCATGGATAGGCAGGATCCACATAGGTAAGATGAAAATCTTGCCAAAAGTAATGTATTTATTCAAGGAAATACCCATAAAAATCCCAGCACAGTTCTTAGACCTTAAAAGAACCATACTCAACTTTATATGGAAAAACAAAAGATCTAGGATAGCCAAAACAACCCCATAAAATAATGAATCTTCTGGCGACATCACCATCCCTGACTTCAGGCCCTAATATAGAGCTATGGTCCTGAAAACAGGTTGGCATTCACACAAAAGTAGACAGGTAGAGCAATGGAATTGAGTTGAAAGCCATAATATTATCCCACACACCTATGAACCCCCGATCTTTGAAAAATCAGTTAAAATTATACAAAGGAAAAAAGAAAGCATCTTCAACAAATGGCACTGGCACAACTGGATGCTGGTGTGTAGAAGACTGTAGATAGATCCATATTTATCACTATGACAAAACTTAAGTCCAAATGGATCATAGACCTCAACATAAATCCAACCACACTGAATATCTTAGAAGGAAAAGTGGGAGGTACTCATGAATGAGTTGGTATAGGAGACCGATTCCTGAACATAACACCAGCAGCAGGGACACTTTGATTGACAATTATAAATGGGACCTTCTGAAACCAAAAATCTTCTGTATGGCAAAGGACACAGTCAACAAGACAAAATGGCAGTTCACAGAATTGGAAAAGATCTTTACCAACCCCACATCTGACAGAGGACTGATTTACATAATGTACAAAGAACTCAATAAGCTAGTAACCAAAATGCCAAATAATCCAATTAAAAAGTGTGATATAGAACTAACCATAGAATTCTCAATAGAGGAATCTAAAATAGCTGAAAGACACTTAAGAAAGTGCTTAGCATCCTTAGCCACCAGGGAAATGCAAATAAAAACTACTCTGAGATACCATCTTACTACTGTCAGAATGGCTAAAATCAAATCACCAAAGACAGTTTATGCTGGAGAGGATATGGAGAAAGGTGAACACTCCTTCATTGTTAGTAGGAGTACAAACTCATACAGCCACTTTGCAAATCAGTATGGCTGTTTTTCAGGAAAATGGGAATTAGTCTATCACAAGATCCAGCAATTCCACTGTTAGGCATATACCCAAAAGATGTGCATTCATGTAAATAGACATCTGTCAAACTATGTTTCTAGCAGTATTATTTGTAATAGCCAGTACCTGGATGCAACCTAGATGTTCCTCAGCTGAAGAATGAATATAGAAAATGTGGTACATTTACACAATGGAGTACTATTCAGTGGAAAAAAAAACAATGGAGTCTTGGGAAGGCAAATGGATGGAACTAGAAGAAACTATACTTAGTGAGGCAACCCAGTCACAAAACAAAAAACAAACAAAATGCTATATACTCACTCATATATAGATTTGAGAGATAGAGCAAAGGATCACCAGCCTACAATTCACACTGCCAGAGAAGCTAGGAAAAAGGAGGACTCTAAGAGAGACATACTTGGTCCCTCACTGAAGGGGAAGATGGACAAGAACCCCTGAGCAAATTGGGAGTAGGCAGGGTGGGGGTTGCTAAGAAATTAGGAGAAAGAGAAGGGGAGAAGAGGAGTGAGTGGAGAGGAGAACATGAGGGAGCAGTAAAATTGTGTGTGGGTAAGAATAGAAAAAAATAAGAAAGGAGATACCATAACAGAGGGGGCGATTATAGGTTTAAAGAAAAATCTCACACTAGAGAAATGTTCAGAGACCTACAAGATGATCCCAGCTAACAATCTAAGCAATCTAAGTGGAGAGGCTACATTTAATGCCCTTCCCCAATAATGAGATTGATGACTATTTTATATGCCATGCTAGAGCCCTCTCATCCAGTAGCTGATAGAATCAGACACCCACAGCTAAACACTGAACTGAACTCCTGGAATCCAGCTGCAGAAAGGGGGAAGGGATGAGGGAAAGGGTCAAATCAGACTGTAGGAACCCACAGAAACAGCTGACCTGAACAAGGGGTAGCTCATGGACCCCAGACTGACAGCTGGGAAACCAGCATAAGACCGATCCAGATCTCTGAACGTGTGTCTCAGTTAAGAGGCCTTCGAAGTCTGTGGTACCTGTGAAAATGGAACCAGGATGTATCCCTAGTGCAGGGACAATCTTCAAGA